>WOXC01002868.1:1295000-1794341 GCA_011680675.1 Gymnobelideus leadbeateri
GAGTTCAGCTTTGCCTCCAGACACTCACTAGCTGTGTGACCCCAGGCAAGTTACCTCCCCATCTGCCTTAGTTTCCCCATCTATAAAATGAGGGTAATAATGGCACCTACCTCCCAATGTTTTCATCAGGTTCAAATGAGATGATTTGTGAATCATTTTTGTAAATCTTAAGGTGCTATGAAAATGTTTAGTTATTATTATTAATGGACAGTTAGATGACATAGTGCATAGAGTCCTGGGCCTGGAGTCAGGAAGATGCATCTTCCTGAATTCAAATCTGGCCTGAGACACTTCCTTTGTGTGTGACCCTGGACAAGTCACTTAATCCTGTTTGCCTCAGTTTCCTCATCTGTAAAATGAGCTGGAGAAAGCAAACCACTCCAGTATCTCTGCCAAGAAAACCCCACATGAGGTCACAAAGAGTTGGACATGACTGAAATGACCAAACAACAACATTATTATTTATTATTATTATTATTATTATTATTATTATTATCCTGAGTGGAAAAGCTGTTGTTGATTGGCATTGGTGGGAAACATTTCTCAGCCAGGTGTTCCACACGTCACCAGAACTAATCTTGACATAGTGTGTGGGTGACCCTGGGATGGAGTGCGACCTCGAGCCCATTCTCCCAGTCCTAGCAATGCAACTCAGGACACAGTCACTCTGCCTGCTGCCCTAGGACCTAGCCTGCTAAGTTTGGAGGAGCTCGTCACCATGTTAGCAGCAGAGGGATGGATTCTTTGGCCAGAGCATTTCCTGAAGTCCTCCTGTGGAGGCACAGAGGGTCTGGGATCTGCCTAGGCAGAAGAAGGAAAGCCCTAGGTACTTAAGTTTAAAGCAGTAATTGATCAGCATTTTGTTAGGTTGTGGAGATGGAGAGTCCCTTGTGGTCAAGTCAACACCAAAGCCAATAGGGATGAAGATGCCCTAATAAGCTTCTTAAAGGTGGCTAAAGACTGCTGGTTACATGCTGCTGCTCCAGTGAAAGGAATATGCCGCCCGCCTCCTCCTCCTCCTCCTCCTCCTCCTCCTCCTCCTCCTCCTCCTCCTCCTCCTCCTCCTCTTCCCCCTCCAAAGGTTAGCTCATGTTTTTATAGCACCTTGAAGTTTGCAGAACTCTTTATAATTTTTTCTCATTTGATCCTTATAACAGTTCCTGAAGGTAAGTGCTATTAGGATCCCCATTTTACAGATAAGGAAACTGAGGCTTAAGGGACTTGCCCTAGCAAGTTCCAAAGGTGTCATTGGAACCTAGGTCTCCCATTAGAGGCAGTGTGGTTGTAGTGGATTGGGTTCTAGGCTTGGAGTAAGGATGACCTGAGCTTGAATACCCTGCCTCTGACACTGGCAGTATGACCCTGGGCTAGTCATGGGGTCATAGCCATAGAACAAGAAGGGCCCTCAAGAGGCTACCTAGTTCAACTCCCTATTTTTTTTTTAATTTTCTTTTTAAAGCAATTGGGGTTAAGTAACTTGCTCAAGGTTACACGGCTAGTCATTTGATTTATGCATGGGTGCTCATTTTCTGAGGCCGGATCAGATCTCGGGTCATCCAAACTCCGAGGCCGGCGCTCTTACTCACTGCGCCACCTAGCCGCCCCTTTAGGGCAATTGGGGTTAAGTAACTTGCCCAAGGTTACACGGCTAGGTTTTTGTGCGGATTAGGTGTCGGAGGCCGGCTCTGAACTCAGGTCCTTCTGATTCCAGGGCGGGCGCTCTATTCACTGCGCCACCTAGCCTCCCCTCAACTCCCTATTTTAAAGATCAGAAATTTGAGGCCATGTTTTTAAATGTGTAAAATTAAGTACATAGATTTATAAAGGAAATTGACTATGTTGACATAGTTAAGAAAATATTGGGGTGGCTAGGTGGCACAGTGAGTAAGAGCGCTGGCCCCAGAGTCTGGAGGACCCGGGATCAGTCCAGCCTCAGAAAATGAGCACCCACACATAAATAATGACTGGCCGTGTAACCTTGGGCAAGTCACTTAACCCCAATTGCTTTAAAAAAAAGAAAGAAAATATTAAGAAGTTCATCAGGAGACAGCTAGGTGGCACAGTGAATAGAGTATCCACCCTGGAGTCAGGAGGACCTGAGTTCAAATCCTGCCTCAGACGCTTTACATGTACTAGCCGTGTGACCTTGGGCAAGTCACTTAACCCCAATTGCCCTGCCCTCCCCACTCCAAAAAGCAGAAGAAGGAGAAGGAGGAGGAGGAGGAGGAAGAAGAAGCTGTTCATGGACCTACAGTTTAGCCTCCAGCTCTAAGGGTTTGGGATGAGTACTGTGGGTCCCATCACTGTCCACCGTGAATGGGGTTCTATAAACTCCTTCAGTTTTGTATACTGGCTTTGTTTTCTTGAAAGGTCAGGGGCTCATAAGCTACCCCTCATGACCTAAGTAGGACTCAGTTGGTCTGGCCATGGTGCTTCAATTTAAAAGCCTGGAGGACCCTCTGGTGAAGGCAAACAGCCCGCTCCTTCATGCTGAGACCTGCTCTTACTCCACCATGCATACTAAAGAGAGGGCTCCAGCCGTAAATACTGCTTAACTCTGGCACTTGTGAGATGTACAAACATCATTTGCTCAAGAAGTCGGTTAATTCCCCATGATGGAGGGCCTGTCGTCTGTGATCAACTCAGAGGGAGGGGGCCTTCGTGAGCAGATTGCTGAAGAGGACCAGCCTGGTTTAATGGATTAAGCTACTTAAGAAAATTTTAAAAGACGAACCGTTAATATTCATTCTCTTTCTCCCCCCTCTTCCTCTGCCCTTCAGCCCTCGCCCACCCTCCTCCCCCTTCCTGCTTGGCTCGAATATTGTCATGAACACTGTCTGCCTCTCTCTTCTAATGGAAAATGATTAGCCAGCCAATAATTCATACATTGACTACAGACAACTTGGTGGAAGATTGTGGGTAATTGATGCTAGCTGTCTCTGTGCTACAGTGGGGGGAAAATGCTACCTCTGGAAAGATGACCTGTATTTGAAATCTGGCTTTGCTTTTTACCACGTGGGTGTCCTTGGGCAAGTTACTTTCCCACTCTGGGCCTCAGTTTCATATCTGTAAAGTAAAGTTAGACTTTGCTTCTGTGAGAAAGTACAGATTCCTTTGACTGGAATTTAAGACCCTCTGCATTTTGTCTTTAGTCTCCCTTTTCCTCCTTATTTCACTCTCCTGTGCCCCAGCCTTAATGCACTCAATGTTCTGTCCCAATTAGATTACTGGTTATTTCCCTATCTCATTTTTGGTTTTTCAGGTCTGTGCATTACAATCTTCTGTGGCTTGTTGATGTCTTACTTTCCCCTTAAAGTCAGGCACCATATTTTCCATGAAGCCTTCCTGTTCATCCTCTCTAATTCCCACTCCCATCAGAAGGTTTCTCCCCTTCCTTGAAATTTCCCAGTGCACTGTGTTGGAGTTTTCCTTCTGCCCCAGTCACCTCTGTCTTGAATGTGTCTTTTTGGGTCCTTGTCTCATTGAATTATGTTAATTAGCCAAGAATGAACCACACATGGCAGCAACGGAATTAGCAATTAATATTAAAAATTGACAACCTTATTACTCAGCTTCTCCCACTCTTGATTCCAATCAGACTTTCTGTCTCCTGTCTTTGGGCTTCTGATGTCCCCTCCCCCACCCCCATTTTAGGGTTCACTCCCACCTCACCTCAGTCTCTTAGGATCCCCAGTTTTCATGAAAGCTGAACTCAAATGCCACCTCCTACATGAAGCCCTTCCTATCTTCATGAGGAAAACAACATTCTGCATCTTTATAAAACTTGATTAAAAAATAGCATTTTCAGCTGCACAATGCCCCACCCCTAAGTGCCTTATTTTTGTGTACATAGTTTCTTCTATAATTACCTACACTTATTTTTGTATAATTATAGAAGTTATAATAATTATAAAAATTCTAGAATAGTTAAACACATCTTCAGTGCTGTTACCCCGGTACAATATAAGGTCTTTGAGGGCAGAGTCAGTTCCATTTTTGCCCTGTGCCCACAGTACCAAGCTTAGTACCTGTCATAATGTAAGCATTCTATAAGTGATTGATGATTAAACCTGAACTCTTTCCCTCCTTCAGTAATATAGGAGTGTATGTCTTATAATGGAAGTCAGTTTGCCTTCCCCTTGATGACTTTGCTAGCTGAGTAGAAGCTTGTTGAGGGCAGGGCTTGTGTCATTTTTTTGTTGGTTCCCCAGTGCCCAGCACAGCACTTTACAAACAAACAAACAAAAACTCATTGAATTGAACCAAAGGCATGTGGCATAGTGGATGAAGTATTGGGTTTGGAGTTATGAAGACCAGAATTCAAATCTTGCCTCATAGACTTACTAGCTGAGTGACCCTGGACATGTCACTCAACGTCTTAGTTTTTTCATTTGTGAAATGAGGATAATAACATCACCTGCCACCCAGGGTTTTGTGAGGATCAAAGGATATAATCAGAAAGCATTTATATTAAGAGCCTACTGTGTGCTAGGTGCTAGAAATGGAATAAATCTCTGCTCTCAGGGACCTTAGATAATGTGTGTAGAGCTCATTGTAACACTTAAAGCTCAATCAACATGAACTATTAGTTTTGTTGTTAATTGTTTCTTTTTTTCATATCCCTTTATTTAAGAGCATTGATTAAGCAATTACCAGGTGCTAGACACTGGGCTTTGCAATGGGTATGCCTAGACAGAAAAAACAAAAGGAGGGTGGATAGGAGGAAGGAAGGAAGGAAGGAAGGAAGGAAGGAAGGAAGGAAGGAAGGAAGGAAGGAAGAAGGAAGGAAGGAAGGAAGGAAGGAGGGAGGGAAGGAAGGAAGGAGGGAAAGATGGAAGGAAGGGAGGAAGGAAGGAAAAGCAAGAGAGAAGGAGAAACTAAGTCCCTGTCCTCAAGGAGTTTACATTCCATTGGGGTGGGGTAGGACAAATATAGCAAGCTTAAACTCAGATAAACAGAGTAAAGCGTATGAGGGGGGAAAAGAGAGATGATCACTTTCAGCTGGGGGAAGGGAGGAGGTGTTTATGTGGGGGTGGGGCTGTGGGGGGCATTATGACTTCATATTGGAAGTGGGATTTCCACCCTTGGTCCAAGCTGTGTGTCTGTTAGAGGCTAGACACAAAAGAAGAGGCCGAGCTGCCCGGTGTGGCTGAGCTTGAGGCTCCTGGGCCCAAATGCTCCTTCCCAGCCCTTTGGCTCTAAGCAGAGGCACAGACCAACTTTTCTGGCTGCCTGATAAAATTGGTCATAGACTTATCTCTCCTTCCCATCCCTTTCTTCCTTTAGTTTAGATTCACAACCTGTTTGACCCTAACTTCCCACAATTCCTGCTGGAAAAAGAAAGGCAACAACCTTCTGCATCACTTTTCCGGCTCTTGTGTTCCACAGAGGCACGAAAGGAGATTGTAATTTACTTGCCCTCCATGGATCAGGTGGCTGGGAGAAGAATCTTTTCCATGGGTCATGGAGGATGGAGGAGGAGGAGGGGATGTTTTGCCACTTGCCAAGGAGTGTTACCTGCTTAGTTTCTCTCTCTGTCTTCCTAAAACCTTAAAGCTGTCACAGACATGATCTCATTTGTTTTGTAAATTTTCCAGAAAAAAGTCTTCAGTGAAATGTGTGTGTATGTGTGTGTGTGTGTGTGTGTGTGAGAGAGAGAGAGAGAGAGAGAGAGAGAGAGAGAGAGAGATCACATGACAAGAGAGATAACAGATGGATAACCCATATGCTAGGTGATACAGTGATAGAGATAGAGTGCTGGATCTAGAATCAGGAAGATTTGAGTTCAGATTTGGCCTCAGACTCTTACTAGCTATGTGGCCCTGGACAAGTCACTTAACCCTCTTTGCCTCAGTTTTCTCATCTATGAAATGGGCTAGAGAAGGAAATGGCAAACCACTCCAGTATCTTTGCCAAGAAATCCCCAAATGGGGTCATAAAAAGTTGGTCATGACTGAGATGACCCCCCAGCTACAGCAAGAAAAGTCCAGGGGAGTCAGACCCAGGAAAAATAATTAGGAAACAACTCAGTGGATAAAGTGCTGGGCCTGGAGTCAAGAAGACCTGAGTTCAAATTTGGCCTCAGACACTTACCGTCTGTATGACCCTGGGCAAGTCACTTCACCTCTCTTTGTCTTAATCTACTACAGAAAGAAATGGCAAAGCACTTCAGTATTTTTGCCAAGAAACCTCATGAATAGTATGGTTCAAGGGGTCACAAAGAGTCACACACAGCTAAATCAACTGAATGGCCAGAAGAAGAAGAAACCCATATCCACCATGCATCATGTCCTGAAAACTCAGGAAAGGCCTCCAGCACATTGGGAAGACCCCTTTTTGACAAGTTTATGGGAGGACAGGCACATGTTACTGTATGTCAGGAGTTCTAAGCAAGGCAAAGAAAGGCAAAGAGAGTTCTTTGTTCTTGAGAAGCTTGTTTTTTAATGGTGGAGACAACATACAAGTAAATACTTCCATACATAATACAACAGAGTAGATGGAAGATGGGCTTTGAGAGGAAGACCCACAAACTAGCTGAGGAAAATGGCTTCCTTCATTCTCTTAAGACTTTTTTTTTATTGCTTTAATTTTTATGGAAAGTGAAAATGGTTAGGTGAAAGGAGATGATGACAATTTAAAAAACATATTTCCCCCTAAATTGTTTCCCATCTCCTTCCCTATCAGACCGACCTATCACAAAACATATCAAACATGATACCTTGTTTTATTTTTAAACAGAGAGGGTTGGGCAGCATGGACATGTTACCAACTATATGCATTACTTGGGAGAGGGTCCCCAGTGCCTTGCCCAGGACATGGAATAAAGCTGATTCTAAATAAATGCTGGCTGATTGATTGAGCTCACACAGCCCTAAGATTACAGATCCATTGGACTACTGGTAAATAGTTTCTGAAAATGTAAATGGATAGATTCAAGAAGGGTATACTCTTCTTGAGTGATGAGTGTTAAATGGTTAGGGATTCTTCAAGGGAACCTAGACTTGCGAACTAACCAGTTGAGATCAGGATCACAGGGGACCTTTCCAGGGTCCACACAAAACACCCTTGAATGCCACAGCTGTCCAAGGTCACCCAGGAAGCGACAGAGGCTCTTGACATGAGCTGTGTGACCATGTCTCTGTCTGGGATGAGATAGTCTCCTCATCTATAAAATGGGGAGAAAACTACCTATAATACCTACCTCATAGACTCAAAGGACACAATCATACAAAGCATTTTTCAAATTGTAAAGCATTATACAATGTCAATTCTCCTCATCCTCCTCCTCAGCAAGTTCCTGGGATTCTGTCCATACCATAGTCTCCATTTACAAAATTGAGAAATGGGGAAAAAAACCTTAGGTACATAAGTGCAAGTCCCTGGCCGATCATGGGCAGGAATCAAATCTGATGCCTTATCTGAACCACCTTTTCATAGCCAGAGTCCCCTTGACAGGCAGACTCCCCCATCAGTCATTAACAACTGTCCTTCCTTTTCTGGGGATGGACAATGAGGCTGCCTGGGTCAGAGCAGAAGAAGAAAGCAGCCCTCCATGAGGGTCCCTGCCAACCCCAGAAATCAGCCTAAGGATTTTCATCTGTAGTTCAGTCTGACATTGATGCAGACCAAAGCACATCAGGTCGGAGTTTTATGGGTCTTTGGTGGCTTTTCAAGGGATGTTTATAAACAAATCACTGGGGACAGGCTCACTTGGTGGCTTCCCGTGTGTGTGTGTGTGTGTGTGTGTGTGTGTTTTAAAATGAGTCAAAGGAAAAATAGGCCCACCACAGCATGTGTGCTGGCGTTGCACGCTATGAAGAAGTGTCTGAACTCCTTGGAGATGTTTCAGGAATGTCTCTTTGACGGAGCCTTTCAGAATCAAATGTGAAGCCTGGAGTAGGCGTGTGTTGCCTAGCTATTCCTCAAGAGTATAGACTTAAAATGGCATAAAGTAAAAAATGGAATGTGACATCTGACCTGGCAAAGTTCTAGAGGCCAGGGCCATTGGATGGCTCTGTGGTGGGGTCGGCATTGGCCTCTCATGAGGTTTCTTGCTGTTCAGCTGAATGTTCCTTAGGAAGCCTCTGGTGTGTCAGAACAGAATAGGAAGGGAAGATGTCTCACTGGTGGGATCATATCCAGTGATGGTGAGATTACCTCATTTTATTCTCACAATGAAGCTGGACAGAGAGGTGTTATTATTACTCCCATTTTACAGATGAGGAAACTTGGTCTGAGAGAATTGCCCAAGGTCCCCCAGCTACTCAGTGTCTGAGGCTTGATTCCAGCTGAAGTTTACCTGATGCCAACCCTGGTACTCCATCCACTGTGCCACTTAGAAGAGAATTTAAACTTCTTCCCTAAACCTTCCCCTTTTCCTAAACCCTGCTTCTGTTAAAGGCAACATTCTTGTTAGACCAGATTTACAATTTCAGTGTCCTCCTTAACTCTTCCCTCTCCTTCATACCCCATATCAGTCAGTCTGTCAACAACCATTTATTAAGTACTTACATTGTGTCAAGTACTGTGCTAAATAAGTGCTAGGGATACAAAGTAATACAAACAAAAGCCCATAATCCCTGCCCTCAGGGAGCTTACATTCTATTGGCCTAGGCAAAATGCATATAACTAGGTACATGTATTTTATTTTTTCCAATTACATGTAAACAATTTTTAGCATTTGGTTTTTAAAATTTTGAGTTCCAAATTCTCTCCCTTCCTCCTCTCTCCCCTCATTGACAAGGCAAGCAATTTGATATAGGTTATATGTGTGCAGTCATACAAAATATATTTCCATAATAGTCATGTTGTGAAAAAAAAAAGACAAAAAAAACAAAGAAAAAAGGCGGCAAGGTGGCGCAGTGAGTAGAGCGCTGGCCCTGGAGTCAGAAGGACCTGAGTTCGGATCTGGCCTCAGACACTCAACACACACCCAAACAAAATCCTAGCCATGTGACTTTGGGCAAGTTACTTAACCCCAATTGCCCTCCAAAAAGCAAAAAAAATAAATAAATTAAATTTAAAAACCCAAAGAAAAATAAAGTTGTTTTTTTTTTTTTTAAGTATGCTTCAATCTGCATTCAGACTCCATCAGTACTTTCTCTGAAAGTGGATAGCATCTTCATCACAAGTTCTTTGGAATTGTCTTAGATTATTGTATTGCTGAGAATAGTCAAGTCATTCACAGTTCTTCATTGTACAATATTGCTGTTGCTGTGTACAATGTTCTCCTGGTTCTGCTCATTTTCCATTACATCAGTTCGTGTAAGTCTTCTCATGTTTTTCTGCTCATCATTTCTTACAACACAATAATATTCCATCACATTCATACACCACAATTTGTTCAGCCTTTCCCCAGTTGATGGGTATCCCCTCAATTTCCAATTCTTCACCATCACTGAAAGAGCTGCTATAAATATTTTTGTACATATAGGTCCTTTTCCTTGTCTTTTTTTACTCTGTTTGGGCTACATACAAGATAGATACAGTATAAATGGAAAGTAATAGCAGGAGGAAGGCACTAGCTGTAGGTCAGGGCAGAAGGAGGCTGCAGGTCAGGAAAAGGCTTCCTGAAGAAGGGGATCATATTTCATCATTTGCCAAGCCATATAGATCTTATCTCTATGACATCTCTACAGTCTATTGCCTTCATTACACATGGTCACCACTCAGGTTTGGGTTCTTATCCCTTTTTGCCTTAAGTATTATTATAGCCATCTAATTGCAGTCACTCTCCTCTCAAATCATTCTGCCAATCAATCAGTAAGCATTTATTAGTATCTATTATATGCTTAAGGTATCATGCCAAGTGCTTTACAATAATATCATCTGGTTCTCAAAACAATCCTGGGCGGTAGGTGCTATTTAATCATCATTTTACAGTTGAGGAAACTGAGGCTGAGAGGTTAAATGAGTGTGGCCATGGTCACACAGCTAGTGTCTGAGACCAGATTGGAACTCGGTTTCCCTGACTGTAGGCCTAGTGCTCCGTCCATATATAGCTGCTTCCAGAGGGAAGGGGTAGTGCCATTTGGGCAGATCAGAATAAAAAAGGTAAAAAGTTTGCATGCCAAAGGTCTAGCATGGAATCTGACACGTTGATTATTTAATTGTTTTTAGTCATGTCTGACTCACCATGACTCTTTTTGCAATTTTCTTGGCAAAGATTCTGGAGTGGTTTGCCATCTCCTTCTCAGCTCATTTCACAGATGAGGAAACTGAGGCAGGCAGAGTTAAGTGATATGACATAGCTACTAAGTGTTTGAGGTCAGTTTTGAACTCAGGTCTTCCTGATTCCAGATCCAGTACTTCATACACTGGTACCACCTAGCTGCCCCATAGCCTGCTACTTACTAGGCACTTAATAAATGTTCATTGAATGAATAGGAGGCATGGGGGTGGGAGGGAAGAAAAATGACTTCTCCAATTAAGTCCGAGATCAACCCCAAGTAATAGAATTGCTGTTCAAAAGCTGGGAAAATCAATAAGAAGAAAGATTGGCCATTCTTCGTCTCGTCCCAAGGTGGGCAGGAGCAGGATGCAGCAGATGTTCAGCTTTCATAAGCCCTCGGCTCTCTTGCCTCCCTGAGTGGAAATCTGTGGATGCCAGCCATCAGGGAAGTAACTGCAGCAAGACTGTTTGCTCTGGCCCTGAGTGGGCAAGCTCAAGACCTTTCATTTTCAGGGCAGATGGCACAGCTATTTTAGGTAAGGGATTCACTGTGGTGAAAATGGACAACAGTTTTCTGTTTTTCAGCTTAATGAAAAAAAAAAGGAAGGGGGAGGAGAAGGACCAGCTAGCTTACTCTTGCTAATGCCTGGGTTTTTTTGGGGGTTCTAAATGTGTCCCAAGACATACAGGGTGGGATAAATATTGCAGCCAGCAGAAGGTCCTAGTGTCAAGCTGAAAAGATTTCTAACCTTTCTGAGAACAATTGGTGCCATAATTTAGCTGCGTAGACCCAGACATATTCCAGTCCTGTAGTTTTGGTATGCCTGTCCTGCTTCCATTTAGGTAGGAGGAAAGATGTGCTCTGCATGGCAGAAATCACCTGCAAGGAATAGGTAGGGTACTGGGTAGGTAGTGTATTAGCAGCATACCTATATTGAAAGAGCATCGGACTGGAAGTCTAAAGACCTGGGTTCGAGTGCTGGCTACGGTACTTGGTAGAATTCTTCTTCAATTCTGGGTGCCATATTTTAGGAAGGACTGAAGAGAATCTAGCTAGGACTGGGAAACACCTTGAGTTCATGCCATATAAAGATCTGGTACAGGGCAGGAGCATAATCAGCCTGGAAAAGAGAAGTCTTACTGGGCAATGTGATAGCAGTCTTGGTGTATTTGAAGGCCTATCACGATCTAGAAGGGGGATTCAACTGGTTCTACTTGACCCCAGGTGGTGGAACCAGTAGCAATGGGAGGAAGGTGTTAAAGGGCAAATCTGAGCTTGATGTAAAGAAAAACATCCCTATAATTATAATTCAGTGTGGGAAAAGGCTGTCTTGGGTGGGTCATCTTCAAACAAAGAATGAGTGAATGAAGTGAATGAATGAATGAAGCATTTATGAAGTACCTACTGTGTGCAGATCACCATGCTAAACACTGGGGGTACAAGAAAAGTAAGCCAGTTCCTGCTCACATTCTGATGGGGAGACAACACATCTGAGTCAGAAGGTCCCATGGTCCTTAGGGGGCAGCAGCAAAGCAGATGGCCACGCCTTTTCTTTCTCGACATTTCCACTGGTAATAATCTTATTAGTTTCTGGTGTTGAACCGTTTGACAGTGGCAGGGATCTTGATGACAAGAACTTTTCTGGGTTTTCAGTGGAAGTGGCTGATTTGTTAACATTAATAATACTGATGAACATTTCTATAGTGCTTACTATGTATGAGGCATTTTACAACTATTTGACCCTCATCACAACCCCGGGGGCTTGATGCTGTTATTATACTCATTTTACAGATGAAGAAACTGAGTCAGGCAGCTTAAATGGCAGGAGTTGCTTCCCAGGGTGCTGGCTTAGGACACCTGACTAGAAGCATTGCTGTTTCCAAGGATCCTGGGTTCAAGGTCCTGGGCTCTCTCTGTCAACCGCTCCAGAGAGAGTGATCAAGGTTGTGCTTGGACGTCCTGGGCAGGTGTTGCCACCTGTCTCCCTCAGGATGCCTTGCTGCTTCAAAGGCTAGATGACCATTGATTGGGTATTTAGGCAAGTAGGTGGCACAGAGCATAGACCATTCCTTCTCATTCCCTCTGTTTCACTCCATGAACTACCTTATTCCTTAAACAGGGCATTATATCTCACCTCTCAGTGCCTATGTATAGACTTCCCTCAATGTTTAGAGTGCTGTTCTTGGAGATAGGATATCCTGAATTCAGAACCTACCTCATACTTACCAGCTAGTTATGTTACCTGGGGAAGACAACTTTGGACTACCTTAGTTTCCTCAATTGCAAAAATGGGAGTGATAATAGCACTGGTCTTACATGTTGTAAGGATCAAATGAAATAACATATGGGCAGTATTCTGTCAGCTTTACAGCACTGTGTAAATGCTATTTACTATCATCATCATCATCATCGTCATTTATTTTGTAGAGAAAGTTCTTTTTCAGAAGTGGGCTAAATGAAACGTTCTCTGAGATTCTGCTTTTCTGTGTGCAGAGGTGAGTCCCCTAACTTGAGGATCATGAAAGTTAGTGCTAGAAAGGTCCTTCGATTCTGTCTGGTTTATCTCCATCACTGTCTGCATGAGGAACAGAGGCCCCCAGAGACTGAGTAGAATAGAATGAAAACCCTGAGTTCAGGGAGATTTTTCCATCTTGGTCTTCATACCTCAGTGCCCAGAGGCTCAGCGCCCATCCACAGCACACAGCTGTTTAATAAATACTTATTAAGTTGAATCAAGGAGGCAGTATAGCACAGTGGAAAAAGCAGTATCTTAGGGGGACTGGGTGTAAATCCTGCCCTGATACTGCCTTTGTCACCTTGGACAAGTCACTTGTCTTCCCTGGGCCTCAACTTCCTTATCTGTAAAAGGATAGTTTTGGACTCACTGGCCACTCAGGTCTCTTCCAGCTTAACTCTATGATCCGGAATTGATACACAAGTAACATATCCTGTGGACTTCAGTTTCTTCATTTGTAAAATGTATTACTGTAAAGTTACAGTAGTCTTAACATTCACTTTTTCACAGCTTTGCAAGGAAAGCATTTTGTAAGCTATAAGATGCCATTGAAATAGAAGCTGTTATTATTTATAAAAAAGTATTATTAGAATAAAATATTCATTATATAATATTGTTATAATTATTATAATAAATTATTACCAGGAATTTAGATTTTATCTTAATGTAGCCGCTTAACTCCTTGGCTTCATTTCCCCTAGCATTTGTAGGGGATGGTAAACCATATCACTTACTTAATGCACAAGTATATATTCTCCATGGACTTCCAAAAAGGACGATTGCCAATACAGTAGGAATTGCTATCTACAATAAAAGTATAATAGTAATAGTAATAGATAATTTGTGGAAAGGAGAGGGGCTATGATGGCAATTTCAGACAAGCTCATTGTCAGGAACTACCCTGTAAGTGTTACCCTTAGAGAACCCAGACTTGGGGATCAATTCAAGAAAACAGTAGAGAGGACAACCCATCATTTCAGGATATAAATGTTTATCACCTACTGACTTCCTAGCAAGATATGACCAGTGGTTAAATTCTACATTTGAAGCTCTCCACCTTGACAGATGTCCAGGCCCTATACTACAAACACCGATCCTGCAATATTCACAAGTATTCGACCAATAAACCTTTCCTGGATCCAGACCATTATCAAAAAGAGTACTGGGGCCACACTGATTCGAAAAAGCTTAAGAACATTTTAAATAGATGCCTCCATATGAAATACTCATAATCTCTAAGCTGCATAGAACAAAATCTTCTAAAGTGAACAGAAGTCAGAACTATTTGGGGATAGGCTAAAGTGAATATTATCCCCATCATACTGCTGGCCAGCAAAGTCATGGCAAGGATGCTTTCAATGAGCCTGCAGAGGATGGGCTACATCTGAGTACTTTTATCCAATTAGACAGAAAGCAGTTATTTTATTTCCTATGAAATAGTTTATGTATTAACTTTAATAAGATAGTAACAAAAATGTCACTCCTATCATCGCCTCTTTAAAAATTTTTTTTTTTTGCAAATGCTTTATTAACTTCTGGTTTACATCATTCATTTCCACCAGATTTTGAGTTACATTTTCCCCCATTTTCCCCCTACCTACCACCCCAAAATAGCGGTCCCACAGGATATCCCCTCCTCCAATCTGCTCTCTCCCGTATCTTCTCCCATACCACCTTCGACTTTTCCAGTAGGGCGAGGTGGATCTCTATGCCCAATGCCTGTATATCTTATTTTCCAATTACATGTAAAATAGTATTAATAATAGTATTTATGTATTTTTAAACATTTGAATTTAAAACTTTGAATTCCAGATTCATTTCCTTCCTCCCTTGTCACCCACCTTTGCTGGGAAGATAAGCAATTCAGTATATGTTGTACATGTGTAGCTATGAAAAGCATTAACATAGTAGATATATTGTAAAAGACTGCTTATATTTCCCTCCCTCCTATCCCACCTCCCACTTGTTCTATTCTCTGCTTTGATCCTGTCCTTTTTCAAAAGTGGGTGCTTCCAGCTTCCCTCCCTCCCAGCCTGTCCTCCCATCATCCCCCCTCTCATTCCCTTCCCCCTACTCTCCTGTAGGGTGAGATATCCTATTTAGTATGTATATCATTCTCTCCCTGAGCCAAAGTCAATGAGAATAAGGTTTTGTCTTTTTGCCTTCCTTTTCTCCCCCTCCCTTGTAATCATTTTCCCTTGCCTCTTCTATATAAGATAGTTTACCGCATTCTGTCTCTACCCATCTCCTCTCATTATATTCCTCTCACCTCTTAATTCACCTTTTAAGTATCATCCCTTCCTATTAAAATGGTCCTGCCCTCTATGTATACATGTAAACATATATACACACATTCACATATGTATTCATATGCCCATATACACCTTCTTCAATTATTTTCATACTGAGAAAAGTTTCATCAGTTACAATTATCACTTTTCCATGTAAATAGTTCAACTTTGATAAGTTCCTTATGATTTCTGTTTACCTTCTGAAGCTTCTCTTGCTTCTTGTATCTGAATGTCATATTTTTTATTCAACTCTGGTTTTTTCATCAAGAATTCTTAAAAGTCCTCTCTTCCACTGAATGACCATATTTTCCCCTGAAACATGATACTCAGTTTTGCTGGGTAGGTGATTCTTGGTTTTAATCCCAGCTCCTTTGCCCTCTGGAATATTATATTCCAAGCCCTTAGATCCCTTAGTATAGAAGTTGCCAGATCCTGTGTCATCCTGATTGTGTTTCCATAATATTCAAATTGTTTCTTCCTGGCTGCTTGTAATATTCTCTCCTTGATCTGGGAATTCTGGAACCTGGCTACAATATTCCTAGGAGTTTTCTTTTTGGGATCTTTTTCAGAAGGTGATTGGTGGATTCTTTCAACCTCCATTTTGCCCTCTGGTTCTAAAACATCAGGGCAATTTTCCTTGAGAATTTCTTGGAGGATGATTTCTAGGTTCTTTCTTTGATCATGGCTTTCAGGTAGTCCAATAATTTTTAAATTATCTCTCCTGTATCTATTTTCTAGGTCAGTGGTTTTTCCCATGAAATATTTCACATTGCCTTCTATTCTTTCATTTGTTTGGATCTGCTTGACCGCATCTTGATTTCTTATGAAGTCACTAGCTTCCATTTGCTCCAATCTAATTCTGAAGGAATGATTCTCCTCAGTGAGCTTTTGAGATGCTTTTTTCCATCTGGCAAATTCAGCTTTTTAAGGCATTCTGCTCCTCATTGCCTTTTTGAGCCTCTTTTGCCATTTGAGTCTATTTTTAAGGTGTTATTTTCCTCAGTCAGGCTGACTCTCATTTCATAATTTTCTTTCATCATTCTCGTTTCTCTCCCCAATTTTTCCTCTATTTCTCTTATTTACTTCTTAAGGTCCTCTATGGCCTGTAACCAGCTGTATTTTTCTTGGAAGCTTTTGGTGCAGGAGTTCTGACTTCACTGTCTTCCTCCTGTTCCATGCTTTGATCCTTTTTGTCACCAAAGTAGGAGTGTAAAGTTGGGGTACTCTGTTTATTTTGCTTCCTTTGCCTACTCACGTCGCCACTCAGTCACTTGACCCCTGGGCTTTTTGCCACAGTAGGACTCTGCTACCAGACAGGGGAGCTTCTGTCTCAAACGCTGTGGTTTTCTCAGCTGCCAGTGGTATTGGTTGGGTGCCCTCACTGAAGCCTCCACACACTCTGGCAAGCTGGTCACACACCCCAGGACCTCCACCCCAGACCGCAATCCAGATCCAAGAAGATTAAAGCAAGAGTGATTATCCCTCAGACGGATTGCTTGGTCCCCCTACAGTCTGCAGGCCGGGAGCTGAAGCATTCATGTGGCTGCAGCTGCACCACTGCTCCTCAAGCCAACGCACTCCCAACTGTTGGGTCCCAGAGTCCATACTGCACTGACCTCTCACTTTGTCCTTGGCATCTATGTGTTGTTAATTCTGGAAACGACACGGCTGCTGGTGTTCTGGAGTCCCTCCAGCTGGTGGCTGGCTATGGCCACCCTGGGGCTAAAATTTCTGGCTCACAAGGAACTGGCGTCAGCTCCCAGAGCACAGCACTGGCCGCTCCCTGCAGTGGGCTGCCTGGCTGTCCTCAGCGGGAAGTTAGCTTCTTCCTTCCTTTCTTTTTTCTCTTTCTTTCTCCATCTCATTTTCTTTTTGTCTCTGCCTCTCTGTCTACTCTCTCTATCTAATACATAGCTGAAGTCAGTGAGTTTGATGTTTTTCTGATCATCTCCCCAATTCAGCATCATAGAAATATGGATTAAGAATTAAGAGGGACCTTAGAGGTCATTGAAACTAAGCTACTCATTTTATAGACAAGGCAAGAGAGGTACAATAATTTACCAGCTTCACTCGATTTATAAATGTGAAAAGCAAGATTTGAATCCAAGTTTATCTGACTATAAGTGAAAGCCAGTATATATAGAATAAACCCATAGTATATATATATATATAAGGTAATTAAAGAAAGAGAAAGCATGACCTAACTATATCACCTAATTCAAAAGTTCTTAACTTGGGGTCCATGAAGTTTTTGAAAAAATTTTGACCACTGTATTTCAATGTAATTGTTTTCCTTTGTTATCCTATTTAAAAAATTGTTTATTTAAAAACATTTTTTTCAGAGAAGGAGGTCTATAGGCTTCACTGGGCTCCCTAAGGGAGTGTCCATGACCCAGAACAGGTTAAGCATCCTTACTCTGATTCATTAGTCCTTTATCTGTTTCCAACAGGGCTTTAGAAATCCAATGGCCAGTTACATGGTCCCAAGGCAGGAAGATAGCATAATAGTGTGTGATTACTGCTCATTCTAGGTCTGAATATGCCTCTTTCTTGCCTTGACTTGGGCTGGGGAGAGATAGTCCCTTAACAGTGACCCCTTTGGCTGGTTGGTTTGATGATATGAACAAATGTCTCCCATTGTGACCACTAGATTTATTTTTAAATTCTGACTTGGTCTATATTTGTCCCACCAGCATTTAAAATGCTGGAATGAACTTAATAGACTTGCCTTTTAGTTTCTAACCTCTTAGGATATTGGAAGCTCAAGGACTAAGTAAGAGTGTTTTGTTAGATTTGGCTATCTGGTTTTAGCAGTGGTGTTCTTGTGATTTGACCAGATTAGACTCTGGGTAGCCATTAAGGAGCCCCTGGCTTTGAAAAACGCAGATGCTGGTGCTTCTCTCTCTGGTAATTTTGCATATATTGCCTTCGGACAATTAGATCTCTTTTTTTATCTGTGCTAATTTCTCAGACAGAAGTTCCATCTGTTGGCTTTTATCTCTCTGCTTGTATTTCATCTATTTTCTTTATTTGGATTTTCTCTGAAGTTCAAGGTCCTGCCTTTTCCCCCGAACTAGTGAATATGATTTATAAAAGATTGTTGACTCCTTAAACAGCTCTCTTTCCTAGCAAAGCAGGTCTAAGAACCTGTGTTAGCAGCCATCCTGGGTGTGCCAGTGTGGTTGCCACTATAGGTTGTTGTGAGGCCCAAATGAGATTATGTATGTAATGTGATTTGAAAACCTTGAAGAATCATATGAAACAACAGCTAACAGTGCGAGCTTTCCTGTAATGAAATGGGCTACTTGCCTTATAAAGTAGTGAGTGTCCTGACATCAGAAATGTTCAGAGGGTGAATGAATACTCACTAGTCAGGCACCTTGTAAAAGAAGTCCTACTTAAGGTCAAGGTGGGACCATATGACTATGAAAGTCCTTCTAACCCAAGATTCTGTGGACACTCTTGGGCTAGGAGCCACAGCCCTGGGGGGCAGTTCAGGAGCAGGCAGAGGTTACTTTCCATAAGTGTAAGTACTTTGAAAGCAGGAGGGTGGTAGATAAAGAACTCTGGACTTGCATTTGGGAGCAGTCTGAACTTGACATTTAAAGCCCTTCACAATCTGGCTCCAGCCTGCTTTTCCTGCTACCTCTGCTTCTTAGAATCCACAGCTTCCCAAATGGTTTAACTCAAATACCATGTCCTCCAGAAATCCCATTCTGGTCTTTGCAGCTTCTTACTGACTCCAACCGCCAAGGATTTGATCATCCATTTCTCTATCACATCTCCTTCCTCCTCCATTCAAACGTAGACACTTTGAGAACAGGGTCTATTTTTTGTTTTATTTGTGTCTCTCTGGAGTTTACCACAGTGGGTTCTTAATAAATAAATGCACATTCACTTAGTATCTTAAACACAGTAGGGGTTTAGTAAATGTTTGAATTGTTTGATGTTCAAATCCCATCTGTGACACTTAATAGTTATGTTCTCATGGGCCAGTCACTTCCCATCTCTTTGCCTCAGTTGTGTGAAATAGGAATAATATTACTCTAGTGCTCACCTTGAGTTTCTGTTGTTAGGATCTAATACAATGAATGTTGTAATGTACTTTGTAAGTCTTAAAGGAGGGCTATCATTAGACATCAGGAATCTGTTAGTAACCCCTGCTCCATACAATAATCAGCCACTCATGAAGGCTGTTTTAAAAAAATGTTGATTTTTCACTAACTCTTCCTAAGGAATGGAATTGATGTGCCTCATAAATGAAGAGCAGTAGGTTTGAATAGAGTGCTGTCTCTCTTTCTCTTCTCTCTCGTCTTCTCTTCTCTCTCTCTCTCTCTTTCTCTTCCTTCCCTCTTTCTTTCTCTTTTAAAAAGTCTCTTCTCTCTTTCCCCTCCCACAGAGAGCCAGCTGTTGCCTGGGAATAACTCCACCAATGAATGTAACATTCCAGGAAACTTCATGTGCACCAATGGACGTTGCATCCCTGGGGCATGGCAGTGTGATGGGCTACCAGACTGCTTTGATGAGAGTGATGAGAAGGAATGCCGTGAGTATCACAGCCTGTCTTCCCTTTGATGAAGGGCAATCCAGAACCCCTTTCCCCCAATATTAGGGTCATGGGTTTTGGAGCTGAAGACCTAAGATCCCATTGTCTCCCCTCTTCAGAACGTAAACTTCTTAGGAGTAGGGATTGTTCATTATTTGTACTTGTATGCCCAACACAACTCTTGCTTGACTGGAGAACACCTTCATTTTACAGAAAAACCAGGAATCAGAAAGGTTGCTTGTGACTTGATTTAGGTCACACAGAAATTGTCACAGAATTTCGGAGTTCAGGGACCTGTTTGCCAGAGGCCTCTTTTCCTCCTGCCAACAGTTTGAGGAAAAAACCAACTAGAGCTTCTGGAGAAAAGTGGGAGGCAGGAGAAGCAGGCAGAGGATGAACAATATAGAGAATTGCATTGCTCCCCTTTCCTCTCCTGGTCCTGTCCAGCTTTTCCTGGAGATGGGTTCTCCAAGCTGTGGCCCAGATTGCAGCTACAGACTTTTCTATGGCCTCCTAACATTTCTGTTGTTCTGGGTCATTCATTCTAAGTCCAAATCATTCAGTTCTTTGTGGTCCACATAAGAATTTAAGTCAAGGGTTCCGATCTGGGATTATGGATTCCCCCAGAGGATCTGAGAAGGGGTATCTAGGGAACATTTGGTAAATAACTCTATTCCCGTATTGAAATTAATTGATCTCTTTATTTTATTTCTTATGTGCAGATGCATGATAAATTATAGAATTTATTTCCTCACATATTTAATTGGGGATACAGGAAGATTTACTAAAAGCTAAGGGATATGGGAAGAAAAGTTGGGAACCTTAGATGTAGGTGAAATGTTTTTCAGTTACCCTGAAGGCTTGCAGAGATAGCACATAAGCTTGACTGCTTGGGAAATGGAGCATGAGAGCCAATCACATTTATTCTTTGTGAACTTGGAGAATCTGTGAGTCCGTCTCTGAGCCTCATTTTCCTAAGCTTTAAAATGGGGTAAAAATACTGGGTTGCTCTAAGTAAAGTGTTTTGTCAAACTTAAAACAGTCTAAGAAGATATTAGCTTTTACCTTTTTTTTAAATGAAAATTTAGGGTCATTGATACAAAGCAAGAATAAGTCCATGTGAGTCACGGTGAAAACTGTGAATTGGTTTCCTGCCCTGTAAATTAGAGGGCTTAGACCAATTCATCCCTAAGATCCTTTCTATTTTATGATTTTATATCATTTATGGAGTGAGTACTTCCAAAGCTGCTATACTTTTTTTCATTATGGTAACCAAGTGAGATAACTGGGAAATTAGCATGAAAATTGTCAAAAAAAAAATAAGAACACATGAGGCATATTGTTGTCTTATGTCCACTCTAGCCACATAATGTGCCAGTAGGCTTAGGTCCAACAGACCCATGGATCTCCTCCATTCCCTTCCCCAAGCAGAGGGTAGGAGGTCTATTAGTATGGATGATATAGAAGGGTCCCTGGTCATATGTGGTATAGACTAGATGGCCTTCAAGGTCACTTCCAATTATATTCTGTGATCCTCATAAAACCCTGGTGAAGTCCAGTATGATGGTTTACCTTAGTGCCCCATGAGGTAAAGGCAAGATAGGTTGAGAAACAAGTTGAAGGTAAAGAGTGTGAGGGAATCATGGCACAGCTTTGCTTTGGGATCAGTTGCCTGGTCCTTATGTCATCAGTTTTTCCCTGATCTCCTCCTAAGAAGGGTTTGGCTGGCATTTATCAAGCACCTTTGGGCAATGGTTTTCAGAATCAGTGAATGGAATCCTGCAACCCCATGGGAAGAATGTTAAAGACAAATCCACCAATAGACAGGGAAATGTTTAGATCTAAAGATGCCTCGTGCTTTCTCTGACAAATAGTATCTAATGTTTATTATGCAAGATCTCCAGAGGACTGGAAGGATGAATAAAAAACCAAGTCCTTGCTCTTAGTCAGCTTACAGTCTAACTAGGACGAATGGAGGAATGAAAAACCATTTGGAAAGTACTTAGTATTTGCTAAGCATTGTTCTAAGTGCTGGGAGTAAGAACACAAAAAACAAAGATTGGTGCTTATATTCTATTGGGAGAAACAGCACACTTAGGGGAGTGTAGCAGCAAGCACCCCAACATCCCCAGGGTGACTGCCAACACAGGTTCTTAGATCTGCTTTTGTAAAGGAAAGCAACTCAAAATCAGTTAACAAGCTCACTTTAATCAATCAAACATATATTACCTAGTTCAGGGGGAAAAGGTCAGCACCCCGAACTTCAGAGTATACAGACAGATCAAACAGACAGACTTCCAAACTGTCCAACCATTATATCAATACCAAATCACAGTTAGCAGAGAGGGAAGCATCAACATCTGGGTTTTCAAAGCTGGGGGGCTCTCAGCGGCTGCCCAGAGTCTCATCTGGTCAAATCATACAACACTTCGCAAAGTGAGCCCCAAAGCAAAGCCTCTCCTCAGGGTTTATATAGCCTTCTCCTGGCTCAGAGAATGTAACAACCTTCTTGACCCACTGCCCAATCACAAAGTATCAAGGTGTGGACTTTCCTGAAAAACAAGCCTCCCACCACAGGCTCCTGGTGCACTTAACCTAGGGGCAGGGAAGATCTTTAAATTTGCATTTCCATTACAGGGAGTGGTGGTCAAAGGGAGACTCTTTGGTTCAGAAAGTTAGAGATGGTGGGTGGGGGCCTAGTGGAGTCTATTGACAATACTCCTTCAAGGAGCAGTGAATGAGGGAGGAAGGGTACTTGTGGCCTACAGGGTTGCAGTTGAGGAGGCTGTTTCAGTGGAAGAGGTGCCCAGAGAGGAGAAAGGGAAGTGAAGCAGGTCTGGGGCCTTCCTGGAATAGTATTTTGGGAGAGGCAGGCAGGAGAGACTGTGGTCTCTGGTGTGGGCTGGGAAGCTTTTAGATAGGAGGTCATAGAGAGGGATAAGGACAGAGAGGAAGATAAATAAAATAAGTGGTCAAGTGTAATAACCAATCAGTAAGCATCATTAAGCCATTTACTATGTGCCAGGCATGGGGATTAAAAAAAATAAAAGATTTTACTCTTAAGGAACTTGCATTCTGTCAAAGGAGCCAACATGAACCTGTATAAGCATATGCAAAATTAGTGTAACATTATATTGGGAGAAAGCACTCGCATTTAGGGGGATCAAAAAAGGCTTTATGTAAATGGTGATTTATGCAAAAGACAAGTACAAAGCAGACTTTGTAAGAGTTCAGAAGAGTGGGAGATTTTGGCCCAGGATATCAGGGAAAGTTTTGTGAGGAAAAAGCAAGGAACCTTGGAGAATGGCTTGTATTTCAGCAGTTTTACATTAGAGGTCGGGGGAGGTTTGAGTATATTCCAAGCATGAACAAAGGTACCCCAGCATGAAAATTCAATTCAGTGAGCATTCTGGGAAGGCTGAAACATAGGGATAAACAGGAAGAGAGCAGTGGAAGAGATAAGACTGAAAAGGAAAGTTGGTGCTATGAATGCTAGCCTAAGGTGTTAGGACTTCAGTAGGAAGGAAGCATCTAGGTGGTACAGTGGATGGAGTCCTGGGCCTGGAGTCAGGAAGACTTATCTTCCTGAGTTCAAATCTGGCCTCGTTCTTACTAGCTGTGTGACCCTGGGTAAGTCACTTAACCCTGTTTGCCTCAGTTTCCTCATCTGTAAAATGAGCTGGAGAAGGAAATGGCAAACCAGTATCTTTGCCAAGAAAACCCCAAACGGCATCACAGAGTGTTAGACACAACTGAACAACAACTTAACAGGCAGTCATGACTCCAGAGCCCAACTCTCCATTTACAAAATGCCTCTCAGAGTCATAGTCGCCTTCAGTGGAGCCAACTGCCATCTTTAAAACCTGCTCCTGGGCTATTCTTAGCTGATTCTGACACTCACAGTGAAGTGTTGGGCAAGTTACTATCTAAGCCTCATTTTCTTCAGTTATAAAATGGAGTAAAAATACTGGGTTGTCCCCAGTAAAGTTTTTTGTCAAATTTAAAATACTTTAGGATCAAAGATCCAAGGCAAGAATGGATCTCAGAGTTCAACTGCCTTGTTTTACAGATCAGGAAACAGATAGTAGATGTCCAATATGGAAGTTGAATCCAAGCCTTAATTTCTTTTTAGGCTATCAGAATCACAAAGTATCTGAGGTCAGATTTGAACTTAGGTCCTCCTAACTCTAGGGCTTGTGCCCTATCTACTGCACCACCTAGCTGCCCCACTAAGTTCAGTGTCAGCAGCAGTCACTTCACTGTACTAGACTACCTCCTGTGAATTTCTCTTTTCTTCCCTGAAGGAGGTAGTAGCTAAGCCTTATTAGGCTCCTATGCCCTTTGACTGTAGAGAGTAATGAATCTGTTTTCATTGGTTTGGGTCTTCCCTACACTGATATCGGCAGCAAGCTTCCCATGCTTTAGTACAGATATTCTTTTTTTTTTTTTTGGCTTTTTGGAGGGCAGTTGGGGTTAAGTAACTCGCCCAAGGTCACACAGCTAGGCTTTTGTTTGTGTGTGTTAAGTGTCTGATGCCGGATCCGAACTCAGGTCCTTCTGACTCCAGGGCCAGCACTCTACTCACTGCGCCACCTAACTACCCTGTAGTACAGATATTCTTAACCTAGGGTCAGTGGGCTCAGATATTTACATAACCATTACAAGTATTACAGATATCTTGACATATTGTTTTACTCATTGATACTTTGAAATTAATGATTAGGCCCCCCATTGGATCTATTACTATATCACAGACTTGTGTTTTTAAAAATATTTTGATAACTGTATTTCAATATAATTGTTTTCCTTTGTAATTTTGTGTATTTTATTCTATACATTTGAAAGCATTATTCTGAAGTAGGATCTGTAGACTTCATCAGACTGCCAAAGGGATCCACATATTTATAAGTCTCTATCATGTTCTATTTTATTAGTCCTTTACTCATATCCATAGGTAGTCTTTGTCAATTATGGAATTATTATAGAAAAAAAAGAACATGTCAGCTGGTGATCAGCCAACCCCTGACAATGAGTCTTTCAATGCTTAGCTGGTCTGCCAGAGGGGTGAAAGACATGAGGCCTATGACTAAGCCCTACCTCAAACCCTTTCCTGCTAGGGTAGAATCACAAGAACACACACACTTATTGGCACAACCTTCCAAAGCCCAGGGTTGACCCAATACCACACTGGGTATCAAAGGGGATATTCCCTCACTATTGGATCTGTAAAAAGTGGGATTTAAACCCACGCTTCCTATGATCCTTTTTGAAGGAAAGCTGGAATAGGAGTATGCCTTTCATCTTCCTTATTTAAAGCCAAAAAAAGAAAACACATTGTAACAAGGACTGAAAGAAAACCCAAGTTATTCTAAGTCTTTGTTAAGGAGCCCCCTTCATTGACTTCAATGTTTTTTTTTTTTTTCCCAATTTGAAACTCAGTTGTGAGAAGCTTCCCTTTCCGGGGAAGTCTGAAGCTATTTGGGGCTTGTCTCTCCCTTGTCAGAATGCCTTGTAAGGGCTTCAGTTCAGTTGATGGAGTTGACAATTACTTCCCTGCCTGGATGCTGCTATCTTGCTAATCTGGCCAGCCTCTCTGCCTATCTAAGAGTAGAGTCCCTGGTTTCTACTCAGGGAAAAGGGCTCCCTGGTTTGGGCCAGTTTTCCAGTTGTTGTTTGTTGTTTGTTGTTTATTGTGTGTGTGTGTGTGTGTGTGTGTGTGTGTGTGTGTGTGTGTGTTTTTACCACCAGATTTTGGTAAATTAAATGAATGAATGAAAAAGCATTTAATAAGCACCTATTATGTGCCATCACTATACTTTGAGTTGAGGATTTAAATACAGAAAACCAACATACTTCCCTCAAAGAACTCTCCTCATCCTTTCTGCCCATAGCCAATAAATTCAAGAGAATACAAAGGCACTTTCCTTCAGAAGAATGAGGAACCAGCATAAGGTCTCTAGGGCATTGAACAGAACTTCTCTGGTGGACTTACTGAAATAAATGCACTGGAATCAATTAATGAGTCAACAAGTCCTTATTAAATGCCTGCTGTGTGCCTGGCACTGTGCATGACAGAGAAGACTGGAGGGTTTGGAATCTTGAGATTAGAGAGAGCATTATACTGATGAGGTGACAGATACACTGACTTATTCCTCATATAAACATTTTTTTCAAAGCCATCATCATGTAGAACAAATGGACTAATTTTGTTCTTTCCCCAGATGTTTCTTTTTGCTTGGAAGGTTGATATTTGGTTGTTATTTCCTGGGTATTAAATACAGATTCTTCTGTCCCCAAGATCTCTGTTACCTTCAGTGTTTTATACAAAAGTTGGTTCTTTTGCCCATATCTATGGAAGTTTAGAGACAGGTTAATTTCAGGTATTAAAGAATAAATGCTTTAGGTGTGAACATAAGAAGCCAAAGAGTGATAAAGGAGACAGTGTGATATTAGTGGAATAAGTATTAGATAAAGTCAGAGGACCTGAGTTCAAATTCTAGCTCTGCCACTTACTAGCCCCATGACCTTGGGCAAATCAGTTAACTTTTCTGGGATCCTGGTTTCCTTATTGGTAAAAAGAGATGTTTATATTAGGTGACCTTTAAATACCTTGCAGCACTAAGTCTGTGATCCTCAGATCTTTTAATTTGTCTCTACCTGCCATGATTAGACTTCTGTCCATGGGAGCCCAGAGTGTAGGATGCCAGGCCATGGGTTACATCTTGGGTAATCCTTGCTCTGACATTTATTGTCTGACCTTGGGCAAGTAACCTTATTAGCTCTGGGATCCTCCTTTGTTATGGTATGTGTGTGTGCGTGTGTTTCTTTCTCTCACATCATATCAGAGTACCATGAAAGAATGTCACTCATACATTAATCATCTCTACCTAGCCTCAGCAAATAGCCATGGGGATAAGCTCAAAGCATGAGCCAACCTGATTTCGACTTATCATCTGAACGTGGGACATTATATTCATATATTCACTAAGCCACATCCTTCTTCCTTGGCTTCCTGTTAGTATTGATCCTCTTCTCCTTCTCCCCACATATCACTCAATCATCAGGGCTTCTTTTTACTCAGTGTGCTACATCCATGGCTCTTACTGTCATGTGGTCATGAACACACTCCTGCCTCTGTCTTCAGTTCCTAGCTGGCTTCATGCAGGCTCTGTTCATACTTAGATTCTTATCTAGGCTTCCTTGCTCTTCATCTCTTGGGGGTAGCTATAATTCTTCTTCATTATTCTCCTTTTCCTCCTTTCTCTAGCCATCCAAGTTCCAAATAACTGGCCATCAATCCTAAGAATGAAGCCACATCGTCTGCCAGACAAGAGACAGAGAGGGAGGGAACTGAGAGTGCAGCCCTCCCAGCTCGATTAGTCAGGGGATCAGACTTAATGCCCTTGGACCTGAACTGATTCGAGGCTGGGTTTTTTTCCTGCTTCCCGTGTGGCCAGGACAACATCTTCCATCAAACTTTGCCTTTCTGTGAAATGAGGAGGTTGGATTAGGTGATCTCTGCAGTCCTTTCCAGACCTTTCTGTGCTTTTATATCCTTCATGCTATTGAAGTACAGAAATGAGCAGAGGCACCTGCACATGAGTATATGGATTTAGAGTGAAACCTACCAGTGTACTCATCAATGTCACTTGGTAGAATGGATAGAACACAGAATCTTCCTACCTTGGCTTGGCATTTAAAACTTTTTAAAACCTACCTTCAAGTCACTATTCCAGCCTTATTATATTCATTCATTCATTCATTCATTCATTCCTGTTCATACAGGGAAGCTAGGTGGTGTGGTGGATGGTAGCCTGGACTCAGGAAGACTCATCTTCCTGAGTTTAAATCTGTCATCAGATACTTACTAGCCATGTGACCCTGGGCAAGTCACTTTCCCCTCAATTTCCTCATATGTAAATTGAGCTAAAGAAGGAAATGGCAAACCACTGAAAATATCTCTCTGTCAAGAAAACCCCAAATGGGGTCATGAAAAGCTGGACACATGAAAAAGACTGAACAGCATGTGCTGGGCATTATTCTGAGGGCCTTACCCTCACAAAGCCCCATTATAGCCACCCTGTAAGTTAGATGCCATAGTTGTTCCCATTCCCCAGATGAGGAAACTGAGGCTGAACCTGATGTGTGAGGGAGAGTTCACACCCAACTCTTCTGACTGGAAGGCCAGTACTCTGTCTGTTATGACAGGCTTCCTCTGCTTGCTGAGGATCTTGTAAGAGGACATTCTTAAACAAGTACAGATTGGTGTGCTTGGCCTCTCAGGACTGTTCCAGTGCCAGTATTCTGAGATTGTGCTTTATTACAGACAATTTGAGAATTGGTGATCCAGAAACACTTCTTCCTTGGCTGCGCTCCCATCCCCCTCTATGTCTAGAGGAGGACCCGCTCAATTAGTTCAAGAGCTAATGGGAGATTTCCCTAACAAAGGAAGCCAGATTGGTTTGTGGAACTTAGGGCACTGCCTATTAAAATAGAGGAAAGGTTAGGAGAAGTAGAAATCCCTATCTTTTTTATCTAGAGCATCTTTCTTGAGCTGAGTATCTCTGCTTTGTTTGCTGGGTTTTCCAGTGGGCCCAGTGGGTCTCGTTCCTTTTCCTAGTGCCTGGCTCCATGCAGTGGACAATTAAGCACATAAGTGGTTTTTGATGATGATGAGAGTTTGCTTCAGCATATTAAAAAATGCACAACTAACTTGATATATGCTCCAGCCTCCATCTCTCCTCCTCTGCACTGCCCCGCCTTCTAATCCCATCACCTTCACTGTGCCTCCATCATGCCCTTACAGTTGGAAAGCACCTCTGTTTCTCTCTTTGGTGTTTGGGGTTTGATATCAGGTTTGAACATTGAGGAAAAATGAGAATAGAATCGCTACATGGACAGCTCAGACCCCTATCCCTACCCCCTAAATTCAACAAAGCCTGAATTAATCAGAATCTGGCCAATTGGAACTCTGCATTAGCTGGAAGGTTCTTTTTCCTATTCTTCATTCTTAAGACTGACAGCTCATGAGAAAATAAACATTTCTGAGATTTCATTGGAAAATCAAGGCAGTGTGCCATTTCAGTATGGATTAAATATACCAGGCACTGCACTAGATGCTATAGAAAGTCCTTTCCATTACAGATCTTGCATTCTATTAGTGCTCTTCTGAGAGTCAATCAATCAACAACCTCCTTGAGGGCAGGGAATGTGTCCATTTTGGTTTTTCATCCCGAACACCTATCAGGGCTGCAAGCAGACAGTAGCAACTTAATCAATTCTTGTTAATTTATAGTATCAAAGAATCCTAACTTTAGAGTTGGAAGGAACCTTCAGAGTTATCTAGTCTAATACCCTCATTTTCAGATGAGGAGACTGAGACCAGTTGATTGAATTAATCAATTGAGTGATGAATTTCTTTCAAAGAGCTTTTATTCTCCAGAGGATGATGAAATATGTACACAGATAAATAAATCCAAGGGATTTTGAGAAAGGCAAGAACATGAAAAATTGGTATGGGGTAGTGGAAAATCAAGGAGGGCTTCATGGAGGAAAGAGTTGATACCTTATAGATACTGGATATATACATATATACACTATGGATATATCCAATACTGGATATATCCATATGTCCATACGTACATACTCATATGTGCATGTAATATGTGTATATGTATAAGTTTATGTACATATAATGTGTATCTATGTATGTGCATTCAACAAGAGTATATATAACATTATATATACATACATACATACATGCTCTTATTTAATACACAAATGCCTATGCATCCCTAGATGATCAGCATCTTGAGGACAGACTCTAAAACTTTTTGGATTCTGTACTATGCCTATGGTACGTGGAACATTGCTAGGAACCAAGCCATACCACCAAGAAAATCTCTACTAATGCCATCCATTTCCAGAGATCTAGGAAGAAGGTTCATGCCACCAGAGAAAGGTAAATATGTCTGGAGGACCCATTTTCAACTTGTTCTCCATTGACAAAGTACCTGACTAGGGAAGAAGGCCTTAAAGCTGACTTTCCAATGCTTACTCTAAAGAGAAGGCCAAGGAGATTAATCCCATCTCCCCCATTACTGTGGGAAATTAAATCTATGGGAAGCAGGTGGAATATCTTTAGCTCTGCCTGTTTTTGTCCCCTTTGCATGTAATCACCATTGATTGGACTGGATTAGGTAGTTTCTAATCCAGTCCAATGGGATCCACCCACTAGTGAAATCTAAAGGGTCAGCAGTTTGTCTTGATGATTAAAATTAAAGTCACTCCTACAATTTGCCCCCATAAAGTTCATCATTGGCCCCCCAGAACAGCCATCTTCCTAGGCATTTAGGTGGTCCAGTGGATAAACTCTAGACCTGGAGTCAAGAAAGCCTGAGTTCAAATCCTTCCTCAGATACTTAGTAGCTATGTGACTATGGGCAAGTCACTTAACCCCTGTTTACGCAGGGTTCCTCATCTAAGACCCTGTTTCCCAGGGTTGTAATGAAGATCAAATGAGTTAATATTTGTAAATCACTTTGCAAACTTTAAGGCCACATATAAATTCTAGCTTTTAGTATCAGCTGTCTGTGGGCATTATCAAAGCTGAAAAGGGAGCCAGGGCCCTTCCTTTGTCCTGCCTCCCAAGTAAGAGTTGAATAGAGACTTCCCTAGCTTATGTTTACGCATTCTTTCTTTCCTCTCAAAGAAGAGACAAGTCCCAGAACCTTTTCACTTTGTAATTCAAACAATCAAAGAATTTCAGAATATGAAGGGATGGGAAATGAAGTATTGGCCTAGATGACCTAGAGGTCCCTTCTGGCTCTGAATCCATGATTTATGGATGATCCATGGGCCTTTAAATGTCCAGCTTTGAACAGAATGAATTAGAGGGTCTTAAGACGAAGAGAGGAAGAGAATCTGAAAAATCACAGCTATGGAGCTGAAAGAGACCTGAGAGGCCATCCAGTCCCGCCTTCTCAATTTACACATGAAGAAACTGAGGCCAAGACAATGCCATACAGTAGAGCTGGGTAGACCCAGAATTTGAAGGCACTGCCAATGTCCTCAGATGCTAAATTGAATTTAAGCCTCTCCTGATATGGGAGAACAAAAACTATCTAACCCAGTTCAATCTGATGGGCCCTGATTAAGTGTCTTATGTATACAGGGAACCATGGATGCAAAGACAAAATGTAAAACTAGAGTTCCTGTCTTCTTTTGGGGAAGGAGGAAGGGGGTGGGATACAGTATATACATGTAAAAATACACACATAAGGGGCGGCTAGGTGGCGCAGCGAATAGAGCGCCGGCCCTGGAATCAGAAGGACCTGAGTTCGGAGCCAGCCTCCGACACTTAATCCGCACAAACAAAAACCTAGCCGTGTAACCTTGGGCAAGTTACTTAACCCCGATTGCCCTAAAGGGGCGGCTAGGTGGCGCAGTGAGTAAGAGCACCGGCCTCGGAGTTTGGATGACCCGAGATCAGATCCGGCCTCAGAAAATGAGCACCCACGCATAAATCAAATGACTAGCCGTGTAACCTTGAGCAAGTTACTTAACCCCAATTGCTTTTAAAAAAAAAATACACACATAAGTATGAGTCATATGTGTGTGTGTGTGTGTGTGTGTGTGTGTGTATATATATATATATATATATTATACTAGCTGTGTGACCCTGGACAAGTCACTTACCCCCTAGTTACCTCAGTTTCCTCATCTGCAAAATGAGTCAGAGGAGGAAATGGCAAAAAGAAAACCCCAAATGGGGTCGTGGAGAGTCAGAGGTGACTAAGAGGTGACTGATAATTTGAGGAACAGCAGAGCTTTCTTGTAGGAGTTGCTACATGAATTTGAAGGAGCATAGAGGCAGAAGTGAATTGGGAATGCATTTGAGGTATGAGGGACAGCCTGCACAAAGAAGTTATGGATTTGGGAGATGGATGCTGTATGGACAGTCTTTCTCTTGAGCCCTCTCCCGTACCACCCACTTTTACCTTCATTTTTGGAGTTCTCACTTATCTTTGAGTGTGCGTCCAAGGGCCCATAGTTTACTTATCTAATACTTTGTAACAGTGATGTCAAACTCATAGAAAAGGATGCCTCATGCATATTGACTTAGAAAATCATTAATTAACATTATCTACATTGTATTGTATTTTTATTTATTTTGTTCATCATTTCCCATTTACATTTTAATCTGGTTTGTGACTCACAGGAGTTTTGCAGAATTTGTCAGCTCTCCCTCAGAAGGTTGGACAGCTGCCCTTCCAGGTCAGCACCAGAATCACGGTGCCATTTTGAAATGACATATTTAAAAGCCGATAATCTCAGCAGCCACGATGCTAGCTGCATAAAGTCATCTTCTAAATCAGCTCTATTTGGTGAAGTATCAGCCATGCTCCATCTCGCCTGCTTTCCCCGCTCAGCTCCCAGAGAGCTCAGCTATTATCACAGCCGCACTCTGCTTTCTCCTCAGCTGCAAGGGTAGAATCTTAATGAAACATGGCTAGGCTGGGGTTAGTGTTTGTGGGCTCTGGGACTGAGTACAGCTGAGTTCCTGGGCCCTTGTCATTCAAACACACTCCTGTTGTCAGGAATTGGCTGGAACTACTGGATGGTAGGCAGTGGTAACAGGCTCCGTAATTGCTAATAAAATTTAAATAGCTACAAAATCACAGAACATCAAATTATTATTTTTTTTCCTCTGGAGCATCCGGACAAATCTTGCTGATTCGAGTTAGACTGTGACTAGGCGGACTTTTATTTTTATTTTTTATGCAGACTTGCACTTTCATCAGCAACGCAGCTAGTTGTGAAGTGCCAAATGGCCTTAAAAAAAAATTTCCAGGAACAGATGAGAAAATAATTTTTTTAAAGAAATGGCTGTTATGCATTGAAATCACACAGCACATTGACCAGGAGATTTCTTTACCAGTAACATGTGACACCTAGGATGCCTACCTACCGGATGAGTTGGGGGTAGAAGAAAGGAGGCTGGGACTGGAGTCTGACAACCTGGGTTCATGTACCAGCTTCTCTTGATTGTATGACCCTGATAAGCCACTTCATTGTGATTTAGTGAAAAGAAGCCTGGCTTTGAAAGCAGAAGATCTGGGTTAAAATCCTGCTTGTGTGATCAAGCACATCAGTAACTCCTCTGGCCTTGGCTTCCTCCAAGAGAAAATGTGCTGAGTGGGCTGAATGATCACAGAGCACCCTCCTACTCCAGCTGCTCTCGTCCTATGACCTTTCTGAACCTCAATTTCTTCATCTTGAAAATGAGGATAATGACACTGCCTCCCTCACAAGGTTGATGTGAGGAGAGCCCATTTTTAGCTATGATTATTGATTACAGTGGGAGTGTTTATTATTAATTCTCAGGACCTAGATGAGAAGGGGACAGAAGCTGGCAGGTGGAAAGAGAACTGGCTGGATAGTAATGGAGGTCTGGGGGCACATCTCCCCTCTGATACTTACTTCCTGTATGACCTTGGGCAAGTGACTTAATCTCTCTGGGCCCCAGTTTCCTCATCTGTAAAACAAGGGGGTTAGAAGAGAGAGAAAGGATAGAGAGGAAAAAAAGGAAAGAGAAGAGATAGAAAGGAAAGGGAGACAGAGGCAGAGAAAGGAGTAGAGAAAAGGAAAGAGGAGAGAAAAGAGAGAAAGGGGGAGGAGAGAGAGAGAGAACTCTTTTAGATAATTTGGTGAAGCCTGTGGACCCTTTCTCAGAGTATTATTAAATGAATAAAATAAAATATAACATTAAAAAGGAAAGAAATTAGGGGCGGCTAGGTGGCGCAGTGAATAGAGCGCCAGCCCTGGAATCAGAAGGACCTGAGTTCAGAGCCGGCCTCCGACACTTAATCCACACAAACAAAAACCTAGCCGTGTAACCTTGGGCAAGTTACTTAACCCCAATTGCCCTAAAGGGGCGGCTAGGTGGCGCAGTGAGTAAGAGTGCCAGCCTCGGAGTTGGGATGACCCAAGATCAGATCCGGCCTCAGAAAATGAGCACCCACGCATAAATAATGACTAGCCTTGTAACCTTGAGCAAGTTACTTAACCCCAATTGCTTTAAAAAAAAAAAAAAGGAAAGAAATTATATTAAAATAAAACAATCTCTTTACATATATTGAAGTATATAGATATATTGATGAATCATTCTGTTTCATTGTAATTGGTTTCCTTTTAGATGGGCATGGATATGTGTGTATACACTTTGGGGGAATATGTATGTATATGTACCCTTTGGGGGGATTATATGTATCCCCCCAACGTTCACAGATTTCCAGCTTAAGCACTGCTGGGCTTTGAGACCCTTCTAGCCCTAGATCTAATTTCCTCACACCCCTTTATGATGTCCAGGAGCTATAGGTCTCTCACAAACCCAATACCACTTACTTTAAGGATTTTCTGGTAAAAGTAATCCCTAGAAACTCTATAGAAGAGCTTTAAGTCTAAATAGCTATATTCACTTTAAAAGATACTGAATTGGAAGGGCAAAGGGATTTAAAGGTATTTTAGAGCTTTTGTTGTTGTTCAATCATTTCAATCATGTCCAACTCTCTGTGACCCCATTTGGGGATTTCTTGGCAAAGATACTTGGAGTCGTTTGCCATTTCCTTCTCCAGATCATTTTATGGATGAGGAAACTGAAGCAAACAGGGTTAAGTGACTTGTCCAGGGTCCCACAGCTAGAAGTATGTGAGGGTGGATTTGAACTCAGGTCTTCCCGACTCCAGATCCAGTTTTCTCCACTGTATATATCTTTATATATCTTCTGTGTGCCTAGTTCTTTATGTGTTGCTCCCACTAGAATGGTACTCCTGGAGAGCAGGGACCATATTTTTGCCTTACTTTACACCCCCATTGCATAGTAAGAGTTTAACAAATATTATGCTTGCTGATTCCCTGATCTCATAGTTCTCTATGCCCCTCCCACCCCCCAGTGACTAGCCAAAGACAGCCTAGAGCTCCTAACCAGCTGCAGAGAAGTAAGGTTAGGCTTGACTTTTGTTTGATTGGTTTTGTTTCAGGGGAGGGGGGAGACAGTTTAGAAATAGTCTTTGTCCTGTCAGGCTGCCCCCTCCTTCTTTGCAGTCTGCCCCCCACCAAACTCAGATGAGTGGGGGCTAAAGTTGGTCTTAAGACTCACGCACACTGTTACTAGGAGGAGGTTGGGTTTTCTGTCATGACTCTCAGTACCTTCTGCTGCTATTGTGGTTTTCAAAGACACCCTGTGGAGTGGGGTTAAGAGAATGGAACCTGGCCACCTTTCCTTCCTTCCTGGAGCTGACGATGGAGGCCGATGGAACCCATCAGCTTCTTTCAAGTCAAAGGCAGGCTGATGTGATGGTGCTTCAGAGGTGGGGGCAGGGCATCAAGTTAGTAATGAGGGCATGTGCCTTCTGCTGTGCTGAGGGCATGCCAGGCCCTAGGAAATCTAAGACAGGAGCACCAGAATATGGAACGATTTCACGAGCGTTGGGCTTTGGTTATGGAGCTTTCTTTGGGGGGAGGCTTTGACTATTTTGGAAAATCAGAAACAATGGTCTTGAAGGAACCTGCCCAGAAATCACACATTAGCTCCCAGTTGGTGAGGGTGATGCTGAAGCTCCTACGGGGCTTTTCTGCTCTGACCCTTTCCTTCTGAGCCTCTTATGCGGCTCCGTTCATCAGTTTCTAAAATAATTCAGTGAAATGTGAGCACCAAGGGAAGCTTTTGTCAGTTAATGAGCAGCAGAACGTGGGGCTCCGTGGTACACCGGCTGAGCCACTGTCAGATAACAAGGAGCAGATGGTTCCAATAGGGAACATGGCAGAACGTCAGCGTTTGCTGCTTGACAGCATCAAAGGCAGAAATTAGGGATACACCCAGCTCTCTGAAATGGAGATGCTGGGTGAGGAGACCGAGACAGATGGACAGACAGAAAGACAGAGATGCAGAGAATGAAGAGAGAGACAAAAAGAGAGGAAGGAACAGAGGGAGAAAAAGAAAGAGGGAGGGAGAGAGGGAGAAAGAGAGAGGAGAAAGACATGGAGAGAGAGAGACAGAGAGAGAGAGAGGAGAAACATGGAGAGACAGAGACAGAGAGAGAGAAACAGAGAGAGAGGAGAAAGACATGGAGAGAGAGAAAGAGGAGAAAGACATGGAGAGAGAGAGAGAGAGGGAGGGAGAGACAGAGTGAGGCACACAGAGACAGAGACACAGAGAGAAGAAAGACAGACATGGATAGAGGGAGAGACACAGAGAGACAGGCAGACAGAGACAGAGAGAGGGAGAGACAGAGAGACAAAGACAGAGAGAGGACAGAAAGAGACAGAGACAGACAGAGAGAGGGAGCATGCAATGGGGAAAGAACCCAATGTAGCTGTTGCCACATCCATGTGTCTTTAGCTCTGTTCCTATGGAGCAGCAGTGACACCCAGTGATGGGTGTTTAAAATTTGAGATACAGGCAATTTGCTCTTCCCCCGATTTGGGGGTGGGAGGGTGGTAAATAAGGCATATTTTCTAGAAAATAAATGCTCCTTGCCTCTCCCAACTCATACTCTCTTATATCTTCTCCCTCAGAATGTACATGGGAGAATTCTCTCATGTGATAGGACTTTTGTAAGAAATTTTACATTTTGTCACCCTGACAGTTGGACTAAGAGCCACCAAAGTAGGACTTCTTAACCAGTTTCATCTCTGATTAGCTCTATGATCTGGAAAAAGTAGCTAAGCCATCCCTGTGCCTTCATTAACCAGGCCATCAGTCACAGCACTACAGCTTTATGAATCAAGTGTGAGGCTGACCATCCAAAAGATGAAAGGATCACCGATTGAGAATTAAAAGGGACCTCAGAGGCTATCTAATCCAACTGCCTCATATTATAGATGAGGAAACTGAGATCAAGGGACTTGCCCAAAGTCACACAGATAATAAGTGTCAAAGGCAAGATTTAAAGTCAGGTCTTCTGATTTTAGAGCCAATGCTTTGTAATCATTCGCCACAGAGAAATAGTCATTAGATTGCTGAATGACATTTCATGAAATTGTCAAAGATGTAAGAAACCCACCTTTGAACTTTGTGATCACACTTTTTTTAAAAAATTGATCTTTTGCTTTTTCACAGCAGTTGTAGCTGATGTAGCAAAAAAAAAAAAAGTGGGGGGAAAATAGGTTCCTGTAGATTGGAGAATGACTGAACCAACACTGATATATGAATGAAATGATTGCTCTTGTTCCATAAAACATGGTGACTGAGTTCAGGGAAATACAAGAAGACTTCTATGAACTGATGCAAGAGACAGTGAGCCAAACCAGACCACCTATACTACAATGATAACAGCAGTGATGTAGTCATTACTAGATTTTTGTCCCAGTCTCTGCCTTCTGCACACACATATTGAATTCTTTTGTAACAAAATAAAAATAGATATGCAAAAAAAATTACTGGAAGTTCACAATCAAAAAGGTAAGGGAAGAGACCATGAATTAAAACTAGCATATCCTAGTTAAGCACCATGATTTCAGTCTCAGAATTTTCCAAGCAGATAAAGGGTTAAGTGGAGTAAAGAATAGATTTGTGTTAGGGATGTATTTTAATTCAATATATCTCAGTGTGAAGAAAGTCATCCAATTCTGGAGGAGAGAAAGGGAGCTTGTGTTTCAAATAAGAGGAAGTAAAAATGTTTCATCATCCATTCTCCAAGATCAAGACTGATCATTAATTAGTCTGAGTTTGACTGAGTTTTAATGTTATTTTCATTATATCATTGTGTTGGCTGGATGGATTTTGTCTCAGTTTTGCTAACTTCACTCTGTTTTACTTTATACATGTCTTTTCATTCTTCTCTAAATTCCTTATATTCATTATTTCTTATGGCAGTGGACTGCTTCCATTCATGTAATTTGTGAAGGACTTCAGTCATGTTTCACCTTATTCTTGCATTATCTGTCTCCAGACTTTCTCTCCTTTTCCTCACCTATCCCCTTACAGGTCCCCCTACGCCTTCCCATTCTTCCATTTTCCAGTACCTTCTCCATTTTCTGTCTTTGCCCATTAGAATATAAGCACCTTGAGGGTAGAGGGGCTGTCTGGCTTGCTTGTATTTGTATACTCATCACTTAGCACAGTGCCTGGCACATAGTAAATACATAATAAATGTTTTCTATCCGTATATCTGTCTGTCTGTCCATGTGTCTATATCTATCCATCTGTCTCTTCATACATGCATCCATATGCATTCACCTGTCTGTATATCTATCCATCATCCATCCATCCGTCTGTGTTTCCATCCTCACTATCCATCCATCTAGATCTATCCAGCCATTCATGTGTCTATCTGTCTTTCCATCCATCTATTATCCCTCCTAGCCTGTCCAGCCATTTCCCCAGTCAATGGGCATGCACTTTGTTCCCCTTTTCTTACGACTCTGATCCTATTTCAGTATTCCTCTGAGATCATGGTATCGTAGTGCCACTAAGTCCCTCTTAAATGGCAAGGGAATGATCTCATAAGACCAATTATCATCTTCACTGTAAGATGACACCACCAGGTTGATCTGATTAAGCAGAGTCCCCAGGGAAGGCATTCCTTGTGTCAAAGCATCATCAGCATTATCCAGTAAACCAAAGGTATGCTCTCAGATGTCTAGAGAAAGGCGATGGAGGTGGGAAGTGTACAAAGGCAAAAGAGATTCAGAGAGCCACTGTCTAACATTGTAAGCCAAAAGTTCTGTGGGTAGCCAGATGGGAAGAACAGCTTATGTTTTTCCCGCTGCTTTATTTCTTTTCTTTTCCTAGTTTATTGTTGCCTTTTGTTTTTATGTTTTAGGCATTTCTGTATGTACCTCTTCTTGCCCCACCCCAACATAAACCTTCACTTAAAACAAAGAAAAACAGTTAAGTGAAACTTCCCCATGCATTGACCCAGTCTGGGAATGAATGCGACATTCCACACCTGTAGTCACCCACCTTACCATCAAAAGGTGAAAGCTGCCTTTCCTCCTCCCTTTTCCAGGACAAAGATAGGACATTATAATTATTCAGTATTCACATTATAGGCTCATGGATCTAGGGTTAGAAGGACCTCAAAAGACACCTAGTCCAACAAGGAGATTAAGCAACACCAAGAACAAAAGCAGAGATGGCAACAAGAATGACAGCTGTCATATATATATGGTGCTTTAAGGTTTCATCAGAGTCTGCCTACAAATATTATCTCATTTGATCCCTGGGAGATGGGACCTGATATTATCCCCATTTTACGGATGAACAAACAGAGGCAGACCAAAGTTAAGTGACTTGCCCAGGATCACACAGCTAATAAGGGTCTGTAGCAGGATTTGAACTTAGACCTTCCTGTCTGCAAGTCCAGTGCTCTATCCACAGATAGTGTCAGAGGCGATATTTGAGCCTAAGTCCCTTCCTTCTGGAGCCAGTGTTCTTTCCTCTGCACTCCACTGGCTTCTTTTGTTGTCTTCATTTTTATTGTTACAGCCATCGTATATGTTGTTTTCCTGGATTTTCTTTCTCTACTTGTCATCAGTTCAGAGTAATGTAGCAAAAGGAGGGCAGGAATTTGGAGTTATTGGACCTGAGTTTAAATCCTGGTTCTGCTATGTGTAATCCTTGTGACTTTGGGTGAGCCAGTTCCCCTTTCTGAGCCTCAGTTTCCTTATCTGTAAAGTATGGGAGAGGTTGGATTAGAGCACCTTTGGTCCCCTACAGCTTAATATCTATCGTCTTAACATCGTGTCTTATGGTACAGTCAGAGTTTATTTCTTTCGTAAAGTGCGTAGACATCCATTTTCTCATTCCCTTCCTGAAAAAAGGCTGTGAATCCCAGTTACAAACATGCTTGCTTGTGCTTCCTTTCCTCACATTACAAAGTCCTGGGAGCGGGAGCCAATCCTTCAGCCCCCGGCATAAGAGACCCCAAGACTCCAATTCAGATTAGTTTAATTCAGTTACACAAGACATATATTAAGCACCCACAGTGTCCTAGGTCTTGAGGACATAAAGGCATGCACAAACATGGTTTGCCCAGTTGCACTGGAATCAGCAAAGCAAAATGGTGCCTTAACGGCCCTCTGCCAACAAGGTGTCTGCTGTGCTTATGTTAAAAGCACCCAGGATTGCTTTGATAGATGCAACCACAAAGACAGCTTTGTTCAACAATCCTTTCATCTTTATGGATCCATTACGCACACCAAGTGAGGCAGAAAAGGAGACAGATGTGCACCTAAGGCATTTACTGCTGTCATGGAGGGCATGCTGCTTAGGGCCCAGAAACAAACAGGAGAAAGAGACTGGGTTGGATTACATTGGGGGGATTTTCACGGCTTTTTCTACACTCCCAGCCCACTCCCTGAATCAAAACCCCACCTTCTTAATGCCAGTTTTCTTCTGTTGACACTGTGGCTACAAATGATGGAACACAATCTCTTATGAATCAGAATTACAGCTGATTCAAAGGGCAATAAAGTTAGGAAGACCTCAGTTCAAATCTGGCCTCAGATACTTATTTAACTATGTGACCCTGGGCAAGTCACTTAACTTATTTTTGTTTCCATTTCCTCAGTTGTAAAATGGGGATGATCCAGCACCTACCTCCCAGGGTTATTGTGAGTATTGAATGAAGTAATATTGGTGAAGTGCTTTGCATATCTTAAAAGCCTTATATGAATGCTAGCTATTGATGAGGGTGGTGATAATGGCAAAGATTTGAAAAATCATAGGTTTAGAAAAACTAGAAAAAAGCAGAGACACAAAAAAAACCAGCCCCTACTCTCAAGAAACTTATATGCTGACTTCCATCATTAGAATCTAAGTTTCTTGAGAACTGGTGGGGTGAAGGCACAGTCCAAATTCTGGTGGTGGGAGGAAAAGGTTGAAGTATAGACAGCATGGTTTAGAAGTGGCCAGGAAGTGAAGGAGTGACTTGATTTTGGGGGAGATTGGGTGAAAGCAGAGTTCCAGGAGCAGAGTTGGAGGAAGGGAGGAGGAAGATGGCCAGGGGATTGGCACCATGCCTTGGGAATGGCTAGGCATAAACTGGTTGACTAGCTAAGGACTCGGGTCAGTCATCCAGCAAGGAAAAAGGATGGCCGATGGACTGGCTAAGTCCTGCAGTGGTACCTAAAGGAGGTTGTGAGTCCTTGAGCAAAGGCCAGCTTGTTGGGTAGATTCTCTATGGGGAGGATAGAGGGGGAGGAAATGACAAGATTAGCACAGGATGAGAAGGCATGTACAGGTCACTATAGCCACCATCAGAGGGTGTGACCTTTGAGAGGTCACAGGTCAGAAAAGTTAGGGCTTCGACTTATAAGGAGTGAAGGAAGGTCCTGAGGGGATAGCTGATAGATTTAAATCAAGGAATTCAGAGGCTGGATGATGGAAAGGAAAGGTCACAGGTCTAGAAGTTAAAAAATTCACATGGAATATTATAATAGAAGGGATTCTCCCTCCTTCCTCTGAGCTCCTGTCATTCCAAATGCCAGATCTTTTGTTATCCATATTTTGTGTTTAGCTATGTGATATTGGGCAAATCACCTTGCCCCGGGCCTCAGTTTCCCCATATGTTAAATTATGGGGTTGGAATAGAGACTCTGCACCATCCCCTCAGCTCTCACACTTACTGATTCCAAAGAAGTCATTGCTGTTCTGCCCGTCCTCCTCGTGTAATTTGGCTGCCTTACTTTCCTGTTCTGTAAATTGACTTGGGTTGGACCAGATAGTTCCTAAGGTACCTTTCCATTCGAAATGTCTCTGACTCTCAGAAGCGACGGCTCCCTCCTTTTTCCTCTCCTGGTTCTTTCTTTGGACCTCTCCTCGGTAGTTAAAGCGCCTGCCTTGTACTTGTTACCTCTCTGTGTTTCTTATCCTGATGGATCATAAGCTCCAGCATCCGCAGGGTAGTGACGATGTCTTATTTGTCTTGTTTCCCCTGTAGTCCCTTGCAAGGAACAGTCATTTAATAAACATTGGTTTAGTTCTCTCCAGACTACCCCCTCCCTGGGGGTCTCCAGGCAATGGCTGGTTCAGGACTTGTCAAGGATGTTATAGATGATGTTATTCTTGTGCAAGAGTAGGGAGTGCCAGGTAGCCTTCAGGGTCCCTTCCAACTCTGAGCATCCCTTATGTGGATGATTTTATCTCTTAGAGCTGTCCTGCCATGGTCCATTTAAGATGTTTTCCATTGATCTCCCCAAAGAATCATTAGGGTCCTTGAAGGCTGGAGACAGGGACAGGAGAAAGAGAGTGGAATTTTTTTCTGCTTTATGAGATCATGGAACAACTTTTAGGAAATGACCATCACCCTAAATGTGATCCAGGGCATTAGGACCATCATTACCTTGTTCACAAGAAAGAAACCTTAGTATAGTGGTTAGATAGCTGGATGCGAGTCAGGAAGATCTAGACCGGAATTCTACCTTTCATACTTACTATGCAGAGAAGCAAAGTGACTTCAAGTACTCCCGGCTAGTGAGTGTCTAAGCCCCAGTTTGAGCTCAGGTCTTCCTCACTCCAGTGCCAGTGATGATGCCACCATTGTTTAGGGTGTCCACCATGTTGCCATCATTTCAGGGTGTCCATGTTGTTCCCATTGTTTTAGGGGGCAGTTAGCTCCCTTGAGCCAGTGGGAGGACAGGCAAAGATGGGTAAGGGGCTATGTAGACTATGGATTATGTAATCATGTTCTGATACGCACCAAACTTTGGCAAATAGGAATAAGTATGACTGCCATAGATTCATACGCATATCATCCAGGCTGTGTGTGTTTAGCATTCAAGGGCCTGTGCCAGGTTGTGAGATTTTTTTTTCTTTTCTAGAATAAATTGTTTTAAATCCAGACAGTAGGAGTACAAAGACAAGATTTTTTCATCACTAGCCTATTAATTCTCCCAGGCTTTTATTTTTGTTCCCCTCCCTTCTCAAGAGGCTTTGAAATCTTAGATTTCAGGCTGACCTTTAGGAAATGAGAGAGGCCCAGCATCTTAACCAGCTAAGCTGTGGGGGAAGATCTCTGCAGGCAGAGGCAGTGAACCCTGGAGAATAGTGGGGCTGGTAACAAGGAGAGGAACTTCTGTCTTTTACAGTGCTCTAAGGTTTGCAAAGGGGGTTCCTTACCACAACCCGGAGAAGCAGGGGGCAAAAGAATGATTATCTCCATTTCACAGAGGAAGAAACTGAGTCTCTAGAAGAAAGGTGACCTGTCCAAAAGTTACTCAAATAGTAAATATTGGAACTGAGATTTGAACCCAGCTCTCTCGACTCTAAGTCCAGTGTTCTTTCCACTGTACCACACTGCCCACTATGGTGGGGGGTGGAGCAGTCTAGGCAGCCTACCTTCTTGCTTCTCATTACAATTAAATTTAGCAAACAGTGGAATGCAAACTTCTTGAGGGCAGGGATGGCTGTCTCACTTTTGTGGCACTACATACAGTACCTAACACATAGAAAGTGTTTAATAAATTCATATTGGTAAATTTATTCAGTGTCTACTATGTTCTAGACCTTGTACTAGGGGCTGGGGACACACAGGCACAAATGAAAACACCCCCTACCTTCAAGGAGGTTATATTCCACAGAGAGGGAGGAGAAGAGGAAGAGGGGGGACAATATTACACTGATAAGTAAATAGAAAAGATATTGAAAATAATTACAATGTAAATTGAGGGGAATGGGAGGAACTAAGGACCCTGGCAAAGGCCTCATCTAGAAGATGGCCCTTGGGTCTTGAATGGTGATGGAGGGGCTGAGTGGCCCAATGGATAGAGTGCTGGGCCTGGACATGGGAGGGCATGGGACCCTGGACAAATCATTTCATCTCTTTCAGCTTCAGTTTCCTCATCTGTAAGATGGGCATAATAATGGCACCCAGAGTTGTTGTGAAGATAAGATCTGTAAAGTGCTTATGAATGCTAATGGAGGTGGGAGACAGGGAGCATCTATGGGTCATCCCCTTTCATGACACAGTAGATCAAACCTTAGCCTTGGAGTTAGAAGCTAAAGTCTTAGCTGGGCCACCGACTCCCCGTGTAATGTCAGGCAAGCTGCTTAATGTCCATGGACCTCTGTTTACTCATCTGTAAAATGAAGGGGTTGGACGCCATGATTTCCAGCTCTAAACCTCCAGTCCTCTGGACTTTGACCAGTACTTTGAGGCAGACCTTTGGCAAGGTTAGCTCTCCTGTTCTACCATGTGGCTTCCCCTTTTCTGGAACGCAGGCTGAAATTCTGAGCAGTGCAGTCACATAGGTGAACTCCTCCTTCTCTTTCCTCCCTACGTTCTAGGTTCCCCTTGATATCTCTCCTGCATGAATGGGCCACTTCTTAAGACCTGATTTCTCCCCAGACCTCATCCGTTGTTATTAATTAAGCAGGAATTTACTGTGAGCAGGTATTCTTCTAGGCCACTGTGTTTTTCTCCCCATCCTCCTCCTTGCCTTTCCACGGGCTCTGAGCAGAAATCCTAGGCTCTCACAGGCATTGAGTGGTCTCCCATTAACTCTAGTTTCAGCTCTTGTCTGTCCTGATATTTTTCTTGGATTAGGAGTTGTTCTACAGAGCCCCTGTCTAATGAGTGGCTTTCATGTTCAGAAACAAAGGGCACGCAGAAGCTCCAGGCAACTTCCCTGTTTAATACCCAGCTTTCAGCAAAAATGCTGGGTGTCTGCACTCAGCACATTCAAGGAAGGGGAGGGAGAAGCAGCAAGCTGGGTCTAGTGGAATGTTGCCTGTTAGACCCAGTGGCAATGAGAAAGAGCCTTGAGAATTAGCTGAAGTGGGGGTGGGGAGGGGGAAGTCATGGGCTAAGGTATCTGATATCTTACAAAAGCAAAAAATGTCCTCCTCTTACATCTGTAGTAGGAGAAGTATTAGAAAGAATATTAGCCATGGAGAGCTTGTTTTCAGATTCCATTTCACACTTACTAGCAATGTGACCACAGGCAAGTTTCTTAACTGATCAGTTTTCTCATATACAAAATGAAGGTAATAATGTCTTTGTACCTACTTCACAGGGCTAGGATGTGGATCAACCAAGCTGATGTACAGGATTTTGCAAATGTTGAAAAGTTAATTCAGTGATGTTATTTTTTTCATTGCTATGTTTTATTTTTATAGTTCCTTCATTTCTACCCTCTCCCACCTGAAGAGCCATCACTTATGACAAAGAATAAAAAAAGATTGAGAAAAATAACTCGGCAAAACCAACCAACCAAGCCAAGTTTAATAGTATCTGTGGTTTTTCATACCCATTATCCCCCACCTCAGCAAAACAAAAAAAAAAAAAGCTACATCTTCTCCTCTCTTCTTGTCCCACCTTGGTCATAACAATTACAGAGCATTCAGTTTGGGTTTTGTGGTTGCTGGAGTTCTTTCCCTTTTAACTGTTGCAGTCAATGTGTCTGTTGTTTTCCTGGTTCTGCTTACTTGATTACATCAGTTCGTGTGAGCCTTCTCATGTTTTTCTATATAGTCTTCATATTTATTGCTCCTCAGAATGAAGGAATATTTGGTTACATTTATGTAGAACAGCTTTTTTAGCCATTCCCAAATTGACAGGCATGTTCCTTGTTTCTTGTTCTTTGTTCCTATAAAAATGAATGTGACATATTATTACTTATATCACAATTGACATGTGCAGTATAATAGTAGCTTGGATTTATATAGCACCTGGCAGTTTCAGACTACCACTGTGAGGTAGGTAGGGAAAGTATTATTATGCTTATTAAGAGAGTGCATTGCCCAGGGTCATGGAGCTAGTAATTGACGGAGCCAGGATTTAAATCCTACTTTCTTCATGTCCAGTCCAGATTGCTTCCACTATACTAGGTTACCTTTCATGTGAGAGAATGTTTTTCCTGGATTTAGATTCGTGCCTCGCCTTCCAACAAAAGTATTTATTTTTCAATAATAAAAAAAAAAAGATTGAAACTGTAAGATTGAGACCTGAAAGCCAGGAGCTTCATTGTCAATCTGGTTTGGAATTGTATGGGGTATTTTGGATTATTTTTCCTTATATTTCATATACTGTTGTGTTCACCAGTTTTATTTAATTGTATTTCTTTGTTATAAGGGAAGGTTCAGCTATATTTGGGAAGTGACTGTTACATTAGGCACCAAATTTTAAAAAGACAAATGAAGAAATGGCAATCCCTGCTATGGATTGACTCCTGTAATGGCCTGGGAAGTCAGAGAATATAAAAAGTGGGACAAGACTATCTCATAGGGAACTTCTCCCAAAGTTGCCCTGTCCTTGTAGCATATATTATTGATGTACTATTGATTCATGGGAAAGCTCTCCTACACTTAACCTCTAGTGAATCAAGCAAATATATCTTTAATCTGTACCTCCTTCCATGGGGGATCCCTCCAACATGCTGGAGCCAAACTTTGCATGTCTTAGCACTGCATGGATTCCAAGAGAGGAGCTAGGTTATTCATTACTGGTCCCCATCTTTTTCTGGTCAGACATCTCTAGAGTGATAGCCTTATAATGAATTTTGGGGTCATAGATTGAGAGCCAAGGGACCTCACACACTTGGAGTCTTTTCTGGTTCCATTCCTTTCTCAACATAAGTCCCTTCCCTATGAGATTATCTCCAATTAACCCTGCATATATCCTGTTAGTATACAGCTATTTGCATGATATGTTTGCATTTTTTGTAGATGAAGAAATGGCAGCATAGTTCTGCTGAGGGTCACCCAAATAGTTAAGTGTCTGAGATATGATTTGAAACCAGGTTTTCCTGCCTCTATATCCAGGACCCTCTCTACTACACCATGCTGCCCCTGAATATAATGAAGTTATAACATTTACCCTCAAATAACTTGAGTTCAACCAGAAATATGGGCATTTGGGACTGGAGATGGGCTCCCAGAGCACAGAGAGAGAGGCATCGATGTAGCATCTGCTCTCAGAGGGTAAGATCTCTCACTTTGCCTGTTATCTGTACCATCCTGTCTAGGCTGAGACATACATGGGCTTAAAACTTGTTTGGATGGTGGAGGGAATTGGGAATATGAGGTTGGCATCAGCAGCAGGTTTTTAGCTTCTCCTCCCCAATCTACATAGCCGGCAATATTTTCATTATGTAATAATAACTCTTCATCCTGACTCCAAATCCAGCAACCTAGTGAGAGCTTAGGAGACGGGAGGAGAAACAAGCCCCATGTGAATGACTGTGTTCAGTTTTAAACACACCATCCTTCTAGGGAGGATATGGATCAGTAAGGAGCATCCAGAGGAGGGCAACCAGGAGGTAGCATGATGCTTGACTCAATACTGTTTTCTCATTTCTTATCAGTTTTCTTGTGAAGTCTGCAGGTGAGTAACTAATGCTGGTCCCCATTGCAAAGTCAGGACCTGTCCAAATGGTTGGTTACCTGGTCTCTGGAATGCCCGTGTTGGACCAAACTGCCATTTGCATTCAAAGAAACAGTTTATTTATGCTAAAAGATAGGAAGTGGGTTTGTGATTTCATTGACCTAGGGAAGTCCCAGGTAGAAAAGAAACTCCATCTGCCAGTTCGAGTTAGCATTTTCTCATCTTAGAAAGTGCCTGGTGAATTGAAAGTTCCCATGATTTCCCAGGGCCACAGAGAAGATATTATGAGAAATAGACCCTGAACCCAGATGTTCTAAGCTTTGAGGATTCACTATTCTGTGCTGCTGCTGGAGGAGGGTACTGCCAGAGAAGGGTGGGACCTGACACATAGTAGGCATTTAATAAATGCAACTGACTCTCAACAAAACTTCCAAAATAATCTTCCTGAAGCATAGGCCTGACCATGTCATCCCCCTTCTATAGAATGGCTCCCTATACTTTTCAGCCTGGCATTTGAGACTCTCTTCCATCTGGCTCTAGCCTATTCAGCCTTACATCTCGTCAATCCCCCTCACTCATTCTAAAGATGAGTCAGAGTTGATTCGTAGCTTTCCCCAAGCTGGATCCACCATCTCCCACCTCCAGGTGTTGGCACAAGGCATCACCCAAGGCTGTAGTATCCTCCTTCCCAATATCCATCTCCCACAATCTATCTTTTTCTCTCCAAGGCTCAACTCCCACATGCCTTTCTCTCTGAAGGCTCCTCTGATCCTCCCCCTTATGCACCCACTCACCCCAGTTGTTAGTGCTTCCTCTCTTACCACATTATTTATGTGTATGTGGGTCCCCCTAGTAGAATATATTTGTGTTCAGGTTGGGGACCTAGGTTTTTTCCCTTTGGGTCCCCAACCCTTAACATAGCATTTGGCACATAAGAGTTGCTTGGTGAACTTAATATTTGTTTTGTTGAATTCCTACCCTGCCCCCTTTTCAAGTTTCAAATCCTCCCTTCTCCAGGAAGCCTTTCCCAATCCGTTTAATTTAAGTATTCCTTCTGTTGATTATTTCCAACGTGTCCTGTATGTATACGTTAGTTTATATGTAAGTATTTGCATGTTGTCTCATTGGACTGTGAGCTCCTCTGGGGCAGGGACTTCCTTCTTATTCCCAGTGCTTAGCATACAGTAGGTGCTGAATAAGTGTTTATTGACTTAGTGATTTAATAAAAAAGAGCATGTGTCCATGGAGGCCTTGAGAGAAAATAGCCTGGATCTGGAGGCCTGAGAGTGGTTTTGATTTGGGTAGAAGAAACTTGGGCCAGCTGCCTGGAAGTAAGAAAAGAAGTCTTTGCTGCTGAAGATTTATGGTGGGTGGGAACATTCTGGCCCTGCCACAGTTACTTTCAAATTTGCCTTGTGACAGGTTGACAGGCTGTGATTTCTCCTTCAAGCTATAGCAATCAGGAAGCGAGTTCTTTCCCCCGTGTGTATTGTGCTCTCTACAGACCCAGCTGGAAGGTCAGACAGAATTTCTGTGGCATCTGAGGGTTCTAAGGATGTGAATGCCCCCTCCATGGTGACCCCCAAGCAGAGGCTGTATGCCCCCATGTCAGGCATCTCATGGAGGGGATGCTTAATCAGATAAGGCATCTGAGGCCCTTCCAACTTCCTGAGGTCTTTCATCAGGAGCCTCCCCATGGAGGCAGAGGACTATTTAGTCCCTACTCTATTCTTAGGCTCAGGAAGCCCATCTATGCTTTTTTCTGGTGCTTTAAGAAAAAAATATAAAATTGAAAACATGAATTTCTCAAATGAACTTCAAGACGTAGCATTACATGGTACATGGAGCATTGGGTCCGAATACAGACTCAGACATTAACTGAGTTAATGTGGCCCTGGGAAGGTCACTTAATCTGAGTATCTGGTAAGAAATGGGTGTCATCATAGCACCTACTTCCCAGGGTGATGTGAGAATCAAATGAGATGTTATATTTACAGCACTTTGCATGCTTAGATATTTGAGTAAGAGTTGTAGAATTAGTAATAATATTCATTATTGTCTGCCCCCAGTGGGTCGGCCATGGAATGACTCCAGGGAGTTTGTGATCAACCAGTTGAAAGTTGAGAGGATAGGTAGCATCCCAGCCTCCCCTTGACAGTCAATCTTGGGACTATTCTCCAAGGCAAACCACCCCCCTTCTATCCCCTGTAAAGCTTCATATTTTCCCAGTGTACCCCCTCTGGCAGATAGGTAAACTCCTGTCCTCCCTTCCTGTCCTAGCACGTTCCCTTTAGGCCTTTATACCCTTACTCACCTGAACTCTGGCACCAGCAGCTTTGCAGATGCCATTGGAAAAATCCACCCTCCTTCCTTCCCCGTATCTCATGGCTGTAGCGAGCACCACTCAGTTAACTCTTGGCAAGCTTGGCTAGCTTTGCCCCCCAGGGAAGCTTCTAGTGAGAGATCCCTCCTTCCCCCACCACCCCCCCCCCCAGCCAACGCTTTTCATTTTTGATGGGAGTCAGACGTGATAAGCAGACATGACTGATACAGTCTGCCTCATAAAGCTCACTATTCTATCCACCCCCAGCCCCAAAACAAACAGTCCCTCTCTTTGGAATTTCCCTCTGACTACCATGCTCCCAGTCACCCTGGCTTACAAGCTGTATCTCATTCTCAACTCTCATTTCCCCTGCATAGCCAATCTACTGCCCATTCTGACCATTTCTGTTGTCACCACACCTCTACGTCACCTTCTCCAGCCACCATCCCAGGGCGACACCTCATTTGCCTCTTGGACTGGACTATCCTGGACTATATGCATCACCTTTTTCATTAGCCTCTCCCCTCCAGTCTCTCCTTACCTGATCTAGCCTCCACAAAGCTGTTCAAGGCATTTTCCCAAAGGACAGGGCTGGCCCTACCATTCACTTACCCCTTTGGCTCCTTTGTGATCCTACTGTCAATGATTTCATCTGTAACTTACCATTTTAAAATTTCTGTTTTTGAGAGAGTTCTATAATGTACATAATCATTAGCCTAACAACACATGTGTCGTAAAGGGAAATGGGCTAAACTTGTAATTTCATTGGTATAGAAAACTCCCCAGTGTGGAAACTCCCTTTACCAATACAGATTGGTACTTTCTCTGCAACTTATAATCTTGGAGAGCTAGTTGGAGAATTCAAAGGTTAAGTGATATACACGGGGTCACTTAGCCAGTATATTAGAAGAGGTATTTGAACCTGGATTTTGCTGTTTTCAAGGGCAACTTTCTATCCAATCCTTACTATGCCATACTGACCTTTAAATAAAGAAATGGATGGATGGATGGATGGATGGATGGATGGATGGATGGATGGATGGATAGGGAAGCTAGGTGGCTCAATGGATGCCTAAAGTCAGGAAGACTCATCTTCCTGGGTTCAAATACATCCTTGCTGTGTGACTCTGGGCAAGTCATTTGACCATGTTTGCTTCAGTTTCCTCATCTATAAAATGAGCTGGAAAAGGAAATGGCCAACCACTGCAATTATCTTTGACAGGAAAACCCCAAATTGGGTCAAGAAAAGTCAGGCATGACTGAAATGGCAGAACAACAAAAGGTAGATATGTAGATGATAGATTGATAGGTAGATATGATAGATAAATAGACAGGTAGGTATGTAGGTAGATAGATAGATAATAATTAATAGGCAGATGGCTTGATAGATGTTGGTTAAATTGGTAGATAGATGATAGGTAGATGATAGATAATAGGTAGATAGGTAATATATTGGTAGATAGATAATGGGGGGCAGCTAGGTGGCACAGTGAATAGAGCCCTGGAGTCAGGAGGACCCGAGTTCAAATCCATCTTCAGACGTTTAATACTTACTAGCTGTGTGACCTTAGGCAAGTCCCTTTACCCCAAGTGCCCTGACTTCTTCCCTCCAAAAAGACAAAAAAGAGATAGTGGGGATGGGTACTCAACAGTTATTCAGGGTGTCACAGAAGAAGTTTGGAGACGACTGTTTTACTGGATCAGAGAAGAGTTAAGTATTTCAGCAATGACCACAAATCTCTAATCTTAGATGAGGTTAATTTTTTTTTTTTACTGTGCAGGTCTAAACTCTACTGTGAAAGAGAGGAGACAGTAATGAATGAGAATGTTCTTTAGAGAAAGAAAATGAAGCTTAAATCATACTGAAGAAGCTTCTGAGAAAAAGGAGTTTGGGCAAAGATGGAGTGAGTCCAAGAGGGGTGTGGAGGAGAAATTCATTGTCAGGCTCCTATTTCTTCCCTGTTTTAACTCATAACTTAAAACTGCCTTTGATTTCATTACACACACACACACATACACACCCCTCCCTTTTCTTAAGAATCGTCCCTTGGAGATCATTTTTCAGAGTTGGATGACGCCTTTATTGAAATACTCTTTTTTAAGGTGGAAACTATTTGGTTTTCACCAAAATTTCAGCTCCCACATCTGTTCTTAATCCCAGGGACTTAGATCCACCATCCTGAAGTTTTTCCACTAAGCAATGACAAGTCTCAGGAGGCCAACGTCAACTAAACCACATTTATTACTAAATAAAAATTTCAAAATAAATAAAAAAGTCTGGGGAAAATAAGACTGCTAGGTGGCCTAGTGAATAGAGGACTAGACATGGAGTCCAGAAAGATCTGAATTCAAATTCCGCCTCAGACGCTGGCTGTGTGACTTTGTACAAATCACTTAGTCTTTCTCAGCGTCAGTTTCCTCTATAAAGTGGGAATAATCATAATACCCCCCCAAGGTAATCATGAGGAGCAAATGAGATATTTGTAAAGAAGTTTGAAACATTAGAACACCATACAAATACCACTTAATAATAATGAGAGAGAAAGGAATTTCTAATCATACTCATACTAGAGTATCTGAAATGAATTGTATTTGTACGTGTGTTGTATACATCCAGTAGAGTATCAGCTCTTGGAAGGCAGGACTGTTTCATTTTTGTCTGTTTCCCCATAATAAATGTTTATTCGTTAATCAGTGCAAGCATACACCTGCACTTCCCCCCCCCCCCACCTTGTTCTAGACCTGTGATTTTATCCCTAGAGGGAACTTCTAGTTTGGAAATTCCCTTTACCAGTACAGGCTGGCACACTCCATATCACCTGGAATTCCGGGTCTGAGGGTATTATTGCCTGGGGCACCAGGTGGCTAAATGACTCATCCATAGGCACATGGTCACTATTTGTGGGGGGCAGAACTTGAACCCAGATCTTCCTTTACTCCAAAACCTCCCATGTGGACCCAACCCATGCACACATACACACACACACACACACACACACACACACACACACACACACACAATACACACAATACACACAAGCATACTGTCACACTCACATACTCATATACACACATATACTCATATCATATACACTAATACACACATGAACTCCTGCCCACATACACACACACACACACACACTCATGCACACACAGCATACTCATTCACACTCATATACATACACTTGCATCACTTACAAACACACACTTACACATATACTATCATATTTACACATATACACACATGTAATCACAAACTCACATATACGTACATACATACATATATTCATATACACAACAACCCACACACAATCACTCACATTATACTCATTCACATGCACACATCTACACACACATACACGCTCACACACTTCTATAAACATACACACTCATACACATCCATGCACACTTTTTAAATATAGTGAAAATGAATTATTGGGAAAAGCAATAACCTTCCGGTCTTCAATTTGCTACTTTGTTTCTTCTTTTTTTATCTTCCTCAATAATAAAAACAATAAGACGATAGATTTTTATATAGTGCCTTTCTCCACAAGAGCTGAAAGTAGTCTATAGACTTTTATCTCCCTTGATCCTGAAGGATTTTTTTTATTATTATTGAAAAGGCATTCCTCAGCTGCCGTGCTCTCCCCATATCCCTGTGAGGATATAAAGTCACATCCCCTCAAATTATCTGAATATTACACCAGATATTCCATCTCCCAGCTTTTCTTGGGTATTTGCAAGGTTTTTCTATGGGGAACTTGAGTAGCTGTTTGTGAGGGGTGGCTGCCTCTCATTCAATTTTCGGTTCCAGATCTAAAAGTTATAAAGTTTGGGGAAAGAATTTTCCAGTTTTTGAGTCTTCTGGGAAGGCTAGATGTCTCCCTCTTTCACAGATGATTCCGTTCTCTTAATATTTATAGTTATATCCCAGTCAAGCCGCGGCTTCTTCCCCTCCCCCCCATCCTCCATGTGTATCCCTGAAACTGCCAAGTTCATACTTTAGAAAGAAATAGTGCTGTGAGATATCTGATTAATGCAGACCTTGAAATTAGCTTGAGCAATTGAGGGAGCTGCCCTGTTTTGATGGCGACTGAAACCAGTCAGAGGTTTTGTTGTTCAAACAATAATAAATTTGGAGACACTCCAGTTTGGCGTCTCGTTTTTCATGACTGCCCATCATCCGCTTTGTGACAAGTATGAAAGGGGTTTCTTTCTTTTTTTTTCCCCAGATTTCACAGTAAACTTTGAGCTTATCACTTTTCAAAGGCCTATTACTTTAAGTGCCGGCCAAGGCAACCTTTTCTTTCTGGCCCTCAAATACAAAGTCAACTTCGACTTTTAAAGACCATGATTAGCTCATTTTGTGAAAGCTTAAAGAAAGGGAGACTGTGAACAGTTTGAAATTTATTTCTTTTCTTTTTTAAGAAATATTTTGATCTGAATCGGCCTGGGTGGGCATTATTGTACTCTGGCACTGGGTTCTGTTGCCTTAATTTCAAAATCTGATTTCTCTTTCTTATTTGGGCTTTGATATGCTACTTATCACTCTGACATCTTGAAAATGATTCTAATTGCAATAAACTTGTGATTTTTCTTTTCAAAGCACCACAGTCATTTTGCATTTAAAAAATGGTAGGCTCTTAGAGCCAGGATGAACCATATAAACCACCCAATCCAAGCTCTTTCCTGAGCTCCCAGGACAAGCCCCTTCATTTCTTTATGGATCAGTCTCTTTATCTATGAAATGACATATTAGACTAGATAACCTCTAACAAGCCCTTTGATCTCTAAACCTATGCTCTTATGGAATATGCAGGTAGGAATGGGACTAGATGATTGCCATGGTCCCTTTGGCCTTGTGATTTCTTGCCAGCCCTTATTAGCTATACTTACTGGACTGTGAGTTCCCTGAATACAGGAACTCTTTGCTTTTTTATTTTTTTTAACTTTCTTTGTATGCCTGGCATGTGGTAGGTGCTTAAAAAACCATGTGGACTTGATTTGATTCCATTTTGTAAAGGAACTTGTCATGCCTGTATTTTAAGGCATGATCCAAAAATCCAAATCCTATTCCCAGATACCCTTTTAACCAACTGATCAGTTTATATTTCTGTTTTTCTCTTCTGAATCTCTTGTTTTCCAATAGTTTCTATAATGAATACCAGCTCTCTTCCATACACCCTGTGTCACTTGAATTTCTTGCCCAAGATCTCAGAATTGTTGGTGATGCTTCTAAACTTTTTCTGGCAGAATCATTCAAAGAACTGGGTAGTAGGTCCACATTTTGACAAGTCTTTGGAGTTTCTCTGCCTTGTCATGCTGTGCATGTCCCAGGAAGACAGCTAGTCTCTCTGTTGATATTTTCAGGTTGACAAATAATCACCTCAATCCCTTTCATCTGGGAGTCACCCACTATTACTCCCCACCCCTCCTTCCAGTGATCCCTAGGGGATGAGAACCTATGTGCAAATTCTGGATATGACACTTACTGTCTAAGTGATCCTAGGTGAGGCACTTAATTGAATGTCTCTTGCCTTCAGTTTCTTCATCTATAATAATGAAAGGTTAAACTAAATAGCCTTCTAAGATTGCTTTGATTTCTAAATCTATAAACCTGTGAACTTCAGCAATGAATGCCCCACTATCCATCAAAAACAGCCCATTCAATTTTTTTCTTAGCTCTAATTATTAGGAAGATATTTCTTATATTGATCCAAGAGGATTGGTTATCTTGAAGAAGAGAAGACTTAAAGGGGAACTTTAAGTATTTAAAGAGTTGTCAGATGGAAGACATATTAGACATTTTCTTCTTGATCCAAATAGGCAGAAGTAACAATGATGGGTGGAAGTTGCCATGGCAAATTTAGGCTTTATTTAAGGGAGAGAAAACAGAAAGGGCATTGATAATCTAGAGGGAGGGCATCCGGAAGAACATAACCAAGATGGTAGAAGAGCCTTGAGTTCATGCCCTATGAGGATCAACAGAATGTTCAGCCTGGAGAGAGAAGGCTCAGGAGGACCTGATAGCTGTATTTATGTGTTTGAAGGGCTGTCACATGGATGAGAGAGCTTTGTTCTGCTTGGTCCCAGAGGCACATCTTGAGCATCATGTGAACTGTTCAAATATATAATAGGCCTGCCTTGGGAAGGAGTAGGTTCCCCCTCACTTGAGGTCTTCAAACAAAGTCTGGATGGACCCTTATTGGGGATATTGCAGAAAAGACCCTATTTAGATGAGGACTAGATTGATGACCTCTGAGGTCCCTTCCAAAGCTTAAGTTACATGACTTGTATTCTTACTTATTCTTTAGCCATAAGTTCATTGTAATCCAATGAGTATTCACAAAGAACCTACTTTATGCCAGGTGCTAAAGATACAAAGATTAAAAATTAATTCCTGCCCTCATGGAGCTTACATTCTGTTGGACTCATCCTTTGTGGTCTTCTGAAATCTCTCCTCTTTCCAAATCCTAATGGTGCTATGACTTTTCTTGCCTGTAATTCAGCTCAGAGTGAATTATGGGCTTTCTGAGATGAAGGATGATTTGTAGTCCTTCTTGTTCAGCTCTTATTTACCTTATAGATGAGGAAACCAGTGCCTCTAAAGGGAGTGACTTGCCTGAGGCTGGAAGATGGGGAGCCCAGACCAAAGCCCATTGTGACTTGGCCTAATAGCCACATGCATGAGTCTGCAAGGTGCCAGGGTCCTCATCAGTCACGCACATCAGCATTCTGGCAGAACAGAAATGCTTCAGAGGAAGCAGTCCAACTATTTTGCATGACTGCCACCTGGGGAGATGCTGAGCCAGGAGCCAGGGTGGAAATATGCTGACACTCCCAGCATATAGTATCCCCACAGAACTGTGGGCAGCCCCAGCACTACTGCCTGCCCAGTGGCTATTAAGCTCTAGGTTTTGATCTGGGAAAGAAATATCTTCATCCAGGTAGATAAGTTGGGGGAGGAGATTAGCCTTTTTGTGTTTGACTCTGAAGGTTAGAACAAGAGTAGTAGATGCCAGCAGCAAAAATGAATGAGTGAATGAATGAACAAGTTTGTAAATAAATAAATTTAGGCTTGATTTCAGAAAAAAAGTGGCTAATTGTGGAGCTATCCAAAGTGGAATGGGCTGCCTCTGAAGGGGAGTGGTGGCTTCCTCTCACCCAAGACACTCACAGAGGCTGAATTACTACTTGTCCTATATGCTGTAGAGGTTCCTTATTCAGGTATGGGCCTTGGAGACCCTTAAAGTCCAGAGAAACTGCAATTCTTTATAAAGTTTAGTTATTAAGTTGAGGTGGGGAGTGGGATAAGAGAGTGTGTAGATTCCAGATTTCCCAAGTGATTCTCTTCTCATTCTGTTTTTACTGTCCCTCCTACATCTCATCCTGATGAGGAATGGGACAGAGTCCAAGAACACCAAGGCATAGAGCCTGAAGGCAAGCAGCATATTGGATCAGGAGGCGTCCTAAGGAATATTTAGACATCCAAGACTTGTTGTGAGCGGCAGCGGCGATAGCTGTGGTTGCCATATGTTATTAAAAATAAAAATTATAATTTAAATTTATCTAATGCTTTAAGATTTGCAAAGAGCTTTACAAATATGTCATTTTATCCTCACAACAACCTTGAGCAGTAGGTGTTATTGTTATCCCAATTTTACACTTGGGGAAACTGAGGCAAAATGGTGAAATGACTTGCTCAGGGTCACATCACCATCAAGTGTCTGAGGCGAGATTTGATCTCTGGTCTTTCATGACTCCTAGTTCAGTACTTTAACCACTTCACCACTTAGCAACAGGGGCAAGATGATAAGACAGTAACTTGCATTTCTGTTGCCTTTTTAAGGTTTACAATCATAACATTTCTGAAAAGTAGGTGATGATGCTACTACCACTAAGATTAATGACTGGTGTGTGTGTAGCTTCTCAGAATTTAATCTAGAACGGGCCTCAGCAACCTTTGAATCCAAACTGTACTTGAGTATGGATCCTCTCTATAAGGTACCCAACACGTGGTCACCCAGCCTTGGCTGGAAGACTCCCAAGGAAAGGAAGCCCTTGGAATCCCAGAGCAACCCATTCCACTCACTGAAACTGCTCTCAACATTAGAAAGTATCCCCTTATGCCAGGCTTAAATCAGCCTCTTGGTAGCTTTGGCCTGCTGTTCCTGGTTCTGCCCACTGGGGCCAAATGGAACAAGTTTAATTTCCCTTTCATAAAATGACTCTTCACATAATCGAAGGCTACTTACATTTGGAGTATCATTGTATTTAAAGCTAGAAAAGACCTTAGGGCTCATCTAGTCCATTTTTATACATATTCTCTCTCTCTCTCTCTCTCTCTCTCTCTCTCTCTCTCTCTGTGTGTGTGTGTTTCTCTGTGTCTCTCTCTATCTCTGTCTTCCTCTGTCTCTCTTTCTGTGTGTGTATGTGTGTGTGTCTCCCTCTCTTTCTCCCTCCCTCTCTCCATCTTTTTCCCTCCTCTGTTTCTGTCTCTCTCTGTGTCTCTCTGTCTCTGTGTCTCTCTCCCTCCCTGTCCCTCCCTTTCTCCCTCTTTCTTCCTCTCCCTCTTCCCCTCCCTCTCCCTCTCCCACCACACTCCCCAATCTTCCTTTTAACCTAAATGTCCCCAGTTCTTTCAAACAGCTCTCATATAGCATGAACTTGAAGCTCTTGACCATCCTACTTTCACTCCCCAGATTATCAGTCTTCCTAAAAGGTGGATACCAGAGCTGACCACAGTGCAGCAAATCTTGTCTAACCAGAGAAGAATAAAGCCACAGTTGTCCTGGATGTCACCATTTTCTTCCTGGACTCTATAGTTTGTTTGTTTTTTAACACAACCTAAGATTCCATTGGCTTTTTTGGATCCCAGGCCACATGATTCACTGGATCATAGATTTAGAGCTGGAAGGAACCTCAGAGACCATTGAGTCCAACCTCCTCATTTGACAGGTGAGGAAACTGAGGTCTAGAGAGGAAAAATGACTTACCCCATGTCACTAAGGTAGAGAGTGACAGACACAAGATTTGAACCCAGGTTTTCTGACTCCAGAGACAATGTTCTTTCCAATATACCACACTAGTTCTGTTTGTTGATTTATACTGAATTCTCAGTCTACCAAAATCCTTAGACTTTTTTCAGATGCACTGTTATCCATCTGTACCTTCCCCACTTTGTACTAGTGAAGTTCAATTTTTTGAATCAAAGTGTGAAATTTACATTAATCCTCATTATTTTTCATCTTATCTAACTGGGCCCAGTGTTCTAGCCTATCTAGAATCCCAACTCTGTCATCCAGCATATTGCCTGCCCATCTCTTCTTTGTGTTATCTGCAAAATCAATATGGATGCCATGTATTCCTTTATTCACATTATTGATAAAAACATTGATTAGTCCAAGGCCTAGATATCCTCATAGTATTTGCTGGAGACCTCATTCTAAGTGTCTGAGAATTTCAGTGTTGGAAAAGACCACCTAATCCAAACCAAAACTGCTCAGGAGCTCTTCTATGATATCCTTAACATGTGACCATCCAGTGTCTCCCCAGGCATGTGGAGTCTAAGCCTACTGGCATACAATTCCTGTAGAGTTTACATAAGACAACAAGATGCCTGACACATACTTAATGCTCTATACTTCTCACACTTCTCTTCCAAACATTTTCTCACTTAATCCTCACAACTAAAAGTGTAAAAATTCTAGATATTTCAAAGCTACAATTGTTAGAGAATCAATGTTGACATGTAACCATTAATGCCTTCGCAAAGGGCACTTGGAGCTATGTGTCCAGTTCTAAATTCCCCTAATGGTCCTAACTCCTATTCAAGGCAATGAACATTTATTAAGTGCTTTCTGCATGTAAGGCTGTGTGCTAAGCTCTGGCCACACCGTTTCCTGGAGCATCGTAAGGTTAAATGATTTGTCAATAGTCACACTGTTTGTAGGGGTTGGGGGTGGGATTTATTCCCAAGAATTCTTTTTTTTTTGCTTTTTGGAGGGCAATTGGGGTTAAGTAACTTGCCCAAGGTCACAAGGCTAGGTTTTGTTTGTGTGTGCATTGAGTGTCGGAGGCCGGATCTGAACTCAGGTCCTTCTGACCCCAGGGCTGGCACTCTACTCACTGTGCCACCTAGCCACCCCTAATCCCAAGAATTCTTGATGCCAAGGTCAGAACTCTTCTCTATACCATCCCTCTCTCTCACCAGCTTAATAACCCTATCAAAAGAGGAAAGGGGGTTAGTCTGGAATGACCTGAGATTGACAGATTCATGCTGGCCAACTTCCTCTTCTCCATGTGTACTGGCGAGTGCTGTCAGGCTTGCAAGGGATTGACCTTCAGTATTTCATTTTATACTCGAATTAGTCTTGTGAGGTAGGTGCTAGTGGTATTATTTCCATATCATGAACAAGGAAAAGTTCACAGGGTCAAAGGATTTGCCTCTTTTGGCAAAGCCAGTAAGGGAAGAGAATGCATGTATTTCTAGTGATTTTTATCATTGTGGTGACAGGATAGAATAGATAGGGGTTCAGCCTTGGCATCAGGATGACTTGGGTTCAGGTAAACCTTTTACAAAGCCTACTTGTACCATCATTTAACCTCTCAATGCCTCAATGTAATCAAGGCCTAATCAACATTGGCAGAGGGAGTTCCCATAGTGGAAATTTCCTATGCCAATAAAATCACTTCAATTCCATAAATACAACAGGTGCTAAGCACTGAGAATGCAACTATGAAAGAGAAAGATAGTCCCTGCCCTTATAGTCCCTGCCCTTACGAAGCTTATAATCTAATGGTCTGGATTAAATAAGAACAGCTACTTCCTAGTAACTATGTTTGAATAAAATCTAATTTTTTTTTTTTGGTTTTTATTTTTCGATCCTCTTCTTGTTTCTGTTTGACAGAGGACAAAACCAGGGTTTGGAGAGGTTGCTTAAGGTCCAGATCTGGGACACAATCTGGGGTGTCTGTCCAAGCCTTCTGCACCAGGCGTCAGACTCAGGTGGACATGGGGGCGACTACCATCCAGAAGGATCCCTTTTACCACATATTGTCTTAGAAAACTGTACAGGAACATTCTCTGTGGTCTATTGTATTTTTATTTATTTTGTTTAAAAGGCCCACACTTCCCCATTCTCTACATGCTATATTTTTATTTTGTTAAACACTTCCCAATTCTGTTTTACTCTGGTTAGAGAGTATTGCTGGTGTTGTGTTTGACACCTGTGTTTTAGACCAAGCTCCTTCTCTCTTTCTTGAAATAGATGGCAGAGAAATGCTCATAAATGTTGGATTAAAGCACTCACCCTGAGTAGACTTGCTCACTCCCAGAGCCTTTATAATGCTTTATAATGTTGGTTTTAAAGACTTACAGATTGAACTTTCACTCACCTCGGGGCAACCAATATCTTAATGTGCTTTGTGGAGAAATCCTATTTCTTAAAGGATGGGAGTAGGTCATGGGAACATTTATATACAGCAATTTAAGGTTTACAGAATGTTTTTCGTGTAATATGTGAACTGATACGAGGACCCGTTGGAAGTTAGTGAGGAAAATATAATTACCCCCATTTTATAGATGTGGGAACTGAGACTCGGAAAAGTTGAATGACTTGCCAGGGGTCATATAGTCCAGTGAGGTAGGATCTGAACCTATAACTCTCTTGACTACAAGTCTAATTTTCTGTTCCATTTTCCTATGATGAAGTCCCATACTAACTTTCCCCTGAACTCAGTGTCTTTCTCTTGGTTTTTGTTGACTCTCTAACCTTTATTCTAAAGCAGATGAATTGCTCCATCTTGTGTCCCTGTCCTGACTGGGACAAGGAACACTAATAGCAGTTTCTGAAATAAGTTCAGTGAACATGGCCCAAATAGGTTGCTAATTGAATTGCAACTAATTCTTCATTTTAAAAAATGGGAGGGGGCAGGGGAGGAATGAGATGGGGGAGAATAAATGTAGTTTTCTAATAAAATTATGCAAAAAGCAATTGCTTCATCCCATTGGTAACAAAAATTCCCTGATTTGGGTCATGAGTTAAAACAGTGGAGAATATCTCCAAAAATGTTACAAACGTGCCAGCTTGGGAACTAGTGTGATCATAGTTACTGGTTAGAAATCTGCTTTGGCATAGCAACCAATCCATTCCTGGGAAGAATGGGACAGATTTTGCCTTAGTGGCAAGAATACTGAATTTGAAATCAAAGGACTTGGGTTCAGATCTACATGCTGTCTGTTTGTTCTTGGACACCCTTTAATTCTTGAAACCTTTGTTTTTCACATGTAAACTAAGGGAGGCAGAATAATGGAGGATCTCACAAGGTTCCTTCCAGCTCTAGAAGCCAGAATTCTGGGCTAAAATAAAATAATCTGTCTGAGTTCTGTCTCCCAAACCCACCTACTTCCCCTCTGAGATTCCTTGGCATTGATTCAGTTATCCAACAAGTTTTTTTGTTTGTTTGTTTTTGTGTTGTTTTGTTTTTTGTTTTTTTCCCCGAGCATCTGCCATGAATTTCAGGAATCATGGTCTAAGTGGTAGAAAGGACCCCTGAGACCATCCAAGCCAATCCATAAGGCAAGTCATTTTGTCTGGAATGGAGAAGGAGGTGCTGTGCTAAACAAAAGGACGTTGTATTTTAGCTGAATAAATGAATGAAAATGCATTGATTAAGCTCTTACTGTGTGCAAAGCATTTGGAACAAAAATAGAAAGGTAAAAGAGTTAAGGAGTTCACATTGCCATAGGTGGAGACACCATATATAAACAGTTTTAGCTACAAGTCACATGCAAACTCACAGTGGTTCTTAGAGTGTGATGGCAAGGCAGATTATAATTTGGCTTCTTGAATAACATTTCCATTGATAAAACCATATCCATTTCTGATTTTGGACCATTTGACCCATCAAGGATTTTGGTGGTAAAGACTTTCTTTTCCAAGTTTTTAGTAGCTGTGGCTGCTCAGCAGAGGCAGCTGAGAGGACACATCTCCACAAGGATTGCTTTTCTTTGATGGCTGTTGGGACCACTAGAGTTCTTAGCCCCAGGGAGTAATATGATCAGATCTGTGCTTTTTAATATTGCTTGATGCCTATTTTGGGGATAGACTGGAAAGGAGAGAGATTAGAAGCAGGGAGAGCAGTGAGTAAGCCTTTGCAGTGTTTCAGATAAGAAGTGAGAACTTGAATTTCTGTATGTGAGTAAATAAAGGAATGGTGATGAGAGTTGTTGGGGAAATAGACTTGACAAGACTAAAGAACTGATCAAATATGAATGAACGTGAAGGAGAAGGAAGGCTAACTCCTGTTTTATAGACAGGATTGACTAGAAGGATGATAGTACCCCTGACATAGATAAGAAAATTAAGAAATAGGGAGGATTTGAGGGGAAAGATATTGATCTGTTTTGGAAATGCTGAGGTGGAGATACTTACCTATAAGACATCCCATTGGAAATGCCCAATAGATAAATAATGTCACAGGACTAGAGCTTAGAAGACAGACTGGGGCTGGAAATAGAGATTTGGGAATCACGTGCACGATGTCATTAACTCGAAGATGGTCAGGAAACTTCCCTATAAGAGGTCTAACAAGTAGACATCCAGCTTCTCTTTATTGGAAAAAGGGGGCTTCTAGTGGACACACCCACAGACAAAGTGGGCCCGAGACTACTGGCATACAGTTTGGTTCAGTAAGGCAATGAGATGTCTACATTATTTCATTTTTCATAGCATGGCTTTTCCACCCACCTGTCATTCATTCAGTCCTTCCTTACAACCAAAGACTTCTGGGAATCTTGAATTCAGATTTCTAGGCAATCTAAAGTCAAAGATGACACAGAATCATAGAATTTAGAAAAGTCTAATCTTGTAGTGTCATGGAAATCCTTTCCCTTAGGGGCCTTATAAGTCTATTGAGAAAAGAGGAAACAGTTACAAAGCATCCCAGGATTACATTTGGTTTTTAAAAAATGACTTCATGAATATTGAGGGGATATGGGGACTAATAATTTAAGTAAATAAAATTAACAAGCATTTATTAAGCACCTACTATATGCCAATTATTCAGTTGTTTCTCAGTCATGTCAGACTCTTCGTGGCCCCATTTGGGGTTTTCTTGGCAGAGATATAGGAGTGGTTTGCCATTTCCTTCTCCAGCTCATTTTATAGAAGTGGGAACTGAGAAAATATCTGAGGCTGGATTTGAACTCAGGAAGATGACTGGCCTGGCACTCTATCCACTTTGACATCTAGCTGCCCTACTATATGTCAGACACTGTGATAAGTACTGATGATACAAAGAAAGGCCAAAACAAATCCGAGCTCCCAAACATCTCCCAGTCTAAGGGGGAAACAGTACATATATCACTATATGCCAACAAGATATATACAGAATAAATTGGATATTTTCAGAAAGAAGGCATTAAACTTGAGCAGGAACAGACAAAACTTCTGGCAAAAGGTGAGACATTAGCTTAGACTTGAAAGAAGCCAGGAGATGGAGATGAGGAGGGAGAGTGTTCAAGGCATGGCAGTAAGCCAGAGAAAATACCTGGCATCAGGAGATGATGTAGCTTGTACAAGGAACAGCAAAGAAGCCAAAGTCACTGGATTGAAGAATACGTGAGGGGGAGTAATAGATAAGAAGCTTGGGAAGGTAGAGAGGGACCACATTATCAAGAGCTTTAAAAGAAAAAAAGGAAGGATTTTATATTATGATTTTATATAGAGATAAATTTAAAATTTTTTACACTTCGTTTGAGAAATGGACTTTGTAAGTACAAGATGGGGGATACATGAGTAAAGGACAGTTTTCAGTGAAAAAGATTTGGGGGTCTTAGTGGATTACAGACTTAATCTATATCACTGTGATGTGGCCACTGGAAAAGTGAAAGTGAACTTGGATTGTGTTAAGGGAGAAAAGGAGGTATGGCTAGATGGCTCAATGAATAGAGCACCAGCCCTAGGGTCAGGAGAACCTGAGTTCAAATTCAGCCTCAGACACTTAACACAAAACTAGCTGTGTGACCTTGGGCAAGTCACTTAACCCCAAATGCCCTGCCTTCCCCCCTCCAAAAAGCAAGGGGGGGAAGAGGGAGAGAGGGGAAGGATTCCAGGAATAAGGAAGGGGTAGTGGAGATGTGCTCAGCCCTGGTCAGGCAGTATCTGGAGCATTATGCTTAGTTCTGTGTGCCCCATTTTAGGAAGGCCATTGATAAGCTGAGAGACAGTGAAGTCTAGTGGATAGTGAGGTAGCCTCAGTGTCAGGATCACCTGGATTTAGATCCTGCTTCTGACATACCCTGGCTATGTCCCCCTAGATAAGAGTCTTCACTTTTCAGAGGTCTAGGCCAATGATGTCAACCTCAAATAAAAACAGGGACCACTAAACCATACAGAAGGATCCCTGTGGGCCACAGATTGACTGCTTTAAAATGTCCTGTTATCTATATTTTGTTGTATTTTTATACATTTTGTTAAGTATTTCCATCATATTTTCATCTTGTTTGTCCACAAGCAAGAGGGTTATATGCCATGTGTTTTCACACCTCTGCTCTAGGCAACTCTCTTAAGTTTTTAATTTGTAGAGAGGGTGGTGATCTGCATTGATAGAGTGAGTTTTCTTACCTGGGGGTTCCCTATACCATGGAAATTTCGGGGACAGTCCCTCTCTTTACTGACAAGCTATAGAGGATCCAGCACAGGACGGCCAGAATGGGGAAGGGTTTTGAATCCATGTCACATGAGAATAGGTTGAAAAAAATGAAGTAGAGAAGAGAAGAATTTTGTCTTCAAGTAACAAAAGAGGGAGTTTATTTGATTGATTTGGTTTGGCTCCAGGGAGAAGAACAAGGGAAGGTAGGTTCAAGTTGCAAGGGGCTAATTTAAATGTTTGGACCCATTAGAGCCAACCTAAACTGAAACGGGCAACCTTAGGAGGAAAGGGATTCTTCTTGCATGGAGATCTTCAGTCTATCATGAAGCATTTATTAAGTACCTACTATGTGCCGGTCATGCTTACTGGGCCTGACGCATATAAAAAGTAGACAGTCCCTGCCCACAAGATGCTGAAAGGCCAAGGCTAGATGACCACTTGTTAGGTAGAGAGTAGTATGATTCTTTTGTGGGGGGAGGGCAATTGGGGTTTAAGTGACTTGCCCAAGGTCACAAAGGTAGTTTTTGTGTTAAGTTTCTGAGGCTGGATTTGAACTCAGGTCCTCCTGACTCCAGGGCAGGTGCTCTATTCACTGCACCACCTAGCTGCCCCCTGTAGTATGATTCTTTTTGGGTTATTGATTGGATTAGGTGATTGCTGAGATTCATTCCAATCCTGAAATTCTCCAGTTTTGTATTGGAAAGAGGGGAAAGTCCCTTGGAACAGATGAACTTCTTGCTGGTATTGAAAGAAATACACATAGTTTAGCAAAGGAGGTTGGTCTCATTCTCATTTCCCTTTTGGAAAGGGTTTTGGTCAATCACTGTCCTCTTCACCAGAATAGACTTTCTTTTCTGTAGTTGCCATAGGATCTAAGGCTGGAAGGAATGGTAGAAGGAAGGTCTAGCTAGTCTATGCTTCTAATCTTACAGAGAAGGAAAAGTGAAGCCAGGGTCTAAGAAATCAAGGCTAGAAAGTACCTGAGCTGGGATTAGAACCAAAGCCTTCACAGTCCAATTCCAGTTCACTGTCTACAGTTTCTTTGTAGTTGACTTCCTAATCTTTTGTCTTTTCTGTCATGGTAGACTTTTTTTCTTTTTTTAGTTTTACTGGTGCCTTTTGTTTTTAGATTCTAGCCATTTCCTGAGCCTTCATTTGTAACAAAAAGAGTTAAGACACAGGAACTGGGGCTCCAAAGAGCCAACCAACCCACAGGTCACTGTCTGAAAATACTTGAATCATTCGCCTTCCATATTACCTAGCCCCCACCATTCCAATGAAAGGAGGGAATGAGATATGACAGACCTTATTCAGCAAGGAAAAAATGCCTGTCAACCAGAGGTTGAGGAGAAGTATACTACATCTAAAATACTTTATAAAATGTTTTTTTTTTAAATGGCTAGGATTGCTGTACTATTTGTTCCAGCCTAGTCAGATTAAAAAACACTTGGGTAACAATCCCCAATCCAGAAATGGGGGGCAGCAGGGTGGCAGGGAGGGGCTGGAGAGCAGTTTTCTTTTGGTTTTTAAAAGCTAGGCACGTTCCCAGGTCTTAAAATCCTTTTGATTGTGAATTGGCGCTGCCAAAGTTGGTGTGTTACAGATGGCAGTAACACTGAGTTAATTTACTGCCTGTTTTCTCTAAAGTAATGGTCTATTATTCTATTATTTCTTAGAGGACCTTGGATTCTGCTTTAGCAGAAGGGAGAGGAGGGGGGAGAATAAAAGCGAGGGAAGAGGCCTTTATGGTGGGGGCAGGCTAGGAGGGAGTGCTTGGATACCTGGAATGCAATGACATTTCCTATCTTATATCTTATGAGCCTTACCTAGAGCTACCAGCACTGTTAATGGGGAAATACATTACTCCAAACAGTGCGCTTTTGTCAGCAGGACACTAAATCAAGCAAGAGTGAGTGGCTTCTTTTCAAATTGCTTCTACCATAGGATGTGAGAGGAAGGAAGAATTTGTTGGAACAGAAAGGAGCCTTTTTTGTTGCGAAGGCTTTCTTCAACTTGGCAGCCCCAGCATGGCATAATATTATCACTGAAAGAACAATGGATTTGTGGTCAGAGGATCTGGATTCAGATCCTAGATCTGATATGTGTGAGCTCAGGCCAGTCACTTAATGGCTCTTGGCCTCAGTTTCCCCATCTGTAAAATGAGCTGGTAGTATTAAATGACTTCAAAGATCCTTTCTCACTATAAATATCTGTTCCTCTGATTTGGGAGAGAATGACCTCATTTGGGAATGTGGCTTGTGGCCAAGAACCTCAAGAAACATTCTCTGAAACTTATTCCATGCCATTGTTTCCTCAGTCCCTATTCTCTTGTCCCCATCTTCCTCTCTTCAGCTTAGTGAAGCTGTGACCCCATGGTGTTGACACTGTTCTTAGCCTCATTCAGGAACCCAGTTTTATGAGTTCAAACTTGAATAGTTCACTGGCAGCTTTTCATTGCCACGGAAATGTGGAATGGAAGGCAATTAGCTAGACCTAGTTAGCTTAACAGGAATGTGGGTTTGATCCCAGGGCCTCTCCTTACTCTCTTGGCCTCCTTTTGTTTCTTGCCTGTTATAAAATAATAATAATGGTTGCTGTTCAATTGTGTCCAACTCTTTGTGACCATACTTTCTGGCAAAGATACTGGAGTGCTTTGCCATTTCCTGCTCCTGTGACTTAAGGCAAATAGGTTAAACGACTTGCTTAGGGTCACACAGCTAGTGAGTGTCTGAGGCTGGATTTGAACTCAGGTCTTTCTGACTCCAGACCCAGTGCTCTATCCACTGAACCACCTAGCTGCCTTCTAACAATAATAATAATAGCATCCAACATTTATATAGTGCTTGGAAATTCAAAAAAGAACTTTCTATGAATTAATTATATCATCTGAGCTTCAAAGCAACTTGTGAGAGTAAGGGCTGGTGCTTAGTACATTGGTTGGCACATAATAAGCACGTAATAATTGCTGGTCGACTGATTACCTGTTATTATCCCCATTTGATTGATGAGGAAACTGAGGCTCAGTGCCTTGCCTAGAGACAAGCTTTGCTACTCATCTCCTGTGTGACCTTGAACAAAGGCACTTGATCTCTCCCTCAGTTTCCTCATCTGTGGAATTTTAAGGAGGTGAATTAAATGGCTTCCACAGTCCCTTCCAGCTCTCAATCTATAACCCTATGGTCCTTCCTCTGGAATCCAAATTGGTAACACAGTCCTCTCCCCGCTCTCAGAAAGTATAACGTTAGGATTCAGGCTAGAGAAAAATCCAGTAGAAGATCGTGGAGGCTGGGTGGTGTGGCCTAAGAAAGAGCTCTGGGCTCGTTCAGGGAGATTCTCTGTTTATCTGTCACTCACATTTCTTTCCCAAAGTGCCTGCCCCTCCCCAAGAGCTAGCTTTTATAAGAAAGAAGAAAAAAAAGAGGGGAGGGACCAGTTCAGTAGAATTAACCATCACATCAAAGAAAGTCTGATATTCAGAGGTGCAGGATTCTTCCCCCACCCCCTGCCGCCAAGATGGAGGGAGGGGCATCCTCAGATCTGCTCTTAGAGACCAAGCTTGAACATCCGTATCATTGCACGCAGGAGCTGAATCCTAAGGGATCCATTGGCCCATCAGTCTGGGGGCCAGGCAGGAACTAGCCTCAAAAGGTCTGCCCCCATAACCTGGTCTGCTTGTCTTTCTTCTTCCAGCCAAGGCCAAGTCCAAGTGTGGACCGACTTTCTTCCCTTGTGCCAGTGGCATCCACTGTATCATAGGCCGCTTCCGGTGCAACGGGTTCGAGGACTGTCCAGACGGCAGCGATGAAGAAAACTGCAGTAAGTTCCAGGATCCCCTGGGCTCCCCCCACCCCTCTCATTTGGGTGCCCTCCCTCCTGACCCACCTTTGTCCATCACCATGTCTGAATAGCATTTACACCCTGCTTGAAAGTGTCTCAGTGCTCTGCAGTTTCATTGGACCTCACCACAACCCTGGAGGGGAGGCACTACTTATTATTATTCAGCTGCTTTCAGTCCTGTCCCAACTCTTTGTGACCTCACTTGAGGTTTTCTCAGCAAAAATGCCAGAGGGGTTTGCCATTTCCTTCTTCAGCTCATTCAGCTGAGGAAACTGAGGCAGACAGGGTGAAGTGACTTGTCCAGGATCACACAGCCAGTAAGTGTCTGAGGCTGGATCTGAATTCAGTTCTTCTTGAGTCACCGTCCAGTGAACTCAGGTCTTTCTGACTCTACGTCCTGGGCTCTGTCTACTGTGTGCTCCACTTCTCTCCTCCCCACTTTCATCTCTCCCTTTATTCAGAATTTGTTTCACAAGTCACCCCTCAAAACCCTTTCAAATGGAGCTCCATCTGACTCTTGAGTTCCAGCAGTGGCTCTTTCTTCTTCTTTGTCTCCATTACTCAGAATCCTTGTGGCCAAGTATCTACTTGTGTATTTGGTGTTGAACCCATTTTATAGATAAGGAAAATGAATCCCAGAGGAGTCAAGTGATTTACCCAAGGTCACCCAGATAGGAAGGAGTAGAGCCGACATTTGATAGTGTCCTTCAACTGCAAATCTGGTGGTGTTTGTCCTACACCACATTAAGACCTCCACGTGCTTTAATGCTCCTTTAAAGAATTATGTGGAGAGAGCGAGTGGTTTGGCCACTTCCTCCTTGCCCCGGGTTTCTCTTTTTTCTGCTTCCCATGTCTAATCATCTTTCTGTATTTTCTTCATTCATTCAGTCCTGATTGAATGCTTACTTCCTGGTAGGTCTTTTCATAGAAGTCCTATTCCTGTGCCCCATCACAGAGACAGCTCAGAACAAACGTTCTGAGAGCCTGAGTTCTATCTATGTAAGAGGAACCCAGGCCCCTGGTGGGTCCTTCCACCTGGGCCTGGCAGTGTGCCCTGGATTTTGTTTCTAAGGCTCAGCCTAGCTGAGTTTGCAGGGGTGTTCGCGCTGCACGGTTGGCTGTCAGCCCACTGAATTTGGATTTTGGTCACACAGCCCATGGAGATAACTGGCCAATGTGTTACGCTTCTTGGGTCTCCATTGGCGTGACAAGTCACAGCAGACAAAGGGAGATCCTTGAAATGGTGACTTGCCAGGGAACCGGTACCATCCTAAATGCTAACAGAGATTTAAGAAAAACCAACAGAATTAGACCTACCCTTGAGAACCTTCTAGACCACCTGGGGAGAATTCCTAAACCACTTCCTAGGTGCCAGACACTGTGCTAGGCACAGAGAACATGGAGTGAAGGTCACAATAGCCTTCGTCCTCAAGATGCTTACATTCTACTTGGGAAGCACAAGTATTAAAGACTGGCAATTGAGCAATGCCAGGGATGGAGCCCTGGACAGTGACTCAGGAAGAACTGAATTCAGATCCTGCCTCAGGCACTGACTAGTTAGATAACCCTGGGTAAGGCCCTTAACCTATGGCAACCTCAGTTTCCTCCTCTGTTAAATGAGGATAATAATAGCACCCACCCCTCAGGCTTGTAGTGAGTATTAAATAAAATAACACATGTAAAGAACTTTTCAGACCTCAGATGTCTATGGTAGGGGAAGGGAATAAGCATTTATATAGTTCCTCCTATGTTCCAGGCACTGTGGATATTATTCATCTGAGATAATAGAAATGCTATCATCATCATCATCATTATCATAAAATACAACAAATAAAGATAAACAGAACAAAGAATAATAAATAAAAAATATAATATAACAAATACAATATAAAACAAAATGAATATAAATATAATAAGATCTATAATAAAAGAGCAAGCAAAAAGCCCTTTTTTTAAGGGGGGGATGTGAAGGGGAGAAGGGAGAGCATTCCTGGTCACAAAGGACAGTTTGTGTAAAGTCGCAGAAATGTCCAACCAGAGAATAACTCCAAGATAGTCGAATAAAACCCAAGGATGGACTGTGTTTGTGCTGTAACTAAGAGCTGGTGGCAGAATCCAAGCTCAGCTCTCCCAGGTTCTGTCCGCTGCCCTGCTGCCCCCTGTTGTCCTCTATTTCCTTTCCTGAAGTTGCATGCTTGGTTTGTATGATTGGTTTGCTTGGACCTCATCCTGTTCTATTTCTGACTAAAGTGAGAACATCGCCATCCCCTGCTGCAGACCTCGGCAGACTGACCCCTGACGGGCCAGACCTGAGACCTCCCTCCTACCCATGGTTTAAATGTCTTATCAGGCTCCTTTATAGTCCTTGGCTCATGTACCTTGGAGTCATACTCAACTGTGTGGCCCTGCACAGGTCACAGGTCACACTTCTGTCTGCCTCTGTTTCTTCATCTGTAAAATGGGAATGATGACACCACCTACCCCAGGCTTGGCTGTGAGGACCCTATGAGGTCCTATTTGTAAAGTGCATAACAGAGTGCCTGGAACTTACGTAGTAGGTGTGTTATAAATGCTTCTTCCTTTCCTTTCCTCTTTCCCGTTCCATTTCTCTACCACGTTTTATCAACTCCACCTCTATGACAGCTTTCACATGTGCTCCCTCTCCCCTCACAGAGCCTCCCCTCCTCAGATTTCCCTTCAGCTCTCCTGTATCTCTCCCTTGGTCCACCAGCACTCCCCACCTTGTCTTTTGCTCACCTGCTTTCGCTGTATCAGTCACTGCCTCTCCCTCCCATTAGAATCTAATTTCCCCAAGAACAGGAACAGTCAGTTCTTATCTTTGTCATCTTAGCCCCTAGCACTGGGCCCTGCAGATAGGCAGAAGAGGCAACAAGCAGGCCCGACCACATCACTCCCACTCTCAAGAAACCCCATGCCTCCCAGTGACTTCTAGGACCACATACAACATCCTCTTTTGCTATGAAGAGCCTTTCATAACCTAGGCCCTCCCCTCCTTTCCAGTCTTCATATACCTTATAAGCACTCCCTCTCACTTCCGTGTTCCCTGCTGGCCAGTGATACAGACCCTCCATTCTCCCTTCCTTTCTGGTCTTCATATACCTTATAAGCACTACCCCTCACCTTTGTGTTCCCTGCTGGCCAGTGATACAGACCCTCCATTCTCCCCTCCTTTCTGGTCTTCATATACCTTATAAGCACTACCCCTCACCTTTGTGTTCCCTGCTGGCCAGTGATACAGACCCTCCATTCTCCCCTCCTTTCCAGTCTTCATATACCTTATAAGCATTCCCTCTCACCTCCATGTTCCCTGCTGGCCAGTGATACAGACCCTCCATTCTCCCCTCCTTTCCAGTCTTCATATACCTTATAAGCACTCCCTCTCACCTCCATGTTCCCTGCTGGCCAGTGACACAGACCCTCCATTCTCCCTTCCTTTCCAGTCTTCATATACCTTATAAGCACTCCCTCTCACTTCCATGTTCCCTGCTGGCCAGTGACACAGACCCTCCATTCTCCCTTCCTTTCTGGTCTTCATATACCTTATAAGCACTACCCCTCACCTTTGTGTTCCCTGCTGGCCAGTGATACAGACCCTCCATTCTCCCCTCCTTTCCAGTCTTCATATACCTTATAAGCACTACCCCTCACTTCCGTGTTCCCTGCTGGCCAGTGATACAGACCCTCCATTCTCCCTTCCTTTCTGGTCTTCATATACCTTATAAGCACTCCCCCTCACCTTTGTGTTCCCTGCTGGCCAGTGACACAGATCCTCCATTCTCACCTCTGGGCATTTACTCTGGCTATCTGGAATGCTCTCCCACTGGCTTCCAAGTTCCATCCAAAACCCCACCTTCTAAAGCAAGCCCTTCCCAATCCCTCTTAATCCTAGTTCCTTAATTTCTATTTATCCTATTGCATATGTATTCTGTTTCTCCTGTTTCCTATTTATTCTTGTCTTTTGCCTTTCTTTGTATCCCTAGCATTTAACACAATGCTTGACACATAGGAGGTACCTAATAAACGCTTATTGGCTGACTGGTTGCCTATGTACCAGGCACTGCATTAAGTGCAGAGGCTACAAATACAAGTAAAGAAAGTCAATCCCTGCCCTCAAGAGCTTACATTCTAATAAGGGGAGACCACACACAAAAGGGAGCTGAAAGCAATGGTGTGGGGGAAGAAGGTGCCCCCCACTGGCATGGTGGTAAGTCCAGAGCATTAAACAGAAAGGTGCTGTGAAAATGTTGGAAGCCTAGAGAGATGAATGAAGAAACAGACGGACTAATGGAATGTATAAATAAATCAACAAATGAACGAACAAATAAGCAAATGAATGATAAAGTTCATTTCTGGAGGCGCCAGAAGCAAAATGCTCTTTTTATAAGAAAATAAGTCTTCACATGTGTCCTTCTGATTCTTAGAATTCATCTGAAGCTTAGCTTGGAGAACACTTCTTTTTCAAGTACTACTGGATTTGCATATTAGTCAGCTCCTTCAAGCATTCGCTCCCTTATCTTTTCTCCTTTTCTGAAACACCCACTCGTCTTCCCAAATCCCTGGCAGACTTTATCACCAACTGGCCCATCAATTCATATCTAGCCAGAAACATTTCATGCCCACCCCACAACATTGAGGATGTTGATTCTTGCAAAGAAGCAGGGCCATAGCCTGTTCTGGGTGGGTGGTATTGATGGGAGGCTAAGTCCAAATGTCTGAGGTCTGACTGGCTTCTTTTATCTGGTTGTGGTTAGAAAAGCAGCTGTATACAGAAAGATGCCTCTTGCCTGATTCTTTGCCTGTTTTCTGGGAATTCAGTCTACATTGGCTTGGCAGTGGGCTTGGCAAAGATCCGGGCTTCTTCAGTAATGAGTGACCCCTTCTAAGTCCTCTTCCAGTCTAAGGATGGTCTTTTCCCAAGCATCTAGGTAGTATCATAGCTCAAGCAGTGGACTTGGGGTCAGGGAGATCTAAGTTCAAATCTGGCCTTAGACTAGAGCTAGCTATGGGACCGTGGGCAAGTCTCTTAATTTCTGTTTGCTTCAGTTTCCTCATATGTAAAATTAAAATAATAATAGCACCTCTCACAGAGTTGTTGTGAGGTTTATATGAGAAATAACTTATGTAAAACACTTTGTAAGCCTTAAAGCAGTATTGTTAGGTATTGTTATTATACCCATTTCATAGATGCAGGAGTGGGAGACTGAAGTTATTTGCCTGTGATTTCCTAGCCAGTAAGTACCTGCAGTGAATTTTGAGCCAGTTCTCTCCTGACTCTAAGTCTAGAAGTATCTCCACAATGCCATTCTGACTTCTCTAAATAGTAAGGAAATAGGGGAATCCCAGGCCTGGAGCAGGGCCCGTTGGTTCTGACCAACCCCTCAAGCTGTTGGGAGTAAGCACCCATGCGGCTCCCTATAGCTGCCTATGTAATCTTCCAAATGGACCTCTTTGAGCAATTCATTCCATTCCTTCCAAACCTTCTATGGTTCTTCATTGTCTACCAGATAAAATATAAACTGTCAACCTTGGTCATTCAAGGGCCTTCAGGATCTGGGTCCATCCTGTCCTTCCAGCCCTTTCTCGTTCCCTTCCTTATATGCATGGTTAGATGGGCAGAGCCCTGGCTGTGGAGTCAAAGAAGCCCAGGTTCAAGACCCATCTCTGACACTTGCTTTAATGACCTTGGATAAGGTCCTTATCCTAACTGAGCCTTAGTTTCCTCAAATGTAAAATGAAGGAGTTGGACTAAATAGTCTCTGAAGCCCCTCCAAGGTCTAGGTCTACTATGTTGTGCTCTACTCTACATTCCAGCCAGACCACCATGCCTTTGTTTGTGATGTCCCTGGTGCCTGAAATGAATTCATGATCTGTCGGAGCTTTCCCCTCCCTTCAGAGCCCAAGTTAGGGGCCACCCTCTCCATGTAGCCTTTCCCGATTCCCCCCTTGCCCCTCTCTATCTCTCTGTCTTTCTATCTGTCTCTCTATCTGTCTCTGTTTCTCTCCAGTTGAAAATAATCTCTGCAGCTTCAGATTTCTCATAAGATTTGGCCTGGGCCTGTTCTTTGCATTTATCTCTTTCTCCTTCAGATACTTGTTTCTCATGTACAGGTTTTTCCCCTCTTCGTGGTCCCATTTGTAGGCTCATCATTCATATTCCTTCCTATTTATAGTTATTCCCTCAAGGCTCTCTCCTGGGCTCTCTCCTCTTCTCCCTCAACACTCTCTTAGTGAACTGATCAGCTCCAATTGATTCAGTCACCTCTATGTTGATGAGTCCCAAATCAACATATCCAACCATCATTTTTCTCTCAAACTCCACTCTTGCATATCTACACCTTTCTGGGAAAGGGCCCCACAGGATTGGAAACTCTTTGAGAGCAGGGTCTACAGCATGACTTGCATGCAGTAGACATTAAATTTTTGTGGGATTTATTTGATACTATCCACTTTTCTTAAATGTCACATATGGCACTTTGTTTCCCAGGGGTCAAGGGAGAGAGCAAGAAAACCACTGGGGAATGAAATTAGAGAAGAAATTTAAAGGGTGATTGAGAGTGCTAAGCATCAGGTTGCATAGGAATAAATGGGAATTGTGGGCCCTAGGGATGAGAACCCATAATTAATGGGCTTTGACAATAGACCTTGAAGGAACAGACTCCACAGACTTTAAATAACTCAGAGAACATTTCTAAGGAATTGCTCTGTTTTCAAAATACTTGTCTTCAAGCTTTGCAGGTCTATAAGTGTTCTGTTTTTCTAATAATAATGATCCCTTGATCCAACCCCTTGGTTGTGGTCAGAATTAATGGTAGCAGAGTGTTTAGTTGCAAAGCTTTTCCTTTGGACTATTCCATCTACCTCGAGCAGGGCTGACCTCATAGACCATTATCTTTTCTCTATACCATCACCTGCCAGCATACCCTTGTGGAAAGGTGCTAGTTAGAAAGCCCTTTATTTAGTGGATACCAAAGAACTTTTAAGATCCAGGAGTTTTTGTAGCTGAATCCAAGAATAGGCACTGCCCCTTCTGTTCTTGGTGCTCAATGAAGTTGGCTGACACTCCAAGACGTCTGTGTGTCAGTGAACTCTTTGGTGGATGTACTACTGCCTTTTGGGGGTCAGATTGTAACCCATGTACATCTCCATCCTATATGCCCACATCCTTCCATGAGGCCAGCCTGGAAAGTCTGCCCAACATACTGGAAGCTTTTCTCTGGTTCTTTTTTTTTAAAGAGATTTTATTGATATCCTTCATTTTTACATTCTGCACCTTCTCAAGGTCATAATCACAGGCATCAGCTTGTTTTATGTAGGGAAGCAGCGTGATGCAGGGGAAGGAAAACGAGATTAAGAGTAAGAAGAAATTGATCTGAATCTCACCCCTTTAATTTACAAGCTTGACCTTGGGCAGTTGTCTCAGAGACTCCATTTTCTCTCTAGAAATGGGGGGATAATATTTGTACTAGATATGTCACAGAGTTACTGGGAGGAAAGCATTTTGCAGACCCTTGAAGTATCAAAGAAATGTGTTATTTTAATGGTTTTTTACCATTGCTGTTGTTGATGAGTAGGTATATTTCTATACAATACAGGGAGACGTACAGAGCCCATTAAGGCACATACGCTTATTTAGTCTTATACTAGATGGCCCCAGACTGCTGTATTTTTTAAATGGCAAATAGCTTTTTATGGTTTTGTTGTTGTTTTTGTTTCTCCCTTTGCTGTGAACTCTTACTCCTTCTACAGTCTCTATTCGCCCCTCTTTTTCCCTTCAATTTGCTGGTCTTCATCTTCCTTAGACACTAGATAACCAAATGATAGAATTGTGTGTAAAGTAAGAGTAAACAGGCTCTTACTTTGGAGGTATGGAGCAGAGAGTTAAAATGCTTAAATGTTAATGTGGGGCCTTCACAGTCTCTATTTTGGCTGCTCCGGGGCTTTCTTAAATTTACTTTACTGTTTTCAGCTGTTCCAGATCAGGGAGGTTGCCAGATAGCCAAATTCACTTGTTTGCTTTGCATCTGTTCTTGTCTATTTTTATTGTAGTTGGATGATTTTCCCCCCTGGAGATAAGGAAATATCTGTGAATGTGTGAGTGTTCTAGGATCCGATCTTGTGTTCTCCTAGCCTAATGACTTATACAAGGGGTCCCAGAAGTCTTAGTGCAGTCTTAAGCTTTACTTTGTTGTTATTCAGGCGCTTTTCAGTCATGTCCAACTCCTTCTGTGAGCCTATTTGGGGTTTTCTTGGCAAAGATACTGATGTGGTTTGCCGTTTTCTTCTCCAGCTCATTTTATAGGTGAAGGAACAGACAAAGTTAAGTGACTTTCCTAGGATCACACAGCTCATAAGAGTCTGAGACCAGATTTGAACTCAGAGAGATAAGTCTTGACTCCAGGCCCACCACTCTATCCACTGTGCCCCTGGACTTTGATAGTCTTAAGCTATTGAAGCTTAAGACTACACTCCCAAGACTTTTAGTATGCCCTGTACTGAACTTTGAGGTTTGCTAAATATTTGACGATGTCAATGAATCTTCACAGAAAGCTCTCTTATGGCCCCTGACACCTGGTTGTGAGGAGACAGTCATGAAGGGGGATGTCAAGTCTCCAATTCTTCAGTTATGTAGATGTGACCTAATAGAAGTCTCTGTACAGGGTGCTGCAGACAGGAGGTAGGATCTAAGGCTAGAATCACAGAGTATCAGTGTTAGAGGGAGCTTAGAACATAGATAGAACATCAGAGCCAGAAGGGGCCTCTGAATATAGAAGTTTCATATCAGAAAGGGCTTTAGAACACAGCATCAGAGCAAGAAGGGCCATTAGAACATAGGTGGTGGTTCAGTGGCCCCCTGATCTTATTGGGAGTGAGGGAATAAAGGGAGTAACATGCAATAAATATTCTTCTACATCAGAAGCTCTGTGGTTCCATAGGGGTGAGTGCAGAACCCAGAATGTTCTCAGCAGAAGAGACCTTCAAAGATAGAATGACAGATTTGGAAAAGATCTCAGAACACAGACTGTCAGATCTCCAAGGCACCCTGGTATATAGAAAATAGAACATTAAGAGGTGAAATGGACCCGAGAACACAGAATATCAGAGGCAGAAAGGGTCTTAGAACATAGAATATTAGTATCAGGAGGGACCTTAGAATATAGGATGTTAATATCAGGAGGAACCTTAGAACATAGGATGTTAGTATCAGGAAGAACTTTAGAACATAGGATATTAGTATTAGGAGGAAACTTAGAACATAGGATGTTAGTATTAGGAGGGAACTCAGAACATAGGATGTTACTATCAGGAGGAACCTTAAAACATAGGATGTTAGTATCAGGAGGAACGTTAGAACATAGGATGTTAGTATCAGGAGGAACCTTAGAACGTAGGATGTTAATATCAGGAGGAACCTTAGAACATAGGATGTTAGTATTAGGAGGGAACTTAGAACATAGAATATTAGTATCAGGAGGGACCTTAGAATATAGGATGTTAATATCAGGAGGAACCTTAGAACATAGGATATTAGTATCAGGAAGAACTTTAGAACATAGGATGTTAGTATTAGGAGGGAACTTAGAACATAGGATGTTAGTATCAGGAAGAACCTTAGAACATAGGATGTTAATATCAGGAGTAACCTTAAAACATAGGATGTTAGTATTACGAGGGAACTTAGAACATAGAATGTTAGTATCAGGAGGGACCTTAGAATATAGGATGTTAATATCAGGAGGAACCTTAGAACATAGGATGTTAGTATCAGGAGGAACTTTAGAACATAGGATATTAGTATTAGGAGGGAACTTAGAACATAGAATGTTAGTATTAGGAGGGAACTTAGAACATAGGATGTTACTATCAGGAGGAACCTTAGAACATAGGATATTAGTATCAGGAGGAACTTTAGAACATGGGATGTTACTATCAGGAGGAACCTTAGAACATAGGATGTTACTATCAGGAGGAACCTTAGAACATAGGATGTTAATATCAGGAAAAACCTTAGAACATAGGATGTTAGTATCAGAAGGAACCTTAGAACATAGGATGTTAATATCAGGAGGAACCTAAGAACATAGGATGTTAATATTAGGAGGAATCTTAGAACATTGTTGGGAGGGATCTTAGAACACAGAATGTCAGAGTGAGAAGGGCCCTTAGAACATGGAACATAGAATGTCAGAGCTAGAAGGAACTCTGGAACAAAGAATTGAATGGGCTCTCAGAGCATGGAACATGACATATTAGAAGTCAGGACAAGTGGAACCTTAGAGCATGGAATGTCAGGAGGTGGAACAGCCTTTATAACATGTGCTATTAGAGGTCAGAAGAACCATGAAAAGCATCTCATCTAACTCGGTCACTTACTAGATATGAAAATTGGTGAGACTGTGATACACAATAACTGCCGTGTTCACACTGGGAGAGGTGTTCCTATATAGTTTTCTGCAGTCATGTTTATGCATGGTCAGGTTTGTGTGTGTACATGTGTGTGCGCACATACATATGCATGTGCTCTTTCCCCACCCTGATCATTTGTCCCTTGAAGCGAGCTCTGCAGCTCGGTCCAGGGCTCCTCCTGCCGAGGAGAGTTCTCTGAAGCTCAGCCCAGAAGGACCCCACTCTGCTCCCCCCACATGGGAGCATCTTTGGTGGAGGAGAGGTCAGTACATCTGGCTCTCCTGCTAACTTGTCTTTTCCCTTTGCAGCTGCAAACCCCCTACTGTGCTCCACAGCCCGCTTCCATTGCAAAAATGGCCTCTGCATTGACAAGAGCTTCGTGTGTGACGGAGAGAACAACTGTCAGGACAGCAGTGACGAGGAGAGCTGTGAGAACTCCCAAGGTAGAGTCTGGGCCCTCGTGGGGGCCGGCGCCACAAAGCACAACCAGGCTGAGGGTCTTGCGTCTTTGTCTTTTGGGCTATCTCTGTGACTTCCTGTCAATCTCAGGAAAAGCAGGAGCTTTCTGTTTTCAAGACGTTATGGAAACATGACCCAAGCAGAAAAAAATTTTCATTATAAAATGCTGGCTGTTGGCCACGTTGTGGGCAAGGGTATGAAATAATGTTAGTAACAAGCTGTAAACATTCTTCGGTTTCAGAAGGTCTGTGGTTTCGTGAGGGTGAACATTCCCTCCTTCATCCAGATGGTGGCTTTTCTGTGTGTTTCATGAGTTGTAATGATGAGAAACAAAGCCATCACCTTGTTGCCCTCTCCAAGCTGTAGATCCGGCTGGTCCTTGAATGAAGGCATGAAGTCCAACACTGATACCATGTTCCACCTCCAAAGAAGAACCCTTTCTTATTCCTAGATTTAGAGAGCTCACTATGCAGTCACATTCTTAAGTGTCCAGTAGAATATGAATTACAAGAGAAGGATTGTGGTAAACTCCTATCACTTTACCAGAGCATAGCTCGCAAGGCAGCTTCTCCTAAACATGTCAGCAGAGAGGAAAACTAGCATCCCCACTGCTGGAATGGAAGGATTTTTGTACTAGAAATACTTGCCTGTCTCTTTGAGCTCAGTGCCTGGTTGTCTTTGTTTAATGGATTAAAAATTAGAAATGAGGGGCGGCTAAGTGGTGCATTGAGTAAGAGCACCGGCCTCAGAGTTGGGATGACCCGAGATCGAATCCGGCCTCAGAAAATGAGCACCCACGCATAAATAATGACTAGCCGTGTAACCTGGAGCAAGTTACTTAACCTCAATTGCTTTAAAAAAAAAAAAAAAGAATACACTCCCTTAAAGGGTGGCTAGGTGGCGCAGTGAGTAGAGCGCTGGCCCTGGAGTCAGAAGGACCTGAGTTCAGATCTGACCTCAGACACTTAACACACACAAACAAAAACCTAGCCCTGTAACCTTGGGCAAGTTACTTAACCCCAATTGCCCTCCAAAAAGCAAAAAAAAAAAAAAAATTAGAAATGTTTATTTCCCTCTGCAATACTTTCCAAGACTTGAAAATATATTTCTCTTCTCTGTGGACTGGGGAAAGGAAGGTTTTCTTTAACATTATTTTGATGGGGGTGGAGAAAACCGGACCCAAGACAATTAATATGGTGCTCTGAAGTCCTTTTGCTAATTTCATCAGGGTAAAATTCATATCTCAGCCTTTGAAGCATCTGCTTTATACCTCTCTCCCTTTGCCTTCTGTCATGCTTGATTCTGAGTTGTTTTCTTCTTTGGTCTTTAAGATTAATGACAGCCATTTAAGAACAGGGGCCAGGGGAATCCTGAAAGCCAGCGATTATTGTATCTTTCCTGGCCATATGGAACGTATAAGAGGATCAAGAAGCCCGGTAGTGGAATATTATTTTAATTGTGGCTTTGTTGGTTGGAAATATAACCTGTCGAGTAGACAGTTCCAAAAGCAGTGACTCAGAAATGGCATGTCCATGGCTGCTCAGTTGCCTAGGCGCCGAGGAGAGGCCTGTTGGGGACTGAGGGCTGCTGGCCAGTGTGGCTGTCATGCATGGTGGGCTTTGGGCTGAACTGGGGCACTTTATAGCAGTGGGAAGATGTGGGTTCTCTTTGTGGGTTCAGCTGATGCTTCCCTGGAAACCCAGGACTGAGGCATTGGATTTCAAAAGCTCAGCCCCTCAAGGGCACTCCTAAGACTTGCTACTTCTGATATAGCAGAGGAGAGAGCAGATGGCGAATGAAAGGGGCTTCTGGGGGGGAAGCCCAGTGGGTCAGGAAGTGGTCCCTGAACTGGAAGGGAAGGCGGTCTGGGTAGAACCCAACTCTAACCTATCAACCAGAGAAGCCAGAGGAGGGCCTCCCTTTTTGCCCATGGGCCTCAGCTTTTCTTCCTTTTCTTTTTAAATTTTTTCTTTATTTTATTTTTAATTTATGGGATAAAAGAGGCATTTCCATAACATAATAGACCATCCCTTCCCTATTCCCCCACAGCAGCAACACAACACACATACAGACACACACACACACACACTCACACACGCACTCACACTCATACACACACTCACACTCATACATACACACACACTCATATTCACACATACACACACGCACTCACACTCATACACACACTCACACTCATACACACTCATACATACACACACACTCATACTCACACACACACGTACACACCCACACTCAGGAACAAAGGCTCATTGTACAGAGCAGGAGGGCAGGATGAGAAATGGGATGGGGAATTGGTCAGGTATGGGGTGGCTTCTAGCAATAAGAACCAATGATAATAATCACCAGCACTTTCGTCATTCTGTTTGGTCCTCACAACAACCCGGAGGAAGCTGCTCTTCCTAACCCTGTTTTACAAATGAGGAAATTGAGTCAGAGGGGTGAAATGATCTGCTCAAGGTCCACAGCCAGTGGGTGTCTGGGGCTGGCTCTGAGTTCAGGTCTTCCTGACTCCAGCCCCAGCCCTCTAGCTCTGCCCAGCTGCATATTTGGACTTAGAAGCAGGTTCTAATCTCCTGCTGACTCTTTTGTGTGAATTCTCTCCCTATCTCAGTTTCCTCTCCTATAAAATGGGGATAATAAATGTCTACAGTACCTCCCTTACAAGGCTGGTTTGAGAGGTCAGGGTAATGTATGCAGAGGATTTTGCAAACCTTCCAACAGCACAAACGTGCAAAGAATGCCAGATTTTAGAGTCAGAGGACCCCAGGGTCAGATTCTGGTTCTGACCTTGGTCAAGGTCATTTCTCCTCTTTCTCATCTGTAAAATGAAACAGTTGGACTCGGCCCCAAAAGCCTCTTCTAGCTTTAGTATCATGACTCTAGCTGAAAGGGACCTCAGCAGCCCTTGTCCAACCCATCCATTTTACAGATAAGGAAACTGAGGCCTTAGGAGGGGAATAAACAGATGGAAGGTCATGTATCTCTGTTCTTCTGTTCCCTACAGTGTCTGAATGAGCTCCAACAGAGAGGTCATGGCTCTCCATGTTGGGTAAGGGTTTTATTTGGCGGGGGGGGCAGACTGATCTCTTCTGGGGTTTGTTTTGCTGCTGACTCAGCTTCTCATGCCTGGTAAGGAGCACATCAAGGAAGATCAGCCAGGCAGGATAAAAAGTATTCTCTGGAGGTCCAAGCCTCTTCATCTGCATGTACAAGCTCCATGGAAGAGCCTCTGGGCCAAAGCTCAAGGAATTCCCAGCCCTGGAAAACCAGTATTGTAACAAGGGAAAAAGAAGCCTAACTCAACTAATCAGTAAACATTTATTAAGCTCCTGCTGTGTGCCTGACCCTGTATTGAGCACTGGAGACATAAAAAGAGACAAAAGCCAGCCCCTGCCCTCAAGGAGCTGACAATCTAACTCATGTCCCTATGGTGATTTATAGCTTATGGGTCATTTTCTTCACATTCACATTTTCAGGTCTGAAGAGAGCAAGGAAAGGAATCTGAGGCTGAGTGAAAGGGACTTGTCCACAGTCACGGAACTAGCAAGTGATAGAGCCCAGACTAGGGCTGAGGTCTCCTGGGCCCAAGTCCAAGAGTATCTCTAAAGCCTTGTGCTGTCTTGGCAGGCAGTCTGTATGAGGGATGGACACCTTCTATTCTCAGAAGAAGAAAGTGCGAAATCAGGGACTGGAGATTGGGGGCTAAACCAATTTCAGGATGGAAAACCTATGGGAGCAGTCACCATTTTATTTCTTGCATGAAAATGAAAGCTCCCTGAAGGCAGGAACTGTTTATTGTTCCTATTCCTCCAGAGAGGCAGCTCTGTGTGGCCAAAAGGAACTGTCCTCCCCCTGATATGTAGTAGCGGTGTAAGCCTAAGCAAATCAGACCCCTTCCTTGTCCTTGGAGACTCTAAGATGATAAGTTGTGAAAAAGGTGCTGCCTTGCACTGGTGTAAGGAATTTCCTCACCTGGGACTTCCCTATAACACTGAAAATCATAGGTCCATTTTGTTGGACATCCCATTTACCGTCTCCAGACCTGTGCCCTGACTGTGCCCCATGCCTCACCTCTGTCTCCTGGTTTCCCTGGCTTCCTTCAAGACTCAGTTTAATTCCATTTCCCAGTTCTCATAGCTCCCCCCACCACTAGTGGAGGGAGAAGGAGTGACCCATACCTTATCCCACTGCACTGGTCTAAAGGTAGTAAAGGGGTTCCTGAGAGAGGAGCCAAGACAACAGAACTCTGGGGGTGGATGTCTGGGGTAATATGTTACAACATGGCAGTCTCAGTGGGGAAATGTGCTCCTACAATCAGGCATCCATCTATGATCAGAATGCCATATATGAAATAAATATGTACATATATAAATGTGTGTATACATGCATACAGGGTTGCCATACCCTCTTTCCCTCCCACACACCCAAATTGCATTTGCCCCAGGGATCATTAAGGACTGGTGAGGCTTGTTAGCAGACATCAGGGCAGAGAGATCCCAGCTTCCTCTTTGGCTCAGAACGTTTTCTCTTTGGATGCAGAAGTAGAATATGAAGCTGAATAGACAGAGGTGGTGCTGTCATTCTCTTGGAAGGTGAATTACCGTTTAAATGGAAATCTGTAGACTCCTAATAAGATTCATTACCGAGAGTAATCATGAAGGCTTTAGCCAGAAATGGGGTTGGACTGGACGCTTCCTTCCAAGACAGGCTCCTTGGCCCGACTCCAGGGCCTTGGCAGTGTCATGACAATTGGGTTTTGGAAGTGACTCATGGGGAAATGGAGAAGGGTTGCTTATCATTGGTGCCCCTAATAACAAGGGTAATGTATTTATGTGGCATTTTACAATGTACACGGCACTTTTAAACATTCATTATCTCATTTGTGCTCTGTTGTAGTGCTGTGAGGGAAGCCAGGCAAGTATCAGTGCCCCCAGATTATAGATAGAAGAGAGAAGTGAAGAAGAAAGCTTTGGTTTGGGTCCTGACCTTGGTGGGCCTCCACTCCTGAAAATAATGTTGTTATTCATTTGTTTCAGGCTCTTCATGACCCTGTTTGAGGTTTTCTTGGCAGAGATACTGGAGTGGTTTGCCATTTCCTTATCTAGCTCATTTTACAGATGAGGAAACTGAGGCAAACAGGGTTAAGTGACTTGTCCAGGGTCACACAGCTAGGAAGTGTCTGAGGCAGGATTTGGAGTCAGGTCTGCCCGACTCCAGGCCCAAAGCTTTATTCACTGCTCCACTGAACTGTCTTGTAGGTCCTGGCAAGCCCCTGTGTTGGAGGTGATACTTTAACCAAGTCTTAAGTAGAATTAGGTGGCTGCTGTTCTTCCTTTCTGAGGAGGACCAAAACGGCATCACTCTGCTAAGTCACATTTCTGTGTGTCTGACTGTGGCTATCCAGACCTACACAAGCTCAGAATGTTCAACCACAGGTCCGGCACAAATAGAAGTAGGTGTATATAGAGAGGGAGGGCATTTCAGGCAGGAGACACATGCAGAAATAATGCCTTAGCAGATGGCTTTGTGACCATATGAAGAGACCAGAAGCCCCTGGCACCTGCTGGCTGACTGACCTTTCAGTGCATCTCCCCTTACCCAGGCTGGTCCTTGGGTCACACAACCAACAGGGCATAGATCTGGACCCAAACATGTAGCGTCAGATCTGGGCTCTGCTGCGTGGTCCTTGGACAAGTGCCTTGATCTCTCTGGGCCTCACAGAGGGTCGGACTAGCCGACCTTTCCTATGCCCATGTCCTAGCATCCCTGCCAAGTGTGTAAATCCTAACGGAGCTCGGTACCCATTGGCATCGGGTGTGAGAGTTCAGGGCTGCCCTGGTACCCTAGTAAGTCTTTGCAGGGAGTAAATAAGCAATGGAGAAATGGTGATCAGAATCCCTGGGGAGGAAACATCCAAGCCCCGAAGGAAAGTGATCTATTAGGGTCCAGACCTCCACAGATCGGCATGGGAAGCACGGCTGGCTCCCTTTGACTCCAGCAGCTGGAAATGGAGCCGTTCAGTGGCAGGAGGAGGGAGGGCTTTTCACTTTTAATTTCAGGTTTGAAAGAACAGCTGGGCCAGGGGAAGCAAAAGCCTTTGATTCAGTTGGAGAAACAGAAGGAGGTTCTGAAAGGTTGATTGCTGTCTTTCCGTACCTGCCGCTTTTTTTTCCTGCCTAATTGAATGTTGTGCATCTACAAAGCTTCCCTTCTCACCGGCTTCGGCGGGAGTTAGAAATTTCTAAAATATCCCTCATTTGGAATCAAGTCAAATGGTTCTGCATTTGTTCCCGACAGTAATTACTTCCCAAGCTCTCGTTGCTGCCATGGTAATCTTCCAAGCTGTTCTCTTAATCTCCCCCATTTAGGCTCTTCTTTCACACGTCTCCTCTTTCTCCTTTCTCTCTCAATGCCGCCCTCCCTCACTCTCTTCTTGGAAGAGCTGACAATGCTGGGAAGGCAGAAGGAGGGGGCATCCATTCACCTGTTGGAGATGAACTCCCTTCTAGGGGTCCTGGTAGCGGCCCCATGGAATACACCTGAAGGGGCATCGGTAAATGCAGGATTTCCATTGCACAGTGTGAGCTTTTGGACGACTAGGATTATTAGTATTAGGATTTTGTCTCTATTGCCAGTTCCTAGAACTATGCCTAGTATATAATGGGTGCAGAATTGAGTTGAATCAGATTGATACAGAACAATGGGAATAAGACTGGCCTTGGAAGATTTGAGCTAACATTCTAGCTTTGCTATTGCAATCAGTCAATCAGTCCACATTTCTTAAGGACCTGCTATGCACCAGATACTGTGCTAATAGCTGGGGGACACAAGAAGATGCAAAAGCCAGTTTCTGCCCGGGAGGAGTTTATTCTCTAACAGATTAGACAGCCTGCAAAAAAAAAACATACAAAGCAAGCTCTGTACAGGGAAAATAGGACATAATTAGGAGAGGGAAGGCCCTAGAATTAAAAGGGGTTGGGAAAGACTTCCTGTAGAAGGTGGGATTTTAGTTGGGACCCTGGATAAGTGACTTAAACTTTCTAGGCTTCACCAAGAGAGAAACAGAGAGAGAGAGAAAGAGACAGAGACAGATTTGTTTTATTATTTCTTGTTGTTTTATGGCGTTATTAACTGTGTGGCCCATTATAATTTTCAAGGATTCTACTATTTAGATAAAGTTTTATATCACTTTTATTGAGTATCACTTCTACTTTCAAGTATTTCCTCCAAAGATCTCATTTCTTTCCTAGATCTTTCCTCTAAATAATGAAAAGGACAGTTTCAGAAAAGATTTGTAAGATTTGTATTAACTCATTCAGAGTTAATGATTTATAAGGAAAACAATTTATAAGATAATATTGTAAAGGCAAACAACTTTGATAGTCTCAAGAACTCTTGACTAAAGCCATGACCAGTGATGATCCATACATGCCAATAACAAAATGTGGAATTATATATATATATATAATATTTGAGTTGTATATGAAAATCTTATATTTGAGATACATCTGTGTATATATACTATATATATATATATATATACACATATATATGATACATATTTTTGACATGTGAGAATTAGGGCAGGTAATTGGTACAGTGGAGTTAGGAAGACTCATCTTCCTGAGTTTGAGTCTGGCCTCAGACACTTACTAGCTGTATGACCCTGGACAAGTCACTTAACCCTGTTGGCCTCAGTTTCCTCATCTGAAAAATGAGCTGGAGAAGGAAATAGCAAACCACTCCAGTATCTCTGCCAAGAAAACCCCAAAAGGGGTCATGGAGAGTTGGACCCAACTGAAAATAACTGAACAAAAACAACAAAAATTATTGTGAAAAATCACAGGATGATTTATTTAGAGCAAGAAAGAACCTCAGAGATCACTGAGTGTGCTCCCTTCTTTTAAAAAATTGACAAATGTTATTTCTCTTCTGCCTACTCCCTACCTTGATTAAAAAAAAAAAGAAAACCTTTGTAACATATATCTATATATTTCATACACACACATATGTTTGTATCTTCCAGGACCACAGTATATGGTCATCTCTGTGTTCTGGTATTACAGGCTCTTTGGATTCTAATCAAAAGTCCAAGCTCTGGTAATTGTTAGCATCTAATCCCTAGGAAGAATCCTTCTCTCTCCACTTCAGTTTTATCAGCTAATGATCCTTCTTACATTGGCAGTTATTGTGAGAAAATGGCTTTAAAAACATTATTATTTATTATCATTATCAGCCTCATCTCCCACAATCCCCCCTTAGGTACCATTTGTTGTTGCTGTTTAGTCATTCAGCCATGTCCTCCTCTTCATGGCCCTACGGACCATAACATGCCACACCGTTCTGTCATCCACTATCTCCTGAAGTCATTGTTTCCATGACACACTATCTTTCCATCTCATCCTTTTCCATCTCTTCCCCTTTTGCCTTCAATCTTTCCCAACATCAGTCTTTTCCAATGAATCCTCTCTTGTCATTATGTGGCCAAAGTACTTTCAGCTTCAGTATTTGGTCTTCCAGTGAAGAGTCTGAATTAATTTATTTAAGTATTGAAGGACCTGGGTTAAAATTCTCTTGCTACCTGTGTGACCCTGAGCAAGTCATTTAAATTCTTGTTGACCCCACTTTCTTCATCTAAAAAAGGAAGGTGATAATTCCTGTTGTACCTGAGTCATAGAGCGGGATTTGGGGATGTCTCCCAATATCTTTAATATATCCAGAAGGATCAAGAGATCAGCTCTTCTGATCATTTCCCATAATACACTCAAGCACCAGGAGTTTTCAGATTTCCTAATCTCATAACAATTTTGCTTAATAACATGCTTGATACATACCAGTCATTACAGCAATGCCAGTGCTTGGCATGTAGGAAATGCTTAGTAAATGTTCACTCAGTAAATACTTTATTTTGGTGTGGAACTGTGGACTCATTGCTGTAGGGGACTCCTAGTGAGGAAGCTTCTTCTGCCATTGCCAGGCAGCAGCTGCTCCTCCTTGGCCTCCAAGGTTCTTTCCAGCCTAAAAACCCTGAACATATAGTCTTTTGTAGCTCTGTGGTGCAGTAGGTAAAGGGTTGGACTTGGAGTCAGAAAGACCTGAGTTAAATCCAGCCTCAGACTGTGTGACCCTGGGCAAGTCACTTAATCCTGTTTGCCTCAGTTTCCTTACCTGTAAAATCATCTAAAGAAAGAAATGGCAAACTACTCCAGTATGTTTGCCAAGAAAACCCCAGATGGAGTCACAAAGAATTATACATGACTGAAACAACTAAACAACCACAAAAATTATTGTTATTTATAATATTATTATAGAGTTTCCCAGCTATGGAGTAGAATGACTTTCCCAAGGTCACACAGGCAGTATGTGTCTGAAGCTGGTCTTGACCTCAGGCATGATTACCATCATCTAATCCAGTCCTTACCCCAAATGCAAATCATAACCTCCTATTATTTACCAAAATGGCCTTATTTCCAGGGAAACAGGCAGTGGTCAGGCTGTCATGGGAAAGAGACCTTCTGATAAGTGGTAGGCTCATTGGATTTCAAGCCAAAGCCCAACTCTCCAATTTTACAGATGAGGAAACTCAGTTAATTGGTATACATGTCTTATCTCACCTGCTAGGCTCTGAGCAGTTTCTATGGTGGAGAGACATTTAGATGCTTAATGAGTGTCTGTCTGTAGAACTGTATTAAGGATTATGGGCTGTTCATTTAGTCTGGGGCTTACCCAGGTTGTCTGCTTTCTCCAGATACCTGTTTGCCTAGTTGGACCTGAATACCATAACTTCCTGGTGAGCCAGGGATGGAAGAAACAACCTCTCAGTTTCTGATCCTCTGCTCAGGACTCTGCTAAACTATTGCTTGGAGGAATAGGATATAATATACCTACCGAAAATAATAATAGCTTTCATTTATTGAGAGCTTCCAGTTCAAAATGAGAATTTGGGGGGTAATTGTGAGTCTAATTAAGCCTCAAAAGCCCCATCCCTCAGTACCATGGAAATTCAGATGAGAATTGGGCATAATAGAGAGAAATCTGGGTGGTAATAGCTCCTAATAGCTCTTACGAATTTTCCTAGAAAAGAATAATTTTAAGAGGAGGTCTCTGGGCTGTATTCTTCTTTCTCCCTCTGATCTAATGGCCTGAACATGCCACCTAAGTCAGGGGAAGTCTTCAAGACCTTTTTTTCCTCTGTCTCTGATAGGAGATGTAATTTCAGTCAGTCTTTTCATCTCATTCTTCCTTATTTCTGTTTCATTTCCCTGATCATGACCTCGATGGTTTGGGTTTTGTTAATTCAGGGCTTTCAAAGTCCATTAAGAAACAACCTTCTAGCTTTCCATTTCAGTGTCCTTCTTATTTTAAATATTAGCTTACATCATAATGGAATATTATTATGCCTCAAGGAATGATACACTTGAGAAATTGAGAGAACTTGGGAAGAGTAGGACCCCCTGGCGTAGGGTAAACTAAACAGAACATGGAACAAGTATGAGCAGTGTCTACAGTAATGTCAGTTAGAACAATCAAATGTAGCCTGATTTATGTAACTATAATGACAAGTCTTGGCCCTGGAAGAGAGATGAGGAAATGGATCATCCATGCTTTGTTTGAGAGGTGGGGGTCTGCAGGTGTAGAATGTTGAATATGCTGTCAGATACAGTGGGTTTTATTTAACTGGTTTTCTCAATTACAAGGGGAGGTTCTCTGGAGCTGTGTGTGAGAAAGGGGACTATCCAGAAATATAAACAAAAGAGGACAACTAGGTGGGGCATTGGATAGAGCACTGGGCATGGAATCAGGAAGACTCCTCTTCCTGAGTTCAAATCTGACCTCAGACACTTCCTAGCTGTGTGACCCTGGGCAAGTCACTCAACTCTATCTGCCTCAGTTTCCTCATCTGTAAAATGAGCTGGAGGAGGAAATGACAAAACCACTCCAGTATTTCTGCTAAGAAAACCCCAACTGGGGTCATGGAGAGTCAGACACAACTCAGACAATTTAATAAACAACAATTCTATCCTGTATTTTTTCCTCTTTTCTTTGTATTTTATGTGCAATATCTGACACATAGTGGTTACTTAACAGATACCCACTGGACTGAACTAAATTGAATATATATATATATATATATATATATATATATGCCCTTGTTATACATGCTCTCATTTGAACCTCCCCCTGTAGTGTAAAGTATGCAGGTGTTACTTTATTTAACAGACAGAGAAACTGAGGCTCAGAGTGGTTCCATGATTTGCCCAGTCACCGATGGTGTAACTGGCAGAATCTGAATCCAGATCTTCCTTATTCTAGTTTTCATAATTTATTCATTATGCTGCTCTGCTTCTCACTAGTCTTAAGAAAAGAATATAAGTAGTATGATTTAAGTTAGAGTAAACTGAATCCAGAAAAGTAGAGGGGCTTGGGGCCCTGATAAAGCTCTCCAAAGAATCAGGAGATGGATGCCCTGGTGAACTGTTCCTACTTTGTAGCTTTAGGAAGGTATCTCTAGTAGCTTAGACTGCTATGGATATCTCATATCTATCAAATGTTGTGGTTCTGTTGTTTCTCAGTCATCTCAGATTCTTCCTGGCCTCATTCAGGGTTGTCTTGCAGAGATACTGGAGTGGTTTTGCCATTTCCTTCTCCAGCCCATTTTACAGATGAGGAAACTGAGGCAAACAGATTCCCATGCCTTATTGGGAAATTCACTAGATGTGATACTTCAGACAAAGAGACTGTGGGGTCCAAGCAGCAAGGAAAGCATTTTTGTAGAGAGTTGATTAATCCTGGCCATCTCCAGCCTCTCAGCATCTCTTGCTATAACTGCACTAAAAGGTCATATCACCATGATGCCTGAGTTACGTTTAGGCTTGTATCAGTCTTCAAGGTAAAAAGCAGGGACATGAAACAAGTTGGCTCTCCAGTATTCTCAGCCCTGCCTGGGGAAATGCAGTTGTCCAGCAGACCCGGCTGGTTTACACTGAGTAACATAACCTCCTTTACCAATCCTGCCAACTGGAAGAGCCCTCCAAGGCTCCAAAGCCTGAGAGTCACTCTCTGGCTCTGTTAATGCTTCCTTTGATTGAATCTGCCTCTGACTCATTATTTACATAGGTTGTAAAATAAAGCTTAACTTGACATTATTGTACGTCAACACAGACCCGATGTAATCAGCAGCTGGACCTTCCCAGTCAGAAGCAGACTAAATAAAAAAAATGGAGGGGGGGGGGTGAGAAATTGCACATAAAATGTCAGGGAATGCTTAATTATATAAAGGTTATGCTTGTATAATTGTCTAAGTGGCTTGATTACAACAGCTGGCAGAAAGAAGCTAGGTTTCTCTTCCCTTTATGTATGTATCTGGAACCTGTCACCTTGAAAGCCACAAGTTGCCTGGATCCTTAATTATTTTTGCCTGATTCCCTTTCTCCTTCCTTGTTCTTCCTTAAGCTCCCCATGTCCCTCTCCAAATATGAAATGTTTGTAGAATCACAGATTAAAAACTGGAAGGAAATCTCTGACGTCTCTCAATCCAGCCTTCTTGTTTTACAGATGACAAAACTGAAGAAAAGGCAAGTGACTTACCCAGGGTCATGAAACAGAATTCAATTCTGCCAGCCTGTATTAAGTAGTTCCTTTATGGAAGATTCTGACACAGGCAGAGAATACAAAAACAAAACAGAGACAGGTCCCTCCTCTCCAGGACCTCGATTTATATGGAGGCAGCATGGTGAGGTAGATTGGGAGCTGACTGGGAAGCCCACCTTTGGTCTATACCAAATGTATGATCCTGGTTAAATCATTTAGATAACTCAGTAACACTAACCATGGCAGATAATGTAACAACCTATCCCGGTAGAGTGAGATTCCTCACCTGGGAGTTCCATATAGCAGTGAAATCAGAGTCCCAGTTTCCCATCCCTCTCCAGTGTATCTTTCTCCCTAGATTAGCACTCTTTCTACTATCTCATGATGAGGGTCTGTGTGTGTGTATGTGTGTCTGTCTGTCTGTCTGTCTATCCACCCATGGTCTTACAGTTAGCAAGGGTCTGAGGCTGAATTTGAATTCACGTCTTCCTCTATCTACTGTGCCATCTAGATGCCTATATAAATATAAAATAAAAAGGAGTTGAGGGAATCAGGGAAAGTTTGATACAAAAGATGGTATTTAAGCTAAATCTTGAAGGAAAAGCAAGATTCTTTGACGGAACAATAAAGGAGGGAGTGAATTCCAGCCATTGGGGATGACCATTGCAAAAGGTGTGGTGATAGGAAATGGAATATCATATATAAGGACCTTTTAAAACTGTTACATGTATGTTTATTGTGAACTTAACAAGCATCAACTAGAAAGAGCATTTCCACCTTCTGAGAGAACAGGAAGAGGATTGCTCCGAAACTGAGAATCTGTAAGAAATATAATTATATTACAATTGCATCTGAAAGCTTCCATGATCTGTGAGACTGAAGTCTAGCATTTGTTTTTTGTTCTTTGTGGTCACTGTCACCATATGGAAATATGACACAGTGTGTAGGATTCTAGATTTGACATCTGGACCAACTCGGTTCAAATCCCACTGCTGGAACTTATGAGTCAGTACCTTGTTCAAAATCCCTTAGGATCTTTGAACCTCAGGCTCTCTAAGAGGAAGCTAAAGAGAAGGTGTTAGCTGCATTAATAGAGGGGCCACCTCTCTTGGGAGTATCTGCACCAACAAAATCCCAGGTCCTTGATGTATTGACTTGAGGTCAGCAGTAACTAGGATGCCAAAGACTTTATTGATAGAAGTTCTATCCATTTAGCAGATGAAGAAACTAAGATCCTAGGATAGACAATGAGAAATAATCTCCAGAAATTTTTGCTCCCAATTCAGTCTTCTTATTGTCAAAGCTTTTCCCTCCTCCTGTGTCTAACTGCTCCATCTGGGCTGAAATGGCCCTAGGATTATGTAGTTTACCTTTATTATATACCATACTCCAGGGCCAGACAGCCAACTGTCAAAACCCAATTCCTATGTTTAAAGTAAATAGATTTAGTACCTTTGTGGTCCAGTAAATTCTTACTATTGAGTCAGTGAATGATTGTGATTCTTGTAGGGTTTTTAAAAATGTCTATAGCCTCTTCTCACTTTTGCAATCAGTTGAATAATTTCAAGACACATGGATCAGAATGTCCTTCCTCGTGTTGTTATTCTGGAGGATGGGAAACGTCTATTGGTGGTAGCCCCTCCTTTTTCTACCTGCCATCACTCACAGTAAATGCCTCAGTCCCTGTGGAGAGCAGCTGGCATGATACTGTAATTTTCTGGGATCCTTCTGAGAAATGTACAGATGAGGTGAATTTGGAGCTCCTAAGTGACTGGGTGGCATTTTAAGGCACCTAACTATCCATTTGAAACAGCCTGAGTATCCCCATCCAGATGTTCCTTTGAAAAATCTCCCACTTTATTTGCATAGATAGGCTATTTTTTGGATAAAATTTTTAAAAACATATTAGAAAGAAAAGTGGTTTAGCATACTGGATAGGTCTTGGGTTGTGGAAGATCACAGTTAAGAGCCCGCCTCAGGGACTTACTAGCTGTGTGAGCCTAGACTGGTCATGGAATCATTCTGTGCCTCAGAGTAGGAGGGGTGAGACTCTACAAACTCTAGCCCTAAAATAGGTGACTGTAAGGGGCGGCTAGGTGGCGCAGTGAATAGAGCGCCGGCCCTGGAGTCAGAAGGACCTGAGTTCAGAGCCGGCCTCAGACACTTAATCCACACAAACAAAAACCTAGCCCTGTAACCTTGGGCAAGTTACTTAACCCCAATTGCCATAAAGGGGCGGCTAGGTGGCGCAGTGAGTAAGAGTGCCGGCCTTGGAGGTGGGATGACCCGAGATCAGATCCGGCCTCAGAAAATGAGCGAAAATGAGCACCCACGCATAAATAATGACTAGCCGTGTAACCTTGAGCAAGTTACTTAACCCCAATTGCTTTAAAAAAAAAATAGGTGACTGTGTGGTTTCAGAGCTAGAAGGGGACTTCACAGGACACCCAGTCCAACATCCTCATCTTACAGGTGAGGAAAGTGAGACAGAGATTATGACTTGCCCAGGGTCACCTAGGTAGTAAGTATCAGAGGTGGCATCCTTACCCAGGGCCTCTGAATCCAATTTTGCCCTTTTCACCACAGCCTCCTTTAGTGAGGTTTGCTCAGCAATTCCCAAGCTGTTGTCTGGTGACAAAGTCTCCAGATTTTGTTTTGGTTTGTTGTTTTTACCAGATGGATTTCAATCTTAATCAGATGGAGAAGCCTTCTTTCTAACAGTTCTTTCTCAACTCCTAGGACCCAGGATTCCATTTGTGCCCCTGCACAATCCTGGTCAGGCCCCACTCCATTCTAGTCCATCCCTTTCCCCCTTCCCACTCCTGTGAGCTTGGTACCTTCTCTCCTCTCCTTCCTTCCAAACAACCACTATTTTGATGCTTCCTCATAGAACAATCTTCTCTATGTGCCTGAGATAAGGATGACCAGCCTGGTGATGGTCCATTTTCCAGTTCCCTGGCATATTTTAAAATTCCCTTATGGACTAAATCCAACATGGTACCTGGGCAGGAAACTAACTCTGGGATCAGAGAACCTGATGTTAACTCCCTGCATGATCTGATGCCAGACAGTTATCCTAAGTTTACTCAGCTGTAAAATGAGTGGGTTTCACTAAATAGCCTCTGAGAGCCCTTCCAGCTCAACATTTGTGACCTAAACACCTTTTCCTCCTTCCCACATGGTAGCCTCTGGCTCACTGTTCCTTCGCAAACAAAAGCCTCCCCAAAGGATTGGTTGGATCTTTTCCCTAGTACAAAGATTCTTAATTGGGGGCCTTTGGACTCTGTTGTTGGAGGGTTTTTATATTTGTATTTTGATCAATTTATTTCAATATAGAATTAGTTTCCTTTGTAATCCTATGTGTTTTATTTCATACATTTCCAGAGCATTCTTCTGAGGAATCTGTTGGCTTTGCCAGACTGCTAAAGGGGTCGAGGATAAAAAAAATATTGAGAACCCCTACCCTAGGGTGTGAGCTTGCATCTTACAATTACTCCGCATCCTTTGTATTGACTCCTTACCTTCCTTCATTTTAGGAGGGTCCCAGTAGATGGCCAAGGCGGGTAGACAGACATACCGATGGACTGGTAGAGAACAGGAGAATAGTCCTGAGATCCTCATTAAAGTTATTCCATAATGTCTTTGGGGTGCCATCAGCCTGACTTGTTTTCCTTTGGGGGCTCATTAACACCTCTAATTGATGAGCTGGCAGCCTTGGATAATGGGAGGTCAGTGGTAAGCTAACTAGCCCTTTTTTAAAAAAGCCTGCAAATGCCCCCTGTGTTTCCTGATGGTTTCTGGCATATTTGTGTGTTTAATTTCCCCTTTTCTGTAATTTCCTTAGAAGATGGAAAGGAAAAAAACCACTAGGCAGTTATAAAGTATGAAGTGCCCGTGTTGTGAGGCCTTTGGGGCGTCCACTGATTAAGTCATTTAAAACATATAATTGGAGCATTCCAATGTTATGACATGGGTGAAAATCAGATTTCTTTGTCTCAGTAAAGAGAAGGACTGGTTTGGGGGCCCTATGATGGAATTTCTCTTCCTCCCAAGTGTACTTTGTAGATGTTAGAGATTGTTGATAGAAAGCTGGAAAGCACCTTAGAGGACCGCTAGTCTAACCCATTCATTTTGTTTGTTAGCAAAATGGATTTTTAAAATTTTTTAATGTTTTTAAAATGAACAAAATCCATTTTCTCTCCCTTAACCCCAACCCCAAATTGGAAAACACAACAAAAACTTTTTTTTAAATGTACATCGTCAAATAAAACAAATTCTAGCATTGGCTATGTCCCCAAAGTATACATCTACCCCTTTATCCCAAGTCCATCAGCTCACTGTCACAAAGTAGTTAGCCTTCTTCCTCTTGACTCTTCTTCATGGAGTTGATCTGTGTTCTTAAGTCTTTCAAAGTTGGTTTATACAATGATGAAGTTATGTGGATTGTTCTTGCTCTGATCACTTCCCTCTGCATCAGTTCATACAAATCTTCTTAGGTTTCATTATTTCTTATGGCGCTATAGTGTGTCATTATCATAACTTGATTAACAACCCCTTCACAAAACAGATGAGGGAACTGACCCGCAGACAGGTGAAGTAACCAGAGCTGGAATTCAGACCTATGTCTTCTAAAACAGTCAGCTAGTTTGGAGCTACAATATGGAGGTACTCTAAGGGAGAAAGGGGAAATGTCCTTTTTGGAGAGAAGAAATTATTCAGAGCTACTGGGGAATGAATGGTTCTATACCCTATCCCTGGAATGTCCTCTTGCCCTTTCTTCAGTGATTGAATTCCTATCCATCCTTTAAAGATTATTGCCAATGCCACCTCCTTCAGGCTGCCTTCCCTTATCCCTAAGGTAGTCACACAAAAGAGATCAGAATTGTTCTTCTTGGCCACAGAGGGCAGAGCTAGGAACAGTGGGATGGGAGATGGGTAGGTAGATTTTGACTACGTGTAGTAGAGCTGCCCAAAAGTCAAATGGGGCTGCCTTGGGAGATGGTGGATTCCCCATCCATAGATGAATAGAAGAAGAGCCTGGATGATCCCTTGTCAGGGAAGCTGGAGGAAGGGATACTCATCCAGGCATGGGCTGCACTATATGGCCTCTTTGGTCACTTAGGATTCTGATTCATTCAGCAACCTCCCCTCTTAGCTCTCAAATGACATTTTGTGTTTTGCACCTCTCCAGTGTTGTCATGATGTAATATCCTATATTATCATTGTTTGTATTTAGAGCTTATCCCCCTTCTCCAAACTGTGAGCTCAGCAAGGACAGGAACCAGGTCTTATCTAAGATTTGACCATGGTGAGTTAGAAATGGGTGATGTATTTTTTAGTGAAGGGTACCAAGTTCAAATCCAGACTCCAGGCTCTTACTTACTGTATCATCTTGGGGTCAAGTCACATAATTTCTCTGGGACTCAGTTTCCTTATTAAGAAGGTTGTATGATCCCATGAATTTTGAGGATTTTGTGTCTGTTTAACCTCTAATATATAAAATAAGGAGATTGCAACTAGCCACCTTCTAAAATCCTCTTTCAGGTCAAAATTTCTGATCCTTTGAGCTCCTCCAGGGTCCAGCACAGTATTCTTCATTGTAGCCCTTAATAAATATTTGTCTAGAGGAAGGAAGAGAGGTGGGAATAGAGAGAAAAGAAGCACCACCAGAAAGGGAAAAGTGGTATTAGGGGGAAAGCTTTGTTTTTGACTAAAGTTTATAGCCTACTTGTTTGAAAAAAAAAAAAGAGTGTGGTTGTTCTCAGGCCAACCCAGAATCCCCAACTGCAGCTGCTTCTGCCCTGGGGCCAGAAGCATCCAAACTAAGTGAATTCTAACTTCCTTGGGTTGGCCCTGGCATCCGCTCTGGGCTTCTAAGTGTCTCCAGGAAAGGTGTGTCTTCTCTCCCTTCCAGAGGCGTTTGACCACAGTTTCCCCAACTGTTGAACACAAACACAGAGACCTCTTTGCCTTCTGTGTCTCCATATTTGGCAAGGAGAGTTGCTGCTTATCTACCCTTCTCTCTGACTCGATCAAGCCCCAAGTCTTAATTTGTGTTAAAGAATCATATTTAAAAGTAATGCATATTTATGAGGGATTTCAGAATGTAAAGCAATTATATGGTTTGCAATTAAACTCAGAATGGGAATTGAAATATGAATGATTAATTTTCTGTTTGTTTGTGGTACAGTATCTAGGCAAACAGGCAATCAGTGCTTATGTCAATAGTTAGCCCAGGAGAGAAAGTGACACTGGGGATCTGGGCCCATCATCATGGTTGGTGTTTGGAAACCCAGCATGAGAGAGATGAAAGATGCCAGCCGATGAATCAGGATTTCTGGGGCACTTACTCTGTGCCCAGTGTTGTATTAAGTTCTACAGGGAATGGGGCTACAGCCTAGATTTCAACCCAGGGACTCTAAACCCAAAATCCAGTTCCTCCTGGGATGATAGAGAATAGGGTTTCTGACTATCAAAATGTGCCTGGCTTATAATAGGTATGGCAGCAAGGTGGTGCAGTGAATAGAACACTGGAAACAAGTTAGGAAGACCTGAGTACAAATCCATCTTTAGGCACTTACTAGTCATGTGACCTGGGCCAGTCACTTAACCCTATTTGCCTCAGTTTCCTCATCTGTAAAATGAACTGGAGAAGGAAATAGCAAACCCCTCCAGTATCTTTGCCAAGAAAACCCCACAGACAGTATAGTCCATGGGGTCTCAAAGAGTCAGACATGACTAAGCAACAAAAGCAATAATCCCCATTTTACAGAAGAGGAAACTGAGTCAGGCAGCGGTTAAACTACTTGCATGGGGTCATGTAGCTGGCAAGTTTGGGTAATGGGATTCAAGTGTGGGTGCCACACATACATATCAATATGGATTTACTCAGAGTCGTATGGGGCAAAGCCGTCATTTAAATTTTCATCCTCTGACTCCCTTTCCTCTGTATCATAGCACTCTTCCCTATCTCCAGGGGCAGCCCTCTAGCCCCTCTTTCCTGCTGCTTCTTTGCCATAGGTGGCCTGGTTTGTGGAGGGAAGAGTGGTCTCTTTCAGGGGCACAGGGTCCTCAGGTAACATAAAGATGGGAGGAGGCGGTGGAGGGCGTGATTTGAGGCAGAGCACTTGCATTGGGAGAAGATGATTGAATACCTCAGGGAACTGTACAGAGCCAGCCTATGCGGACAGCTTGAGCTTTGAAGGCGTCCTGGAGAATCCCAGGGCCTAAGGAGGCGATATTTGGAAAGCAGATTTAAAATGCCATGTGGATCAGACAGGATGAAGATGGTATATCAAAGAACCTGCCCTCTAAAGGTCTTCCAGGTGTAAAGTGCAAGAATTCTAAAGACACAAATAATAATAAAAATGGACATTTAATACATTATATTTTAAACTTACAAAGTTCCTTCCATAGATCAAATTTTTTGAATCTCATAAGACAGAGAGTAGTTCTTACCAATATCATAATCCCCATTTTACGATAAGAAAACTAAGTCACTGGGTTCAGTGTTCTTAAGCTGGAGTCATGAGCCACATCTTTGGAGAAATCTCAGGGGATCAGTGAACTTGATGGGAAAAAATAGCAGTTCTGTTTTCACTAACCTATAAATGAAATTCAGCACTGCCTTCAGTTATGACTTTTTAAAAATTCTTAATTAGAGGCAGGGTCCACAAGCTCCACCAGATCATCAGAGCTGGTCCATGAAACAAAAGCCTCAAAACCGTGCTCTAAACAGCTAAGTGATTGTTGTTGTTCAGTCGTTTTGGTCACATCAGACTCTCCATGACCCCATTTGGGGTTTTCTTGGCAAAGATATCGGAATAGCTTGCCATTTCCTTCTCCAGTTCATTCAACAGATGAGGAACCTGAGGCAAACAGGGTTACATGCCTTGCCCAGGGTCACACAGCTAAGTGTCTGAGGCTGAATTTGAACTCAGGTCTTCTGACTAAACCACAGCATCAGGTGATTGTTCTAGTCATTCAGCTATTTGAACACACCTCTCTCCTGAGTCCAAGGCCAGTGTCTCTCACTAGACCACAATAAAGAAAACTGGATTTGGAGTCAGAAGGCTTAGGTTCAAATCTTGCCTTTTCTACTTTCTAATTAAATGACCTTGGACAGGTCACTTAACCTGGTTCTCAATTTCCCTCATCTATAAAATGAAGCAGTTGGGTTCAATGACCTCTGAGGTCCCTTCTAACTCTTTCTCTATGGTCCTCTGATCCACAGTCCTACAAGCAATCAAAATTCTGGACACCAATGCAGAGGGAGGGAGGAGAGATAGTGGAAGCTTCTGCTACCTTCCTTCAAGTCCTAACTGAGAAGTCGCTTCTTCCAGGAAACCCTCCCTGACTCCCTAAGGTGAATGTGGCTTCTCCCTCCTCAAATTTCTCTTTGTCTGGACCTCTCACTTGCACAGAGGCAAATCCCAGCTCAGCCATTTGCCAGCTGTGTGATTATGGGCAAAACATTTATCCTTTCAGAGCCTCAGTTTTCTCATCTGCAAGATGGCACAATAATATTTTCACTACCCATCTTAGGACGTCGAGAGTTTGAAGACTTTTAAACCCTATATAAACATGTGTTACTAAGTCCAAAATTCCCAAAACTACAGTGGAACTGTACTTATTTGAGGATGGAATAATTTTTTTCTTTTAATTCATGTGTATTTTTTCAAATAGCTACTAGGTTGTTAGGACAATTACTCAGTTGCTAGTAAATTGTTTAGACCTAACCATATAATAAAGAGAGCTGTTAGTTATTTCTTTTACTAATTTACTAAGACACTAGGGGCATTGTGAGCTGAATAGATTTCAGAAGGTTTCAGACTCTTAGGATGATCATAGGATCATAGTTCCTAGAAGGAACCTCAGAAAGTTTCTAGTACAACCCCCTTATTTTACAGATGAGGAAAATAAAGGTCAGATGTTAAGTATCCTAGGTTAAGTTATCCAAAGTTATGCAAGTAGAAGGGCCAGAATTGGAACCCAATTTCTCTGATTCCAAATCTCTTCCTCTTTCCACTGTCTCATAATGTCACTCTCCCTTGAATCATGGTTATGTATGCACTCATTCCTTCCGCCATTATAATATGTTCTCCTTGAGAGCAGGGACCGTATCAGTCTTTGCCTCCCAGAGCATGGAATAGCCTTACACAGAGTAGACATTTAATTAGTGTTTATGGAACTGAATTGAAAACTGAACCCCTGCCAAAGGGAGGTCAGGGTGCCAAATGAATGGTTCTGTTTTAGGACAAGCCATAGAGAGGGCAGCTCAGTTAAAATCAGGTGCATGGAATCCTATTAAGCATAAAGGATCTCACAGCCAGATTTCCTGTGAGTCAGCACTTTGCAAGTAAACATTACCCACTAAAGAAGACAGCTTTAGTAGGCCTTAGTGGTCAGGTTGTTAAAGAGCAAGCTGAGAAGAAACCCTCATCTTTTAATTATGGAACCTGCTGCACCCCTTAATCTTTCAGAGTCCAGGGCCTCTAGATTTTTTTTAGCGTTTACTCTTAATGTGCCTCCAGAACTGAGCCACACAAAATTACTTTAGTCTCAAGAGATGTTTAATGGGGACTACCATACAGATTGTAGGAGAAATCTCAGCTCGTTAACAAATGTACTAATATACCAAAAATGATTCCCATAATAAAAATGGATTCTCCATTAATGATTTTTCCCCAATAACCTTAAATATATGAGGCACAGAATCATATCTATAAAAAAGGATTATAGTAGATTTCCTTCCCTAGGCATAGTTGGGCAAGCATGAACCCCAGGCCATGTGGATTTCCCAACTCTTAGTAAAGAGAGAAATAGACCGACTTTGATCAGAGAGAAGATGGAATGGGAGAGAGGGGCATCCCTGGTTCTTCTGTGTTTCCTCTATCTTTGGCAAAAGTGAACCCCAGAGCAAATTTCCAGTTCAATCTATTCCTGACCCATGACTCTACAGGAAAAGAAGAGGGGAAACAAAAACTTATAAAAGTAGAATTTCTAAAGGCCCTGACTGAAGCAATGCCTACTAATTCTTTTTTGTTTGTTTGTTTTTGTTTTTATTAATTTATTTGTTTATTTTTAGTTTACAGGATTCAATTCCATAGTTCCTTGAGTTTCAAATTTCCCTTCCCTCCCTCCCCCCACAGAGAACCAAGTTTTTGATGTCATATTAAAGACGATATGGTACAGTGAGTAGATAGAGTGGATTCAGGATTTCCTTGGATTCACGAAAACCTGGGTTTAATGCCTGCCTCCAGTGTTCACTGGCTTTGTGACAATGGCCAAGTTACTTAGTCTCTCCAAGCCTACCCAGTTTACAAATGAGGAAACTGAAGTAGTTTAATTAAATAACTCACCCGGGTTCACACAGATAGTTAGCATCTGTGACTGGATTTGAATTCATGTCCTTCTGACTCCAGGTCCAGGGCTCCATCCACTGTACCATCTAGCTGTCATAATGTAGCAAAAAGAACAGTGGAAATGGAAGACAGGCTCAAAGCTCAGTCTTGTTCCAAAGCCTACCTAAGTAACCTTGGGTAAGCTACTTCCTCTCTCTACATTAGGTTTTTCCTTCTATAAAATAAGGGATTTGGACTTAGATGAGCTCTAAGGTCCCTTCCAATTCTAAATCATACATTAATACAATAAATTGGAGGAAAATATAGTGTTCTCCATGTCTTTCCTTCTGCCACACCTCCCCTTTAATGCCTTTCCTTCCCCTGTCCCCTACCTCATCCTTCATGTTCATGAAGGACTAGCATCTCTGGTGTGAGGTCTCGCTGAGACCCTTTCATTGATGCTCATCCACCTTTGGCGTCTACCTTCACCTAACTCTTATCTATAGCAAGCTGTAGCATGCACAGCGAATGCCTACTAATTCTAATCAAACTAGTTCACATGCCCTCAGTCAAATCCCCTCCTTTTAAAGGACCCAAGATTGCTCCCTAGCTCCATCTCCAAAGGTGATGGTTTCTCTTAGTGCAAGCCCTGCCAGCAGAAGGCAGTTTGGAACAAGGAGAATTAGACACCCAATAAATCAGTAGAGTTCATCTTACTCAGGCCAGTCCACGTGACACCTTAGGAAGGGTCCACCTCTCTGGATCAAAGGGATCTTGCCCTTTATTTATGCTAGAAAACCATCTTCTCAATTCCATTATTCATAGTCCTTCTGTACTGGCAGAAGCTGGGAGAAAGCGGAGATGGAAAAGCTATTTTATTATCCCTTTCTCATTCAGCATTCAACCAGCTTAGAGGTAGCAGTCCATAAATTAATATATTAGCAGACAGGATGGATCTAGGAACATCTTGTAAAAATATAGGTGCCTTTTCTCACCAAACAGTCAACATCCCTGTTGAAACAGGCAAGATATTGTTTAACATAGGCATAGCTAAGGCTGAAGACCTCACAACCATGAGAAGCATCAGCCCCCAAGGAAGTGGGCCTCAAGTGGCTGAGTGGAAGAATGAGAAATAGATGGCAGAAATCTCCAGGTGCCAATGCTGGAAGTCTGCAGGAAGCCATGTCAGACCCTGGGAGCGCCACTGGCAATATGCTAGCTATTCATTGGCTTCCTTCCTAAAGAAAGCAGGCGAGAGACAGGAACTCAGAATAAAAGTGGATTAAATTCTAAAGAAAGACAAAGATGGTACTTACAAGTTGCAAATTAATTCCTTTTCCACGCCATGATGATTTGGAGAAGAAACTTGGCTTTTATTTTTCCTGGACGTTACTGTATTTGTAGAGAGAAAGAAAAGCTTAGCTCCCTCAAGCCCCAGAAGCAGACTTTGGGGGTTCAGGTACTGACCCAAGAGAATCTGCCTTCAAGTACGATGATTACATCCATCTGCTTCCTAAGCATTGAGTGAGAGCCACCCCTGCCCCCAAGCATCTGTACCTTTCCAGGAAGCAAAAAACCTTATTCCGAGGAAAACCAATTTAAATAATTCCAACCAAGACACATCCATAAAAGCATTTCAGAATCCATCTGCCTTCTTTTTGATAACTGATAATGTGCCCGTCTGGAGCACCTGCCTAATATCCACACTATGCCAGGCACTCTGGGAGGTATACGAGGGATATCATAAGATTATGAGCCCCCCAAGGAATTTGTAATCCAATTGAGGGAGAGGAGACATGAAATAATCAGAGGACAAGAGAGTATATAATGTGCCTAATTATGTAGTACAGACAATAAAATGCAAAAGATGTTAGAAAGGGGAAAAATCACGGTGAACAGTCAGTTAGCAATTCCTTACTGAGTTACTGTTGACCAGAATCACCCAAGATGGCTTTGTGTGAAGGCTGTCAGGCTTGATGATAGAATTTCTGAGTTGGAAGCCTCCAAGCAACAGTGTAGTCCAGGGAAAGGGAACCTGCGGCCTCAAGGCCACGTGTGGCCCTCTAGGTTCCCAAGTGCAGCCCTTTGAATCCAGACTATGTGGCCTTGAGGCTGAAGGCTACCTACCCCTGAATTCTAGTCTATCCTGTGCTTGGGGGAAAAAAATCTCTTTGCATCCTACTTCACAAATGTTTTTTGGCCTTCTTTGCATGAAGATTTCCGATGGGGGGAACCCTACTACTTCTTGGAGTCAGTTTCTCTGACTCTAAAGACAGTCTTCTTTCTACTATACTAGAGTGGGAGTATGTAACTAATTGTTGAAGGGTGAGAATGGCATTCCAAGGAGGGAAATAGCATGGACAAAGATACTGAAGTAGAAATGGCCATGGGTTGTCATGCAAAGAGATGGAATGGTGCCCCTTCTCCTTGCCAAGACAAATCCTTCTATGTGTACCATGGATCCTGTCTTTTCTCATCTTTTCTAGAAGATTTGCTCCCACTTTCATCCCCACTCTCTCTAATCTTCAGTCCCTCCCTATCTACTGGCTCATTCCTTCCCCATTGCCTTCAGTAACACTCATGTTTCCTCCATTCATAAACTCTCATGTGATCTGACCATCCCCACTAGCTATTGTCCAGCATCTTTCCTCCCCTTCTCAGTGAACGTCCTCGAGAAAGCCAGTAATTCTTCCTTTTCTCACTTTCTTCTGAATCCTCTGCAGGTGCTTCCTGCTACAAAATAACAATTACTCAAATCTAATGATCTTCTCTCCATCCTCTTCCTTCTTGACCCCTTTACAGCATCTCTTCTCTCCCCCCTACCTGTTTGTCCCTTCTTAATCTCTTGCTAAATCTTCATCTAGGTCATGCCCACTAACAACAGGTGTCCCTCAAAGCTCTGTCCTGGGTTCTCTTCTCTCCTTCTATGTTACATCTCACTTGGTGATCTCATCAGCTCCCATGGACTCAGTTATCATCTCAAAGCAGAGATCTCTATGTCCATCCTCTCAAGCTTCAGTCTTGCATCAAGAAATGCCTTTGGGACATCATGAACTAAATGTCCCATAGACATCTTGAGCCCAAGATGTCCAAAACAGAATTCATTATTATACTCCCCCGAGTCATCCCCTTTCCCCCAACTTTTCTGTTACCACGGAGCATGCCTACTCAACTCCTCATTCTTACTCAACCCACTTGTCCAATATGGTGCCAAATTTTTTCATTGCTATCCTTGCAACATGTCTCATGCATATCCCCTTCCCTCACACAAAGACCACCCTGATATAGGCTCTCACTGCTTCTCACCCAGATTATTGCATAAGCCTTCTAATTGGTGTCCCTACCTCAAGTCTCTCCCTAGTGTAATCCATCCTCCACTCACTGCCAAAATGTTTCTCCTAAAGCACCTAAGTGTCATCCCCCATTCCCACTCCATGATCCTTTTATCTCCCACATCCAACACAAGTTACTCTGGCATTTAAAGCCCTGCTACAACCTGCCTCCTTTCTACCTTTCCATTCTTCTTACACATCAATCCTCCTCTCCGTGTACCCTTTGATCCAACAACACTGGCCTTTTTGCATTTCTCGCTCCTTAACGCTCTATCTCCTAGCTCCATAAGTGCATAATAGCTCTGCTTCGTGCATGGAATACTCTTCCTCCTCACGTTTACCTTTTGGCTTCTCTAGCCAATTCCTTCAAGACTCAGCTTAAATCCGCCTTTTTTGGGATGCCCTTCCTGATCCCTCCCAGATGCCAGTATCTCCCTCTTTGAGGTTCTCTTTCATCTACTCTGTGTATATCATGTGTCCACCTAGTTACTAACATAGCTTCCCTATTAGAACGTTTTCCTTGAGGGTAGGACAGATTTTTGCATTTCTTATCTCCTCAGTGCTCAGTCCAGTGTTTGACACAAAGTAAACGCTCCTGAGCTACTTGTTGACCAGTCTGATTGGACATTTAATGATATAGGTTGGAAAAGTCAGGTGAAACAAGAGAAGGAAAGGCCTTGAATGACAAATATAATTTGGACTAGAATTCATAGGCAGTGGGTAGGGGCTTTTTGTAGGTCTTGAGTAGGCAAGTGACAGGAAAAAACAGGGGCGCATCTTTTATGCATTCTCATTTATGCAATAAGTTCACTGTCATGTAAAGAAAGAGTCTGCCATGTAAAGAAATATCCTAACCCTGCCCCATCTGGGGACTGGTGTTAATCTCACAGCATCCTGAAAAAGTCATTGCCCATTCCCACATTTTTTCCCTTCTTCCAAGTTGCAGGGAATTGTGTGGGGCATATCTCAAATGAAATTCACATTTCTGCTGGTGACTTAGTGTCATTGGTCATTTCAGGGGGTGGGAGGCTCAAAAGGAAGAGGGCCTGAATAGAGATTGCTGTAGCTTTCTGGGTCACTCAGCTTAGTGCTTGTAATAGCCTTTTCCTACATTATAGCAAGATAATCTTAAGGCTAGAGAATAAAGACAGGTGTTAAGACCCCATTATCAAATCCCACCACAGGTGCTACCACCACCACCAAATGAGCCTTGACAGCCATTGGTAGCCCAACATGTCAGGAAAGGAAGCTGAAACAGGTTCTGATGTGACATCCATCTTTACTTTAGGGTTAAGGAATGCAGCCTGGGACTTTCCCCCATGACTCTGTATCCTAGTGGGCTGCTTCAAGTGCAGACCCAGAGTCTGTGGAACTCAGTGCAGAGTTGGGGATAGGGGGCAGCAGGAGGGATGCTCCTCCTTCATCCTCCTGGTGAAATCCACCCAGGCTTGGGCCAAACATTGATGGAGATAGCATGTGTTGTTGGCACTGAGGCTTTTGTCGAATGATAATATTTTGTGTTTATGTAGTAACTGCCTTCCAAGTAGCAGAGCTGTTCATAGTCCTTATTGTATTGATTTTCTGAGTCTTTTGCCTGGAGATTGATTCAGGGCTCATATTAATGGGCCTTTTACAGATGAGGCGGGAACAGGTTATAAGACTAGCCATGAGTCAGAGCTATAACTAGGACAGGGCAAACAGGGCTTTGTGTGGGGATGGGGGGTCAGAGAGGGGGAGAATGTTATTCCTGCTTGCAAACACCACCATTCCCACATTTGTTCTTGCTAACCCATTCAGTATACCCACCCTAAAGTCATTCACACCTGAGAATCCTGTCACTGTGATGAGGGCAACCTTCCTCCCACAAGGATAAGGGTCTGATCATCTCTTCTTTTAGTGTGATAGTACATATGAATGTCTGTCCTCCATGGTCAGCACAGCCCCACCCCCTTCCCCCCCACTCCCAACACCAACCTTCCCTCACCTTAAACACTTGCAATTTTTGTCCCGGGTGCCAATCTTCCAATTGTACCTCTGCCACGATCAAAAAGCAAATTAGAAAAGCCTGTTTTGTTTAATTAAGGAGGAAGATAGGCTGTTTGGATATTACCCTGGTTTCAATTATTTAAAAATGTGGGAAGAAGAACCCTATTTCTTGCTTATAACTGGGTGTTTGGCTGAATGGACATTATATGAATAGGTACATTTGAAAATATGCAGGTTCAGGAGCAGGAGAGAGAATTTGAACCCTGACTCAGCCACAGGTCATCTGGCCTCTGGACCTCTCATCTTTAAAATGAAGAGACCAAACGAGATAATCTCTGATGTCTCTTCCAACTGTAACTCTATGAGCCTGTAGTGAAACATGCCTTTACTTTGGCCTTATTAATTATTGCTTAAAAATGGCCCCATGACTGTGAAGTTATGATACTTTGTGCATTTAAATGAATTCATTTAAATGTAAATCATCATCAAACAGTTTGGTTGGTTGTATTATTGTCCATTATTAACTTTTTTAAAGGTTGTTTCTGAATCTATCCCATCGCCGTCCCTTGCCCTAATCCATAGAATTTAGAGCCAAAAAAGTCCTTCTAATTCTTTGGAATTGTTTACCATTTCAATTCCAACTTTAATAGCATTTGGGTACATTTGTAAACTTGTCATGGGACCAAAGGAGATGAAAAGCCCCCTCCCCAAAAACAAATACATAGAACCAATCTTGAGTTATTAACATAGACTATAAGAGCTGGATAGGGCCTTAATCAATCAATAAGCATTCGTTAGTTGGCCAGACTGACACCGTGCTAAGTACTAGGGATATGATAGAAATCTGAGACAGTCTCCATTTATGATGTTCTACTTGATGCAGGGCACAGATCCACATCAGCCCTGAATTCAAATATCAGAAAATCTGGTTACTACTCCCAGCCATCTCTCCGTCTGTGTGACCTTGAGAAGGTCACTTGCCCTCTGTGGACCTCAGTTTTCACATCTGTAAAATGAGAGTATTGGACTTGATGTCTCTAAGGTCATGGGAGCATGTGATGAGAGAGATCTTAGAGATAACTAAGTCCAAGCTTTCCCTTTTACAGCTAAAGGTAACGGCAACCCAGATAAAAGGAAATGAAGAAATGCCTCCAAAGTCACACAAACAGCAAAGAAGAGATTCGAATCCAGGTCCTCCTGACTCTAAATCCCAGTCCTCTTGCCACTCCACCACTAAAGTCATAGGAGGGACTTTAGATACTATATCATCCAAGTCTTTTTACAGATTAGGAAACTGAGGCACAGACAGGGGAAGGGACTTGTCCAGTCACCCCAAGTAGGAGGATTGATGTATTGCATATTTATTGAATAATCAAAATGTTTCAATCATTGAATGCAACTGGCAGAAAAACTTTATCTCTGACTTCTAAGAGCTTCCTCTTTCTCATTCCACCCATCACTGTCTTTTTTTTCCCTGTGTCTTGAGGGTTGGGCAAAGCCTTTGTTTTAAATATGTGGCAGCACCACCTAGTGTCTGCTCAGCACCTCTAGGCTCCTTCCCTTCCTTCCAATTCATTTCTTTGTTGAAATGGACCAAGTCATGGAGGATTTTACCACTATCAGGAAAGGAAGCAAAATCTGTACTCACAGGTGGCTTTCAAAGAACACCATGGAGATAGTTGTCTCTTCCCATTAGCTGCTGTTCTTTTTGGGTGATAATCCTTTTGGAAGATTGCAAGTGAAAGCTGTTTCATTAGCAGTTAGGACGGCGTGTCCCTTTCAAACGCAGGCAGGGTGAGAATTCTTATGAACCTAATATTAAGCTCTTCAGCAACGATTTTGCCAAGCCATTTTTAAAGGGAAGCAGAAGGCAGAAAAGAAGGAAGGAAATCTGGTGAAGAGTTCTCTTGCCAAGTCTCCTCCACCTCCCACTGCAGATTGCATGGAGATATCAGTCATTTTAAAAACTGTAAAGGCATGTGATAAATGCTGGTTAGGGCTCAGACTGGGCCATTAGCATCCTGTTTCCCCCGTGTGTCCCTAGACCCCTGCAGCTCATGGCTGCTCTGATCCTTGTGTCTATGCATCATTCTTACTAATGTGGTTCAATATATCTTGTTTATTGATTGTTAAATGTTATTGCTGCCTTTGGGGGATTTTAAATACCAGTCATATCCTCTTTACCCCCCCCCAACCCCACTGAACCCTCCTATGTAACAAAGAAAGACAAAGCAACTTTCTCTGATGGGATATTTGATAGTCCATTCCAGGTTTCATCATCTCGCTTCCTGCAAATTTCCTTTTAGGTGAATGTGTGACCCTGGGCAAGTCATTTATTCCCTACAAACCTAGTTTCCGGATTTGTAAAACGAGGAGTTTGGGTGAGTTGGCCTCTAAAGTCCCTTCCAGCTCTGATCCATGATCCTATAATTCTGCTCACCTGGAAGGCATTTAACTGCAGGGGAGAATGGGGAGGACAGAGAGAACTAGAGGCAGCATGGAGTCAGAGGACCGGGGTTTGAATCCTAGCCCTATTTTACTCACTTTGTGACCTTAGACAAGTCACTTAGCTTCTCTAGACCCCAGTCTCCTAATGAGAGTTGGGCTAGGTGACCTCTGTTTCCTCCCCATTTTGTTCCATGGGCCTTGCAGTTAACCTCTGCAGAAAGAGTTGGGTGGGAAACCTGACCCTGCTGTTTAGTAGGAATGCCCAGCCAGGATAACAGAATCTCTTCCTGGCCTGCTGCTTCCCATTGTTAAAGCAAATTTGCTCATTCACTTATTCCCTCCCTGACGTATTCATCCTCTGATTGCCCTTAACCAAAAGATCCCTCCATTCAGCCTGACAACTTCTGATTTATACTGTGAGAGGAAGAGTGCCCAAGACTGGACTCTTTGGAGGTCCCCAGTGGATGAACACTGCAGGCTTGCCGGGCTCTGGGAAATACATTAGCTTGGCCAGCACCGTGAGATGATTGAGTGGGGTGGTAACCGGAATGGCCAAGACTCCTTTGTCTCTGCTTTCTTCCTTTCTTCCTGTTGCCTTATTTAAAGGGTGTGTGTGTGTGTGTGTGTGTGTGTGTGTGTGTGTGTGTGGTTGGAGGGAGAGCTATGGACTGTTCCGTGTGTATATGGATCCAAAAGAAGGGAGACATTTCACAAAGACCTGCTATTTCTGAACCACGTTGATAATGAGAACCTATCACCACTTTAAGGTTGATCCCAGTTCTAAGGTTTGCTGCCTGCCCAATTCACAGTGGTTATTGGGCTCAACTCTTACCTCTGACATTGCCTTTGTGATCTTGGAGAAGTCAATTAATCTCCCTGGGCCTCAGTTTCCTTTCATGTAAAATTATTGAATTGGCCCAGGTGCTTCTGTGCTTTAAACGCCTTATTTTGCAGAGGAGGACCCTGAAGCCCAGAGGGGTTTATATTTGTATCCCTAGCACTTAGCAAAATGCCTGAAACATAGTAGGTACTTATTAAATACCTACTGAGATTTTATGTGTATTTGTGTGTAGGCTAAAAGTCAGGAGGAACTAAAGGCAAATCCTTGCCCCCACACACACACGCACACGCACACATTACTAGCTGTATGATCCTCAGCAAGCAGATCTGCCTCTCTGGGCCTCAGTTTCCTCACCTGTAACAATGATCTCAGCTTTCAGTCCTTGATCCTATAAGTATTTCTTCCTGCTTCTCAACCTAGCACATGGTGACACGACCAGCAGGCACTTTATAAATGATGAGGCAGTCCTGAGAAGAAGGGATGTGTTCTCCTTGCTTCTTTCTACCAGCACCTCCTTCATTCAGGTCAGAATAAGGGTATGGGGAAAACGTTGCTGATAGATTGTGCATCCTTGTCCCTGGGAACATGTGAAGCATTTTATCCTTTCCCCTTTAATGACATCAAGGTAAATCACAGAGGAGCCTTTTTTCAAGCTCTTAGCCTTCAGGAGCAGCATCCTTCGGAGTGTTTAATTGGATTGTCCCTTGTTATGCCCCAGGACCTTAGCTGGGTAAGGCTCTGAGCCACAGCCCTGGATTAGGCTCCTATACATTTCATATTTTTGTAGTAATAAGATCTGTTCCTCTTGATCATATTAACCAGCATTTTCAGCACATAGTAGGTATTTAACAAATGCTTGTTGGAGGTGATAAATACCTCTTGGTTCCCTAGACTCTAAGACCCTATATAATTTATAGAAGAGTCACTGTTTGGCATTGGTGGAAGGAGTGCTTATCTCTGGAAGTTCCCTACATTGATTAAAAACCCAAGTCTCCAGCTTTATCATCATTATAGACTTCTACTCAGACTGAGTCAGGGGCAGGACCAAGGATAGCGCTCAGGAGCCTTAGATCATCATGGGCACCTCTTGCAGACTTCTCATTTCAGAGCTTTGAGGTTCAAATTAGATCATGTACACAGAGCACTTTGCAAATTGTAACATGCTTTATAAATATCTATTATTATTACTGTTGCTATTACAGATGAGGAAAGAGGGGTCCCTCACTTCTGACCTGAGCTCACTTCTAACATTACCTCATTCTGTGCCCCACCCCACCCCAGTTACACAGTACTGAGGATGGCCCAGGAGAAACTGCCTTCTCTTTCTCGGTTGGCATTTCTATGTGCTTATTTAATACCTCCCTGCTACAGGAGATCCCAGGCATCATTCTTCTTGTGAAGGAAACCCCTTGACAAACACACACTTAAACTGAAGGGCTCATGGTTCAGTTTTTACCCACCTGGCACCAATAACAAAACCACACAAGATGTATTTTGCCTCAGGTAACCCCTGAAAGAATTTGCAGACCGCCACCATTTCCCAGTGATTGAACAAACACAGTATTTTAGAGTAAAACAAAGGCTAGGTTTTGGAGAAGTAAGCTCTAAATCCAGTATCTGCAGCCAGAATACTGAAATCAGCAGGTTCCAACCATCCCCTCATCTTGAAACAGCCAGAATCACAGTATCATGTGGTTTAGGGAGAGTTCAGAGGTTCAAGAGGGTATTTCAGTTGTACATGGATGCCATTAGTTGATAAGCTGTGTTGATGTGTGACATGATGAGCCTGTGTTGATAAGCTGTTTGTGCCCACAGATATCATAGTAGATCAATACAATCCATGCTCCTGATTTCTATGATAAATGAGTACCATTATGACCTAATTAGCAAAGCTCATATTTGGAATGGATAAATAGCCTCACCTCCCCCCACCCCCAATATGGAGCCACTTCTGTTAAGATTCTCAAATGAGGTCCTTGTCTGTTGCATAAATGAAGAAGAAGAAAAACATCCATTTAAATATTTATTTGCTCCGGTGAAGAGTAAACCTTTCTTCTGTATTAGATTTCTGTAGCTAGACTTTTCTCATTAATGGTGTGTGTGTGTGTGTGTGTGTGTGTGTGTGTGAGAGAGAGAGAGAGAGACAGAGAGAGAGAGAGAGAGAGAGAGAGAGAGAGAGAGAGAGGGCAAATAGCATAATAACATTCAGTTGTGAGCACAGATTAAGGACCAGACTTGCCACTGGAGGGTGAAATTTACTCAGTCACCCCCAGCATGGGGATGCAATATCCTCCTATGATTTGTGGCAATGGTTGACATGTCAGCCCTAGCTGGTATTAATTTGTCTTAGAATTTAGACTGGTGACCTGGGTTTCTAGACCCATATCCATTAAACCTTGGCAGCGGTCCTCTGGTAACTCAGTTTTTCCACTTTAAGACTCCATTACTTCTGGGTTCTGTGACTGGGTCAGTATGATTATTCCCTCCAACAATTCAGATCTCTGACTCCCTATAAAAATGAATGAAGTAAATTCTCTTCACAAATTGTAGGGGGCTCAAAGATTCATCTGGAGTTTATTAATAGTGTATATAGCACTACTGAAACATATCCTTATAAAAAGGATACAAAGAAATGTGTGACAGATTAATCCTTTTAAGGCATAGTTTGTTTACATTATTCTACTATTTGTCAACCTTCTTTAGCTCCCCACTACCCTTCAAATATCATCCAGACTCAGTATCCTTCCATAGCTTGACTCCCAGCAGCTAGCTCCCTTTATATACACTGTATTCTAAGTAGATGGTACTATGTGCCATACCCTGAACATGGTGTAAGTTTTCCCACTTTCTTGCCATTGCTCACACTTTTTGTTGTGCCTGGGATGTCATATCATCTCTGTCTCTTTGTTAAACTCTGTCTCTCAAAGCCTATCTCAGATTCTTCTCTGATCTCTTTCAACTGAATTCATCAAGACTTTATAAACATTCAAAATATCCTTTTTTTGTTGTTGTTTTGCTTACAGTTATTTTTGTCTGTGTTTTAGCTCTTTGCTAGTGTAAGCTCCATCATGTCAGGGACTTTTTTATCTCTTAATCCTCCATAACCCCTAATACTGTACTACCGCATATAAGAAGACAGAAGAGACATAACTGGGTAGTAGGTCATGTGAAGATGATCTGAGGGTTTTAATGGACCACAGGTTCAATGTAAGTTAATAACACAACATGATATCCCAAAGAAGTTGATGTGACCTTGGCCTGCATTCAAGGGGTAGTATATCCAAAATAATTGAGGTGGCAGTCCCATTGTGCCCTTGGGTGATCACCTCTGTGACCAAATATGGGCACCATGTTTAAAGAAAGACGTGGGCTAACTGAAGCAGGCCCAGAACAGAGCCATTGGGATGGAGAAGGGGCTAGAAACTATGTCAAATGAAGTTCCGATGAAGAAACTAGGAAGTCTTAGCCTAGAGAAGAGAAGGCCTACACGATGGTGATCTGTAAGTGTTTGAGGAGCCACTATGTGGGCAAGGGCCTAGACTGGTCCTGCTTGGCACTCAGATGGCAGAACAGAGTCGTGAGTGGGTAGAAGTTGCAGATCCTTGCCTCATGTCAGGAAAAATGTCCTAATAATCAGAGCTCTCCCAAAGCTATCCCTTTCCTATTGGAGGAAGTATTGGTTTAACAACTACAACAATAGAATTTGTGTAGCCCTTTAAGATTTTCAAAGCACTTTACAAATATTATCTCATTTTTATCCCCACAACAACGTTGGTAAGCTAGGTGCTGTTAATATCCTTTTTATAGATGAGGACATTGATATAGACAGAGGGTAATGGACTTGCCCAGGATCACACAAGTAGCAAGTGTCTGGGGCTGGATTTGAACTCAGGTGGAGATCTTTGGGCAAATCCCCAATGATCCCTCATTAGACACATTGTAGGAAGATTTCTTATTCATAAATAAGTCACCTGGCTGCCCTCTGAGGCCACATTCATCCCTGGTATTCTTTTATTCTGATTCTCCTATTGTATAGCATAGGGCTCAATAAATGCTTTAAGAGTTGAATTGACTAATCAATAGATTTCCCCCCCCCATCTCTCAGGAGGGCTTTGGGGTTCATTTTAATTCAACAAGCATTTATTAGGCACCAACGTGCCAGGCATAGTCATAGGCACTGGAGATACACAAAGACCCAATGAACTTATTCTCTCTCTCAAGGAACTTACATTCTATTGGGGGAAACTATTTCTACATAGAAGTAAATATAATAATGCCTAACATTTTGTAGCACTTTAACATTTATGAAACACTTGTGTTATTTCATTTGATCCTCATAATAACCCTGTGATCTGGATGTTATCCTTATTCCTACTTTATAGTAAACTGAGGCTCAGAGAGTCCCACAGCTAGTAAATGTCTCAGGAAGGATTCAGACTCTGGCTTTCCTGACTCCAAAGTCCACCCCTCTGTCCACGATGCTACCTAACTGCCTAAGATAGGCTATGGTTGGGAAGGCACCTAAAGCATTCTTAGATAAGGTAGAGTCTAAAGAGCCCAGTGATTGTGTGAGTCTGAGGTTGGGCTGTGAGCCAGTGCTTGGAAACCAACCTTAAAATCGTCCATGTGAGGCAAAGGGGTCAGGATAATAATGAGGGCAGCCTTTGGGTGAGAGTATACCAGATGTTGTGTGTTTGTTTTTGTTTTTTAATCACTCCTACCTGAGAAACAGCAGCTTAAAATTCACAAATTCCAACTGAGATCATCCTGTAATTGTCCAGTTCAGGTCATGCGCCATGTTTGGGTGTTTGTGATACAGGCCTGGAGTGGCCTTCTAAATCCAGTCAAGCTGCCATTCTCTGGAAACTGACATGTCACTCATTAGGCCAAACCCTTGCCAAGGAACAAATGAATAATCACCCAGCAGGGTAAAGAGAAGGAGGAAACTAGTGTCGGTTTGGATTGCTGGTTTATTCATTTTCTCTTTTGAAAGCTATTTTTACTGCTCCCCAAAATACGGGTGTTTTGTTTGTTCTTTGTGTTTCCATAATTGTCTGTCAAGCTTTGCTTTGGCACGCAACTAAGGAGCATTTGACTGGGGGCCTGGAAGGATTTGGAGCGATTTATACGTTCCCCACCTTTTGAAGTATGAAGTTCATGTTGGTTTGTTTTGTGGAAAAAAAAAATCCCCAGAGCGCATAGCAGAGATGAAAGGTGAGAAAAAAGAAATGTCGGATTTGTATGTTACTGTTTTCCTGGGCTGGATGGAGAGGACGGCTGTGGCAGGGGAGGGGAACTAGATAAGAGGCCTAGCCCATGATGACATTCTTTGGAGTGGATCTGGTCAGCTTCAGCAAAAGCTTTTGGATGGATGGAGGGGAAAGACTAATATGCTTGGAGGACTCCTAAGGCAGCAGAAGGAGACAGTAGGGAATGGGGGCTTAGTGAGATATGGATTAATCAATAGACATCTTGGGTAGGAAATCCAAATGGCGATTTCTATGACAATAAATGGATGAAGCCAACTCCATCCCTGTCTGTTGAGAATCTGGGTGTGCTGACTTTGCCATTCTCCCAGAGAAGACTATCTTGCAAAGTCAATAAAAATTTCTGGGGAGAGAGAAGAATTAGGGAGCTGTCTGCATTTTAGAATCAATAAATTGACATTCACAACTCCAGGATTAAACCACCTTCTGGAATTGCGATGATCATGCTGGGGTTTTTGTTTTTATTTTTCCCTCTTAAAATCTACACAAGGCTTAAGTGAATGGTTGGTGAGATATGCCTTCCATAGATTATAGTTGTTGCAAGACAATAGAATATAAGTACTTTAGGGTTTAAGTAATATCTTACTTGACTTTATAATTTCAGCACGGTGGCCCACTTAGTAGTTGCTTAAGAAATGCTTCTTGATTGATGATTAATTTGATTGGAAAGAAGAAGGGAGTCCCAAGGAAGTACATTATGGCTTCTATTTTAAAGAAAGTATCAATTTCTGAATTTAATTTAATTTTTTTAATCTACACAACTGGGGACCATTTTCCAAGATGCTCTTGGGGTATGCAGGACCAAAGATATGAATCTTTGCCACCACCTTCATTGACCCTTAGAACAGGAGTCTCTTAGTCTCTGTGAGTTGTCTTCCTCTGTTAGGGAAGCCCTGTTGAGGTCAGCTAGCCACGATCTTATTTTCTTAACTTTTTGTCCTCAGCACTTAGCACAGTGTCTGGCACAAGATAAACACTTAATAAATGCTTTATCCCCTTGTCTTGATAGAGTATGGCTTACTGCTCTTATCTCCCCATTAAGAAAAGTCCAGGCACCTCCATTCACCCAGCCTGGCCCTGGTTGGGGTTGGAGATGGTCCATACCCCAGAGGTTGTGTGAGACCTTTGGTCTGTAACTTCCAAGTCCTTCTTGATGATGGAATCAAGTGCCTCTTCAACATACCCTCATCCTGGCCAAGTCTTCCAGTATCAAAGGAGAATGAGGCCAATTGAAAAGAGTCCAGCTGTCAATTGAAATCTGATGCTGCTCTTGCAAGCTATGGTGAATTTAGATGGTGTTTTGGATTTGGGGGATGATAATTCAATGATATTTTAATAAATATTTTACGGATGCTGATTTTTACGTGACTTTAACTTCGCAGTGACTGCTCCATCCATCTCCCTGGAAGCCTGCCTTATAACAAAGAAGTGTAGTCAAGCAAAAGAACCCAACGTATGGGCAGTGTATGCTAAGTATACCTCTTTCCATACCTGTAGTCCACACCCCTACATTAAGGGCTGGGAGGGCTTCACCCCACATCCTCTGAAACCTAGATTCGCACTGCATTGATCAGGGTCCAGAAGTCCTTTGTTACCATTTTCCTTTATGTTATTACAGTGTTTTAGTCATTATGTAGATTGTTTTCTTGGTACCACTTTTCTTTGGCCTTGGAGTTTCTTCTAAATACTTCATATTCATTAAATCAAGTTAACAAATATTTATTAAGCATCTATTAGGTGCCAGGCACTTTGCTAAGGAGAGATAGTACAAAGAAAGTCAAAAAACAATTCCTGCCATCAGGAAGTTCAGAGCCTAATGAGGAAGACAGCATGTACACAGGTCGATTAAAGGGGACCATAACATTCTCCTTCATTCACATAACACCATTTGTTTAGCCCTAATTTATTCCCTAATTGGTGGACACCCAGTGTCTACTCAGTGGAACCCTGATCAATCAAAGCCAATAATAAACCATCTGTTCATATGTCTGCCTCAGACTGGCTAGGGAATCTCCTTTTTTGTAGGAATTTTTAACAGTGAAATGTTTATTCCCCTCAGTAATCGTCTTCTAAATCTATCTTGGACTTTTGGTAAAGCTAAAGACTTTTTTCATGTAAAAAAAAAAAACACAAAGAGGGCCCAAGTTTGTACCCCAACTTTGTACCTTACTGCCTGGGATATAAGGCCAAGTGACCACACCTTGGAGTGAGTGGGTTGAACTAGACTAAACCTACGATCCTAATTCAAAATTGGTACTTTGGCCTTTATCCCAAGAGAATCTAAAAATCAAGTAAGCTATTGGGCCTGTCCATGTACATTTTAGGTTCAATCTAACACTTAGCACTATTAGACCACATTTCCACATTCTCTTTTCTTTCATCTGCACATCCTACTTAGGTTTTAAAAAAGTATGGGTGGTGGCTAGGTGGTGTAGTAAATAGAACATCAGCCCTGGGGTCAGGAGAACCTGAGTTCAAATCCAGCCTCAGACACTTAACACAAAAACTAGTTGTGTGAACTTGGGCAAGTCACTTAACCCCAATTGCCCTACCTTCCTCTTCCAAAAAAAGTGTAGATACATACATATATGTGTGTGTGTATACATATATCCACATACATGCACACATATTATGTATATATGTGCATATCACTGTTTTTATATATGTGTATATGTATGTGTACACATATACGTGTGAATATATACACACATACATGTATGTGAGCAGCCTACCACCATACGTATCTTAGGACATTTTTTAACAGAGACCAGATGACCATTTGTTAGGCATTAAGTAAAGAGGGCCTCTGAATCCATAATGGAATTAGAATACATGACCTTTGAATTCCCTTCCAGTTCAAAAATTCTATGATTCAAATAAATTTGGGCAAAAGGAAGAGTGCCAACATCATCAGAAGGTAGTCAGGTGTAAGTGGAAAGATCACTGAACTTGGCCTGAGGAGAGACCTGAATATAGATTCCCCATTGGACATTATGTTATGATTCTGTATGGTCAGGTTGTCATGGCCTTGAGCCTCAGTAATAATAATATTATATATATATATATATATGTGTGTGTGTGTATAATATATATTTATATATAATATCATATACTATTATATAGTAAAAACAATAGAATGGGAATAAAGATACAAGTGGTACCTATCTCACAGAGTTGTTGAAAAGAACAAATGAGATAATGTGTATGAAGGACTTAATATGCCTTATTGTCCTCTATAAATATCAGCTGTCATTATTAAAACAAAGTGAGTGTTAATTTGGCATGGTGTATTAAGAACCAGTCTCACAGTCAGGAAATATCTGGGTACAAACTCTATTTCTAACAAATACTAGATGTATGATCCTAGGCTAGTCATTTAACCTCTGGGTGCTCCAGGCAATTCTTCAGGACTAAGTTACAGAGCAGGCTTTTTGTTTGAAGGGGTTTTCTTTTATTGATGAATTCTCTATACCAGCCAAATCACACATCTGGCCCAAAGCGTGGTAAACAGAACAGATGAGTGAAAGTCTTTGAAATGGAAGAGAACAGGAAGAAATGACCCAATTCTAAAGGCACAGGAAGAATAGAATTAATCAGCTAATAGATACATTCCAGAGAGTCAGTGCCTCGGTGAGATCATGACTATCCAGTCAAAACTGTAACTAGTAACTTTTTCCCTTGTGGTCCCTGGGGTGGGGAGTTGGAGTTAGATCCCCTGGAGTGAACTGACAGAGAGGCAAATGCATGTTCCAACTAACTACAAGGTATCTAAGTTGTTGCAAAGGGAGAAAGCCAGTTGGGCATGAGGCTACCTCTTCTCTCACAGGGATGGAGCCAGGGGGAAGAAGTACTCTTTTGAATGATGCACATGACGCCCTCTAATTTTCCAGCCCTGGGACAAAGCATAGATGGCCCTGCCCTAGTTAAATCTCTGCCTTTAATAGAGGTGTCTGAGTAGCAGAGAGGTGACAATAGGAGTTTTCACTTTGATCCCTGCTGTTGTTTATTTCTCAGTTCAAAACTTTAAAACGGCCCTCTAGGCTACATGTTGGAAGTTAGGGGTCAGTGATTCCCATCAGCTTAGAATTCAGACTTAGAAAAAAAGCCCTCAGCTAAAAGCTACCAGTGGGGTGTTAAAAGCACTTTGGGGCTAACCTAGATCTTTGGTTGGCATTAGAATGACTGGCACAGGAACCATGCTGAGTGCTGAGGCTCTGCATGGAATGTCTGTATATATTTCCATATGACCCAGCATCCTTCTTGGTAACAAAATCGTGTGCCTTCCTCCTTTCCACTGTTCTTCTATTTAAAAGGAATAGGCAGGCATCTAGTGAGGTGACATGGGAAGAATCATCCCATCTACCCAGGGACACTTTTGAAGCCTGTATCAGGCCACAGGTGTGTGGAATTGTCTTGGTAATTATTCTGCTGTGCTGCTCAGACTTCAAGTAGGAAATACAAGGGTTGATCAGAGGCCCTTCTGTGCTGCTGTCATTTCTGATTCATTCTGCTGTATTTTTCCCTCAAGGGGAGAAAAAAGAATTTTTTTCAGACTAGGTGGAATGGGACTAGCAGTGTGAGCTGGCCTATTTAAAGATAGATTGCATTAAGTGGGACGTTTTTTTTTGGGGGGGGGAACATAACCTGTGCTTGCTACCAGCCTTGAAACCCCCCTACCTTTGACAGTGGAATGATTGAAAGCTCTCTGGTTCTCATGTCCAAGGACTTGAGGTTACATCTTACCTCTGATACTCCCTAGCCATGTACCCTTGGGCAAATCTCTGAACCTTCCTGAGGCTTTTTTCCTCCTCTGTACAAGGAGGAGGTTGAGTTAGATGACCTCCGGGTTCTCTAGTATCTTCCTATTGGACCTCACAAGAGGCCTGAGCAGTAAGTGCTATTATTTCTCCATTTTGCCCATGGGGAGATTTTGGGAGAAGTCAGACGATGTGCCCTGGGTAATGCAGCTAGTAGCTGTCCAAGGTGAGATTCAAAGCCAGGTCTTCCTCACATCAAAGTCCAGTACTGTCCACTGCCTTACATGCCCAGTAACAACAGGTCACTAGCACAATATTGACCCTAACTCTTACTCCATCTGGCCCCATCACAGATTCCTGTCCATGAACACCCAAATTAAGCTATTTTTATAACTTCTCTTTTCATGTTTTCTCTCTCCATGTATTCTAATGCATGGAAGATCACTTGTGTGACTTCCAATGGCAGATGTATCTAGCCCAGTCCCCCACCTCCTTAGCCAGACCCTAAGTGTAGCTCAATAAAAATTCAGAGAGTTCTTTCAGATCCTAGAATGAGATGTGCAAAATACTCATTCTTAGACTGGGTTACTTACAGTGCCAACTAGGTCCCAGGAATTAGGTCAGCGACACCAGAGTTAATCATTGACCCAATAAGCTGACAGTTTAAATTAATAGACATAGCCAAAGGCAGGCAAAGGTAGAGTTCTCTCAAGGGAAGGGCCATTTAAAAAGTGCTGTTATCTTATTTCTTGGCACCACTACAAACTGAAATGTTTTGGACAACAGACTGAGTGTCCTCATATGTGAATGCTCAGAAAACCATATAACACGAGTAGGGAATGCTTCTTTCATTGTATTTGTGTCCCACAATGCCTGGCATATGGTAGGCATAAGTGCTTCTTGACTGATGGATGGATTGGTTAATTAAGGGTTGGGATCTAGAGTCAGTTCTGAGCTCTGAATTGGTATTAGAGAGGCCTGAGACCTGTGTTCAATCCTAGTTCTGACACCTACTCACTGTGTGACCCTGGGCCACTCTCTTTGGGACTCAGTTCCTTCATCTGTAAAATGAGAAGATCAGACCAGGTGGTCTCTAAAGGTCCCCTCTTCTAATTCTAAGTCTATGACTTGGTGATTTTATTCCTGCTTTGGCCCCTCCCTCCATTGTGTGGCTTCAGGCTTGTCAGTTCATCTCTAAAGGGGGAGGTTTCCTCATCAATAAAATGAGGACATTGGACTGAAGGAAAAAATAAATGAATGAGTGACCACAAGCCTTTATTAAGTGCTTACTTAGCACAATTACAATGCTAAGTCTGAGGATTATAAAAAGTAAGATAATTGCCCCCTTCAAAGAGCTTGCCTTTTTGTAAGGACTTAGACTCATATAAGGGAATGATGGCCAAGATGGGGTTTTTGGTCAGGGAGGTCACCGGAATGGTTAGTGGAGTCATAGAACAATCTAGGAATACTAACATTGATTTGATTATAGTTTTCTGAACCAGAGAGAAAAGAGTGGGGTGGGGAGGAGGTGGGGGAGACGAGGAACAATATAGAAGGTCTGGGTCAGTCTATAAATGGTAAGCTATCACCAATCAGACCAGAGTCCCAGGATGGAGCCTTGGAGGGAGCACAGGATTCTGAAATGAAAGGAAGAGTGAGTTCATTGAGCAAATGGGAGTAAATAAGATCAGTATAGCTCAAGTGGAGAGTGTGTGAAGGGCAGTCATGTGCCATAAGCCTGGAAAGGTAGACTGGAAACAGATTAGGAAGGCCTTTAAGTACCTGCCTGAGATTTTTATTTTATCCTATAGGCAATAGAGAACCGCTAGGTTTTCTCCATCAGGGAATGGCATGATTTTGTAGTCTTTGGAGTGGAGGTGATGGTATCTTCTCCCTCCCTCTTTCAACCTCACTTTCTCCCTTTTCCCTCTCTTTCTTTGTACCTCCATCTCCCTCATCTTCTTCCTCCCTCTTCCTTTCCCTCTTTGCCTACTTCCCTCTACAACTCTTTCTCTCCTTCCTTGCTTCTCCCTTTTCTCTCTCTCCCTCTACTACCTCTTTCTTGCCTTTTTCCCTCCTTCCCTCTCTCTACCAGTCCAGGCCTTCTTACATTTTAAATCCTCAGCCAAGTTGTTTTCTCTGTCATTTGGCTTCTCTCATTGATAAGGAGGTAACGGGTAGCCGAGGTGGCCCCATACAATGGATCCCGACTGTCTAGGAAATGTGCTGATCTCGAATGATTTCCTGATGTTTTTAATGATCCAAGATGCTCACTGTCAAATGTTTCCTTCTTGCAGTCTGCTGTTGGCGCTAGGGTAGATATTAGTCAACTTGTTTATAGTATGTGTCCTGTCTATTGGTGATGTTCATTATTGATCCAGAGTCTTGGAAGCTCTGTCCCAGCCTGGCACAGCAAGACTCACTCGCTCTTTCTTAATTCTCCCTCTTCCTTGGGATGCTTAAAAACAAAAATCCAAATACAAACTTCAGATTATTTTAACTATCAGAGAGAAAAGCAGAAATACTGACTTGTGAATTCTTTTCTCCTTCCCCTGTGCTGCTGCCCATTTCTCTCCTAACCTTGCTCTAGTTCAGAGGTTGGAGCCTAGGTGGGCTGTTTCCTTTGCTGGGATGAGGAAGCATCTGACGTAGGAATCTTACATTTCTCTTACCTCCCTATGAGAAAGCATGGCAGAGTAGCTAGAACCCCGCACATGGGGACAGAAGACCTCAGTCCAGCCCAGACTTCTACTTATTGTGTGACTCTGGGCAAGTCATATGACCTCTCTGTGCCTCAGTTTCCTCATTACACCTCATCTACAAGTGATAAAAGAGAGGTAAACACTACTAATATTTATCTACACCATAGTACTTTTGTGAGAAAGGTGTTCTGTAAACTGGAACATGATAAATAAGTGTGTGTGTCTCACTATGCACTGTGGAAGCCCAGCAAATATATGTGCATGTATATATATGTATATATATGCATATCTGGTCCATTATTACCCCTCCGTGTCCCAATTTGCACATTGAGACTGTTGGGGGAAATGATTTCTTGGGTCCCTTCCAAATTCAACATTGTGTAAGTCATTAAAAGCTAAATCTTGGAAACTCATAAAATTGTAAATTTAGAGCTAGAAGGAGCTAGTGGGGTTTTAGTCATAGCCTTATAGATTAGAGCAGGAAAGGACCTCAAATTCAACCCTCTCATTTTACAGATGAGGAAACTGAGGCTGAGAGGTTGATTTGCCCAGGATCACATGGTCAGGAAGTGTTGGACTCAGTTCTTCCTGTCTCCAACCCCAGTGCTTGATCCTTTACATCACCTTGTCCAGCCTCTTTATTTTGCACATGAGGAAGTCACCCAGAGAGTCTGTGATTTGTCCAAGGTCATGCAGGCTGGGCTGGGGAAGCTGTATCCTCAGCCTGCAACTCTAGTGTTCTTTCCATTGTACCACACTGCCTCTAGAACTGATATCCTTTAGAAACCACATGCTTATGGTCACCAAGCTACTCACACAACGGGCAAGAGAATGACAGGGGATCCAAGTCGACATTCAACATCTGCCCGATGACATTGCTGAGACTTTGGGCATTTGATTCATCCCATTTTCAGAAGGTAACAAGAAAGACATTTTAATGGTAGGGAGACCGAGCCCATTCGGGTACAGAGCATCTCAGAAGCATTCTAAAGTTGCCCCTTTACACCTGGCACACCGCAAATATTTTCCTCCAACACCAAGTGCCTTTGGGTCTTGTTGAAGATGAGCTACTGTTGGTATAGATCTCCTCAGGGGCTCCTGTTAACTTTGAGGAAGGCTTGGAAAGAGAACAAGGGCTATAATTTTCAGCTTGGAACAGAAGCAGCAATTTGAAGCAATTTGAAAAAAAAATCTATTAAGGACAATTCATCGGCTGCCTGCTGAAGATGACAGTCTCCCACTTAGACTGTACTTGTTAGGGTTGTATGGGAGATGCTGCAGCGTCCAAATTCATCAAAGGCACCTGTAGGAAAGGCTCTCTCCTCCTCCACCCTGCCACATACAGAGCACCAACACCTCCCAGTGTCAAGAAACAAGAAAGCCATTGGCTCCCATCCCCCACCCTGAGACTGCAAAATAAAGTTTGTTTGGTTAGCAAGGGGAAAGTTCAGGCAGGCACTCATATCACAGCTTCAGAGTGATTATATAATGATTTTTAATTTTAATTTCTAAAGGTTCAGGTGAAAATATTTGCAGCAACTATTTTGTAGTGGCAAAGAACTGAAAACAAATGGGGTCACAGTGATTATGAAATGACCAAACAAATTGTAGTATATGAATGTAATGGAATATTACTGTTGCTGTAAGAAATAGACAGCTAGGTGGCACAGTGGATAGAGCACTTGACTAAATGGAGTCAAGAAGACTCATCTTCCTGAGTTCAAATCTAGCTTCAGATACTCACTAGCTATGTGACCCTGGGCAAGTCACTTAACCTTGTTTGCCTCAGTTTCTTCACCTGTAAAATGAGCTGGAGAAGATGACAAGTCACTCTGGTATCTATGCCAAGAAAACCCCAAGTGGGATTACAAAGAGTTAGACACGACTGAAACAACTGACTGACAATAACAAAGAAATTACAAAGTTCGTATTATTCATATGTACACACATACATATATACCCACATATATACGAATAGAGAGAATTGGATTCACACATATTAAATTTAATTCATACATGTGTATATACACACATACAAACACACATATATATACATATATATATGTTTGTGTGTACACATACACACATTCACACACATTTCCCCAGCAAAGAGAAAAAGGTTTTCAGATGAGCCACAGAGGATTTGTCCAGAAGGAGCCAAGCCTGCTTTCTTTTTTTCCACATCACAGAAAGAAAAGGGAAAGTAGTACCTTGGTTAGCCCAAAGAAACATCTTTCAGCAAACAGTTGAGTTAAACCACGGATGAGCAAATGTCAGAGGTTTGGATGTGCTAGGATGTGTGTGGGGGTTTACATGCAGAGAAAGGACCATTTGTGTCCAATCATGAATACGCCTTTAGAAAACTTCATTCAGCCCGCTGGGGCCTGAGTTCTTTGGTGCTCCTGCCTTGAAAGAATGCTCTCATCCCAGTTGCCCGTCTTGCTTACTGCCGATAAGCAGCTGGAGTCAGACTGGATGGATCCATCTCCACAGCTCTTGTCACCGAGTTAGATAAGCAGTTCCTCCAACAAACATAAAAACTTTTTTCTTCCCCCAACTGAGACATAAAGAGTCTGGTTGGTAAAAAAAAAAAAAAAATGAAGTGAAGAGTTGAATGCAATTCCTGTTTGCTGCCTGAAGGGAAACACAGCAGGCCCCCAGGGCCAGAGTTTCTCTGTGCTTTTGGGAAGCCCACCAAGGGCATCCTAGTTAACTGTCTTGGCCTTCAGAGGTAAAAAGGAAAATGGCCCTGCCAGGGAAAGTCCCCTGGATTTGCCTCTGGAGAAGGAAATAAGGCTGTTAAAAAGTCGATTTCAACTTTATACTGTTCTTCAGGCCAGTTGAACAAGCTCTTTCTCAGAATCTTACCTGAAATATACTTTAATTCCAATATCCCCATGTTGAAAAATAAATATTCCTTCTTAAAGTGTTATCATGTAGCAAAAATATTGCTGGATAGCTCTTCTTTTCTTGGGCTTTTAGAGGGGGAATGCATGGGGGGTGAGGGGAGATGTCTGCCTGCTTGAACAGGTACAGTCTTGGTACAGCATAGGAGGCCTGGGGGCCTACTAGACAATAGTAGACTTAGAGTCAGGAAGACCTGGGATTGAATACCTTCTTTGGTCCTTATTAGTTGTGTGACTCTGGGCAAGTCACTTAATTTCTCTGTGACCCCCCCAGCTCCTTTCAAGGTTCCAGTGTCCCCTTCTATAAGAAACTTTCCCTAATCCATCCCCCTCCCCACACTGTTAGTGTTATTCTCTCCCTCCTTGAAAATATCTTGTATTTAATGGGATGTATTTTCACAGAATCATAGAGTTCGGGGGTTCACAGGGACCTCAGAAACCATCTATTCTAATTCACATGCAAAAGGAATCCTCACTTATCTATTCCTGGCAATTTTCCATCCTCCCCTTGAACTCCAAGGAAAGAGAGTCGTCCGCCTTGCATTGTGTGTCCCCATTCTGCTTTTGGACAGCTCTAAGCATTGGGAAGGATTTCCTTATACCAAGCCTCATTTGGCTTCTTCATAACTTCTACCCATCAATCCTGGTTTTGCTCTTTGGGGCCCAATAGAACCAACCTACTCCTTCCTCCATATAACAGCACTTCAGAAGACAGCTAGCATGTCTTGAGTCTTCTCTTCTTCAGGATAGATATCTCAGTTCCTTCAATGGATTGATTATGACATCGTCCTTTTCTGTCATATTAGCCGTTCTGATTGGTGTGAGGTAGTACCTCAGAGTGATTTTAATTTGCACGTCTGATCAATAGTGATTTAGAGCATTTTTTCATATGACTATAGATAGCTTTGATTTCTTTGTCTGAAAACTGCCTGTTCATATCCTTATACCATTTATCAATTAGGGAATTACTTGTATTTTTATGAATTTGACTCAGTTCTCTCTATATGTAAGAAGTGAGGCTTTTTATCAGATATAGTTTTATGACACGTTATTGCCATCTCTTGCCTCAATATGTGTTGTCCACTGTCCTCCTCCCCTCAAGACAGTGAAAACTCCTCAGAAGCAAGGGCTGTTTTGTATTTACCTTGGTGCCCCATCTACTAATGCAGTGGTTAATGCATAGTAAGCGCTCAATAAATGCTTATTGCTTTGAATTGTGCCTCAGTCTGCTCAACTGTAAAATAGGCATGATAAAACCTCTCAGGTTCCATTGCAGGACTTAAATAGAAGAACATTTATAAAACACTTCAAAAATCTTAAGATGTTGTAAATAGGTCAGCTGCCAAAGTGATATTCCTAAAATATAGGCATGACCATGTTACTCCCCAGATCGAGAACCTTCAGGGACTTTAAGATCAAATAAAAACCCCTCTGTTGGGCATTTAAAGTCTTTCACCATCTGGCTCAGCCTACATTTCCAAATGTGTTCCTCTCCTTCATTCCCTCTACCATCCAAACCATATTGGCATACTAAGATCCATTCCTTTGTATAGACTGTCCTCTATGCCTGGAATGCACTCATTCCTCACCTCCTAGGATCCCCAGCATCCTCCAAGCTCAGTCAAAAGGCACCCTCTGTATGAAGCATTTCCTGATCTGCCTAGTTTTTAGTGATTACTGCCCCACCCCCAAATTACCATGTATTGACCCTTTTGTTATGTACTTATATGTATGTGCTATTTAGTATTTTAACTCATACTAAATACTGTTTCTCTTTTTGAAGACCTGAAGGTCTTCTCCTCCCACTTTGATTTTTTTACTTTTTCAATTAAAGGGGTCACCCTTGATTACCTTCTTAAAGAGGCCTATTCACTGAATGGGCATTACCTCACTCAAAGTGAAAACCCGAAAAGACCTTAGCCTACAAGGGCCAGGGTCTCCCAATGCATCCTGGGCCATCTCTAGTCATCCTGATAAATATCTAGCCACTGGAAGCAGATGACTCTGGAGGAGAAAGTGAGGCTGGTGCCCTTGGACAGCCCTCCCTCACTTAAATTCAGTTGACTTGCAAGTCATGACATCATCTTCCTAATGCCATAGTCCTCTTTGAGAATGAAGGACAAACACAACATGTATGTGTACATGCAGTCCCCAGTAGAGTTTAAGCACCTTTAAGGACAGCAAATATTTCCTTTTTGTCTTTGTCTTCCCATTTCACAAGGCAATGCCTAATACATGATGGGCCCTTAATAAATGCATATTGACTGGTTGATAGTTATTATGATTACCATTATAAATCGAATTTAGTGTTTAGTTCTTATTTGGCTACCAGGTGGCTCAGTGGCTAGAACACTGGACCTTGAGTCAGGAAGACCCGAATACAAATCCAGCCACAGACACTTAGCAACTCTTTGAACTCTTGAGCAAATCATTTAATCTTGGTAAGGTATTTTTCATTTCAGACATATCCAACCTTTCATGACTCCATTTGGGATTTTCTTGGAAAGATACTGAAGTGTTTGCCATTTCCTTCTCCAGTTCATTTTACAGTTAAGGAAACTGAGGCAAACAGGGCTAAGTGATTTACCCAGGGTCACATAGTTTTGTTCCAGTTTAAACCCAGGGATGCCAAAAACTGTTGCTGTGGGGTCTCTGCCCACCCAAAAACAGTTGGGGTTTCATGATATGTTGTGGTGGAACTATCTCAAAGAATTCAGAGTTAGACCACCTCTAATCCAAGTACAGTCATTTATTGAGATTGATGCCTCTCATGAAACAGGCTAAGTTCCAAGAGGAACCAGCAACTTAGGGAAAGCAAAATGGATTTTTATAGGGCAAAGATGCAATTACATAACAGAAATTTACATGGAATAGAGCAATATCATTAATATTAAAAAGGTAGGAGGAGTTTCTTAAGGGATTAGGTAATGGAGGAGGGATTTATTAAGGAATTAGGTAATGGAGGAAGGGTCCCATCTATGGTTCCATGGTTAAACATTCTGGTCGTTCTGCCCTCCAGCTGGCTAGCTATTGTGGTCCTGTCTGGTCTAGAAGGATGATGTGATTGTGATTGAATACAAAAGCACACCTGTTTCTGTGGGAGAGAGTCTGGGGACAATCACCAAATAGAGGTGGTAGCTGGGTTCCCATCACATGGACACACCTGCTGTTTCTGTGGGAACTAAGAGTTCAGGGGCACACCTGTTGTTCCAGTGAGCAGTGAGGGATATACAAAGAATTTAGGACATTGTGAGCGGGGGAGGTAGGGCAGGCAGGTACAGTGGTGGGCCTGCTGTTCAGTGGAGCCAGACCTATAATGAAGGTAGAATATTGGGGTCGGGGGCAGCTTTATTAGGATCCCATCAGTTTTGTGAACCTTAGGAAGCTATATAAATATTAGTTGCTATCATCATCACCAATATTATTATTAGTCCTAAGGATAGTCCTTTGAGAAGGATTGGAATGGTAAAATAGAGTGAACCCTTGACTTGTAACCAAAAAACCAAGACTTAAGCCCTACTCTGCCACTAGCATGGTCCCTTTACCAGGAAAGGCTGGGTACAAACATATGACATATGCCTCTGACACATATGACCATGGGAGCCTGGGCAAGTACCTGGCCTCTAAGGGTTCTAGACAGCTCTCTAAGATTGGAAAAGGGAGTTCCTTACTGGGAGCCCCAAATGCAAATAAATCGGCAGGTCCTGTCCCTCTCCTTATCCCCACAGATGCAGTAATATTACATTCCTGTACCTAACAGTGGTGACAGACTCAAATAGAGAGGGACCACACTCTATGCCCAAAGGGCTATAAAACTATGCAAACTTTTTGACCTAGCAATACCATTACTAGGTCTATATTCCAAAAGATACTTTCAAAAAGTAAAAGGAACTATATGTACAAAAATATTTATAGCAGCTCTTTTCTGAGGGTAAAGGATAGAAGTTGAGGAGATGCCCATCAATTGGGGAATGGCTAAACAAGTTGTGGTATGTAATTAAGATGGAATACTGTTGTGTTATAAGAAATGAAGAGCAGGATGCTCTCAGAAAAACCTGGAAAGACTTGCGTGGGTTGATGCAAAGTGAAATGTTCTGTATACAAAGTAACAGCAATATTATAAGATAATTAGCCATAAATGACTTAGCTATTCTCAGCAGTACAGGGATCTATGATAGCTCTGAAGGACTTAGGTTGAAAAACGCTATCCACCCTCAGAGAAAGAACTGATGGTATCTAAGTACAGATTGAAGCAGACTTTTTAAAATTTTCCTAATTTTTCTTGAGTTTTTTTTCTTGTCTGTGTTTTCTTTCACTACATGACTGTTATGAATATGTTTTGCATGACTACACATGTATAACCTATATTGAATTGCTTGCTTTCTCAATGGGGATGGGGGAGGGAGAGAGGAAATATAAAACTCAAAGTTTGAAAAACAAATGTTAAAAATTGTTCAAGTAACTGGGGAAACATAAAATATTAAATAAAAGCTTAAAAAGGGGGGCCATAGATTGACTTAGAAAACCACAAATTAACATGTCTGTGTTGCATTGTATTTTTATTTTTTGTGAAACATTTTCCAATTACATTTTAACCTGTTTCAAGTGCCCAGTTTGACACCTCTGATGTGCCTCAATTTGTTTAGCTGTGTCCTAAATGATGGGCGTTTCCTTTGTTTCTCGTTGTACAAGAGTGCTACAGTGAATTTTTTGGCTTATTGGGCACTTTTCTGCCTTTGAGGACCTTGGGAGCAGGGTAGGCATTTGGGTATAGTGGGCTCTCTGGGTCACATAGTATAGACATGCTCTGCACCTAGAACAATGTCTGGCACATAGAAAGTACTTAATGAATACCTGATTGATTGGTTGGGGTCACTTTCTCAGCATAATTCCAAGCTGATCAGAAGCATATTTTAACCAACCAAGTGAATTGGCTATGGGCCCAGCTGACCTATGTGGCCCCTGAAATTCCTTAGAGGACAGCCTTTTCCATTCTAGCTATAGTCACAAAATCAGTTTATTAAAAAACAAGGGAGCTTCCTTCTTGAGCAGACACAACTTGGGCTTAGGGCCAGCCTCATTAATAAGAGGAGTCAATAAATCTTGCCACGGCCATGATTTACCATTAACCTAGCAATAGAAAGTCACATAATCTCAAAGCAGAAAGAGACATTAATGTCCTTCCACTCCTATGTGGATTTGAACAAAAATGCCCTTCACAGTATCCCTGATGTGTGGTCATCCAGCTTTTGTTTGAAGATGGCGGGTCAAAGGGATCTCCCTACCTTCTCAAGGCTGCCCATTCCATTATTGGATAGCTCTTAATAGTAGGCTTTCTGTTCCCTCAAGTCAAAAGTTGCCTCCCTATAGCTTCTACCCATCACTACTTGTATTCCCTTCTGGGGCCAAGCAGAATTAAGTCTGATTGCCCTTCTACATGAGCCTTAGGGATTAGGGAAGGAAGCGTTTACCTTCAATTTAAAAGATTGGTTGGAAACCATTACTGACTTTGTAGGATGACTGGGAAGAATTAGACATGAGAACAGGGACTGTCTTTATCATATTTCCATCTGTTCCCCTTCTTCAAAATGCCCAGCACATAGCCAGTGCTCAGTAAAGTGTGTAGAACAAATGAATAAATATCAATTAATGAATGAAAGGATGAATGTGTTTTATGGATCAGCAAATGAATGGATGAAAAATTATTGTGTGCCTATTATAGGCAAAGCACATATTTGAGAATATGGAAGAATTCACTTACATTTGTCAGTAGCTGTGAGATCTACTGCTGAGGTAGGCTTCCATACACAGAAGAAGTGGCACTAGACGATCCCTCAGCCTCCCAGGTAATACAGTCAAGCTAAACTTTGAGCACCTACTGTGTTGCAGGCATTGTTCTTAGTAAGATTTGAGGAGGCAAAGAGAGACAAAAACACAGTTTCTCTACAACCTAATGAAGGAGACAATATTTAAAGAATGATGTATAAACAAAATTAAGGGCAGCTAAATAGGGTGGTGAATAGAGCATCGGGCATGGAGGCAGAAAGATCCGGGTTCTAATTTGGCCTCAGACACTTACTGGCTACATGACCTTGGGTAAATCATTTCATCTCTGTCTGCCTCAGTTATCTTATCTGTAAGATGGAGATAATAATAGCCCCTACCTCCCAAGGTTGTTGGATCAAAATGAGATATTTGTATAGTACTTGGCATAGTACCTGGCACATTGTCAACACAATATAAATGTTAGCTATTATTGTTATTAAGATACATATAGGATATGTGTTAGTATATATGAAAGACAAAGAAAAGTAGAAAGTAAGAGGCAACATAGCACTGTGGAATTAATGCCCTGGAACGGAAGTCAAAGGTTTGCCATTTCTTTCTGCAGCTCATTTTACAGATGAGGAAACCGAGGCAAACAGGGTTAAATGACTTGTCCAGGGTCATACAGCTAGCATGTGTCAGCAGCCAGATTTGAACTCAGGTCTTCCCGACTTCAGGTTCAGTGCTCTATCGTCTGTGCCACCTTGCTGCCCAGTCGACGATGATTGTTTTAAAAGTATCCCATGATAATTTTTTTAAATGTTTTCCAATTTTTAAACATTTTAAAGTTTTGAGTTGCAAACTCTATCTCTCCACCCACCCCGAGATGGTAAGCAATCAGTGATATATTACACATGTGAAATTATATAAAATATTTTCATTTTAGAAAATGAAAGAAAGTAAAAAAATAATATGCTTCAGTCTGTATTCAAACAATATCAGTCCTTTCTCTGGAGGTAGATAGGATCCTTCATCATTAATCCTTTGGGATTGTTTTAGATCCTTTTATTGCTGAAAATAGATAAGTCATTCACAGTTCTTCATTGAACAACTGGATATTACTGTGTGCAATGTTCTTCTGGTTCCGTTCACTTCACTTAATTTCAGTTAATATATGCCTTTCCAAGTTTTTCTGCAATCATGCTGCTTGTCATTTCTTATAGCACAATAATATTCCATTGCAATCATATACCAGAGCTTGTTTAGACATTGCCCAATTGATAGGTAACCCTTTGATTTCCAATTCTTAGCCAAAAGAGCTGCTTTAAATATTTTTATCCAAATAGGTCCTTTTCACTTTTTTTGGATGTCTTTGGAATATATTGCTGGATCAAAGGGTATGCAGAGCTTTATAGCCCTTTAGGCATAGTTCTCTAGAAAGGTTGGATCAGTCCACAACTCTACCATTAGTGGAGCACATTAGTGTTCCAGTTTTCCCCACATCCCCTCCAGTATCCAGTATTTTCCTTTTCTGTCATATTAGCCATTCTGATAGGTGTGAAATGGTACCTCAGGGTTATTTTGATTTGTATTTCTCTGATCAATAATGATTTAGAGCAATTTTCATATGAATATAGATAGCTTTGATTTCTTTGTCTAAAAACTGCCTGTTCACATCCTTTGACTTGTATATTCATAAATTTGACTCAGTTCTCCCTATATGAGAAATGAGGCTTTTTATAAGAGATACTTGTTGTAAAATTTCCCCCAGTTTTCTGCTTTCCTTATAATTTTGGTTACATTGTGGTTTTTTTGTGCAAAAATCCCTTTAATTGGGGTAGCTAGGTGGCACAATGGGTCCTGGAGTCAGTAGGACCTGAGTTCAAAACCGGCCTCAGATACTTAACAATTACTAGCTGTGTGACTTTGGGCAAATCTAACCCCAATTGCCCTGCTTTCCCCCCTCCAAAAAGACCAAAAAAAATCCCTTTAATTTCTTTTTCTTTTCTAGTTGCTATAGCTAACATTTCTAGTACAATATTAAATAATAGAGGTGATAATGGGCATCCTTTCTTCACCACTGATGGTCTTTGGAAGCCTTCAGGTTTATCCCCATTACAAATAATGCTTGCTGATGGTTTTAGATAAACATTACTTATCATTTTAGGTAAGCTCCATTTATTCCTATGCTGTCTGATGTTTTTAATAGGATTGGGTGCTGTATTTTGTCAAAGGTTTTTTCTGCATCTATTGAGATAATTATGATTTCTGTTAATTTTGTTATTGATATGGTCAGTTATGCTAATAGCTTTCCTAATATTGGAGCAGCCTTGCATTCATGGTATAAATCCCACCTGCTGACTTTTTTTTACTTTGTGACTTTGGACAAGTAACCTGCCTGAGTCTGTTTGCTCATCTGGCCTTTGAGATCTCTTCAAGCTCTTGGTCTCTGATACACTGACATTTTGGATCTGTCTGCCCAATGTCAGTTGTTCAGGGTTTCTATATCAATACCCTCTTCAAACTAGTGCTGTCTAAATATATTCATCAATGTACTTATCTCCCTAATCAGTCATGAAAGAACTAAAGCTATAAATTTATTGCCTTCCCATTTGGAAGTGAAATCCATTTGTAAGATGTATCTGGCCTTCAATACAATAAGCTAAGTTTTCACTTAATATAAATGACCAGATACAAATGACTTAGGTGACTTCCAAGGACCAATCCTACTCTTCAGTAAATGAGTGTTGTAGATTTTCAAAGGCAGGGAAAGAAATGTTTACCCCTCACATAATTATTTGCAAATGCTAACCTGCTTTTTAAAAAAAATTTTTAAAACTCCAAAGTGCCGTTTGAAGTGTTCATAGAAAACCCTGAGAAGAATCAGCGATGGCATGTCAGTACTTATAAACTTAGTTCAACCTCTTCAGATCATCTGAAGGCAGCTGTGTTCTGTGCAACTGATAGGAGAAGCAACACCCTCTTGTCACACCTCCCTGCCCTCCTCCGCCTCCTACTCCCTCTAGAACTGGCAGTTGACTTGTTGAGTGCATAGAAGGAACCTGTGCGGAATGTTAATGCTGGGGGCAGAATCCTCCAGTTGGGATGAAGCCACCTGACTAGTAGTGAATATGAATGAGGTGGGGATCAGTCAGCCACATCTCTGTTCTTTGCATTAGGTTTGATTTGTGAGAGGGTGCATGCAAAATGAATTGAATAATCAGATGCAGGCTGCTAGAAGCCTGTAACTCTACCCACTTGTAGCTCCAGACTCTTTAATCAGCTGGTGTCACGGTTACCACTAATGGCAAGGTTCAGTGAATACTGGGTCTGGAATGGCAATCCAGGACTTGCCGAATCAAGGCCTCATTTTAAGAATGTCTTGGGTAATCTTGTGGCTCCCAAAATTACAAATGGAGGCCTCTTCTCCTGAGATATTAAAACGACCCGTGCTGTGTTTTCCATGAAAGTGTTTTCCAGCCATAAAAGTGCAGTAAATAGGTCTTCATCTCTGGAATGCACACCCTGCCCTCCTCTGCGGTTTTATAGATGTCCCTAACTTCTTCCTGCAAGGCACAGCTCAGCTGCCGTCTCACCTTTCCTGATCTCCCACCATTGGCAACACTCTCTCCCTCTTGAAATTACTTCATATTCACTTTCTGTTTGTGTATCTGTGTCTTTGTTGTAACCCCTAAGACAGAATGTAAGCCCCTGAGGGCAGCGACTGTGTGGCGACCATCTTTGATTCCCCAGTTCCCAGCCATGATCATAGTTGGCCCTTAATAACTAGTGAATTGAATTGAACAGATCTGAATTGAATTGTATTAAATCCTCACCAAGATTCAGTAGCTCAGATAGGTGACTGGTGGGAGAATGAGGATTTGAACCTGTGTCTTCCTGGTGCAGAGGCTAGCTTTCTAGCCACAGCTGCCTTTCTTAAATTTAAATACAGTTTTGAATATTTAAATGCAGTTATCATGTCTCCCTCAATCTTTTCTTCTGAGTTGGCCACCCCAGTCCCTTCAGCTGATCCTTATGTAGCATGTCTGCCCTATCCTACTTGTTGTACTGTGGAGGTATTCCAATTCCATGGGATCACAGAGCTAGAATGGCGAGGAGCCTTAGAAACTACAGAGGTCATCTTACAGATGAGGAGCCTGAGACCCACAGAGGAAAAGCCACTTGCTCAGGGTCACTCAGCTGCTAGGTCTGAGGCAAGATTTGAATTTGTCTTCCTGACTCCAAGTCAGGTGTTCCTTTCACTGAAGCACCAGCTGTGTCAACATCTTCACTACAACATGGAGGCCCAGAATTTATCTCCAGGTCTTAGACATGGTGTGCAAATGGTGAGGTTAGAGTTCAGTGTGTGTCACCCACCTCCTTCTCTATCAGTTGCCTCTGTTACTACAGCCACACATCACATTGCCTTTGCTGGCTCATCATATCACACTGTGCTTTTTGCCTTCTGTTAAGAACTACTGGTCCACTAATGCCCCCAGATCTTTGCCCCACTGAGTATAATTCCATTCTTTTCCTAGGATCTTGTTATATGGGATCTCCCACATCTCTTTCAAATTAATGCTGGTAGAATATCCTGGATACCATGTCTTCTTTCTTCCCCAGCTTGTTGTGTGACCAGCAGTGTATGGCTTACTCAGTTGAATGAATGGGGCTAGATTTTCTACCTACCTGAGAAATGACCCTCCACTGTCACAGCTGACTCTGAGTTAGTCTCCTTTTCTAGGACTCAGATGATCAGAGCCATTGCCTAGTGAGAGATGTGTAGAGAGGAGCCAGAGAGGCTGAATCTGGTTTCATTGTTATTGTTGTCTTGGCTGCTGTTGGCATGTAAATAAATAGTCAAGCAGAGCAATTCCCACATAGGCCATCCAGAAATACACATCTCTTTCTGCATCTTGAGTCCACCACCTACTTACTGACTGAAAAAGATCAGATAAAATCATTTTTAAAAGGCTATGGATTTAAGGAACCCAGAATTACCATATTCCTCAACTGAAGTCTAACAGTACTTTGCCCCTACACACTATGTACAAGGTACCATTCTAGACAAAGACAAAAATAAAACTGTCACTGACCCCAAGGATTTTACGTTTTATGGAGAAAGAGATAGCACATTCACCGATAAGTTAATACAAAGTAATTGAAGAGAGAGAAAGAGAGAATGAGGGAGAGGGGGAGAGAGAGAGAGAAAGAGAATGGGGGGGGGGGGGAGAGGGCATCAACAAAGGAAAGGCTTCCTTATGGGGGGCATCTGAATTATGTATTGAGACAAAGGTGAGCAGGGTGTACATTCCAGACACAAGGGATCACCTATCAGAAGGTATGGAGGTGAGAGATAGAGTACCATGTGAGAGGATCATGTAGAAGGCCAAAGTGCCTAGAAGGGGAAGCATTTAATAGAAAGATAAGGTAGGTGGGAACTGGGCTGTGGAAAGTGTTCAATGCCTGAAGAAAGTCTGTCTTATCCTAGCAATAATAGAGAGCCATAGAAGATTTTTGAGTAAGAGAATGACATAGAGACTTGTGTTTTTGAGTAAGAGAATGACATAGAGACTCGATTGAGTCAGTGGCCCCATTGAGTCTGCCTCAGTTTCCCCATCTGTAAAAATGGGAATAATAATAATAGCACCTCCCTCCTAGGGTCATTGGATAGATCCAATGAGAAAATGCTTGTAATGGATCTTGCAAATGTTGAGGCGACTATTACTATTATCCTAGTATTGTTACTGTTACCATCATCGTCATCTTCATTGTCATTGTCATTGTCATCATGTGTTGCCTTGGCCTGTTAGAATGTAAAATCCTTGAAGAAAGGGAACATCTTGCTTTTTGTATTTGTATACCCAGCATCTAGCACAATGCCTCACACACAGTAAGCACTCTCATTCAGTGCACTATGAATGAATCATTTAGTGGTGAAATGCTTTGCCCATTAAATATTCTTCATTTAAGTTAGCTTTACCAGATCCCCTCTTTCTAAAAATACACAAATTATTTTACCACTTCAATCTGTGTCTCCTTCTTCCTCCCCCAACACATCTATATGTATATGAGTGTGTATCTTAACATTTATCATTTCCTAGAACCAGATGGTATGTTTCAGAAACCTCTGATTGAATTGAGGTCAAGAGGCCAGGGAGGCAGGCTCTAAAGAGCATGATTTTCTGGAGAAAAGCAGCAGCATGATTTAAGGTGATTGCCCCAGCACATCACCAGCCATGTCGGCTAGCTCTTATCTGCCCGCTTGTCTCTTCCTCACATCCACATGCTGGATCTGCCAACAAATAAACCCCACAGAGGGTAGGGTAGGGCTTTTGTTGGGTGGTGTTGGGGTTTGATGTTGATAGCTCTGATGTCCCTTCCCTTCCTGAGTCCGGTGTCTTGGACAGACTTGTGATTTTTTCATCCAGATATAGTAGGCCAAGCATTCTAAGTTTCTTGAAATGCCAGGCCTGGATGCTGGATTATAATGTATTGTTTATTACAGCTTTGTTCCCTATGGAGCTGAGAATTTCAAATCTCTTAAAACTCTTTTTTAAGTTAAGAGGGTGGTGAGGAATGGTATTTAAGAGAGGTTGGAAATATTTTCAAATAAGAGAAAGATGGCCCTACTTCAATTGGCATTTGGGTCTCTCAGTGTAGTTTTCCAGAGCCTTTCATAATACATGAATAGATGAGGTATATGTTGGTTTCCCCCATCCCCCAGGGTGATGGAGGTAACCAACACCAGCCCTAGTAATAAGTGAGTTGCCATCTGTTTTTCTAGAAGTTCCCTTGAATACCTGGTATCATTGCTGCAGGGATTCCCTTCAGCCACACTCAACCCTCCGGGTTTTAGTTGGTTACTTCATGAATGGCTGTGACCCAAAAGCCTTCATCACCTGATACCTAACCCTCTGGTGATGAGTTTATTGCAACCTAGCTAGGCTGATTTCGTGGATAAGCCCCACCCTTCTCCCCACTACCCATTCTCTTTCTTGTGACAGATGGAGATTGAGGAAGCAAGACCAACTCCTGGCTCACCACATGTGTTGTTCCTCATTCTCTTATGCTGAGAATGATTTATAGTCATTTGGCAGAAGGTCAGAATCTGATTCTGGAAATGGGGAAATATTTGATTTCTGTGGCACAGTTCATTAAAAATTCATACATATAGATCTGAAAATGAAATATCCTTCCATGTCAACGCAAGTTACAGTGAGTGCCTGGAGCAAGAGTACAATATTAGAGTGTGACAGTCTTACAAAGTCATCACCATCAATACAACAGCCCTTCTCAATGAGAAAAGAGAGAAAAGATGATCTTTGAGCTATGGTTTGGGAAAATGAGAACTTTCTCCCTTTTTTTGCCTTAAGGTTTTTTCCAGTTAGAAGTAGAAACCAATATTTCATAGAAAACTTTCCTTGCCAGGAGATCCTCCTGAGGTAGCTTATTTTCCCAGCATCTGCTCTCCCCCACCTCTCTTCCTTTCCCTTTCCCTTTTTCCTTCCCCCTTCTCATTTGGCTTTCTAGTTACTAAATGCTAAATCTCATAAGATGATCCACATTATCCAAATGAAAGACTAATGAAGAATGGAAGATCGTCCTGAATTCATCACATTTGATTTAGAAACTAACCAGCTGCCATCAAGGTAATCCTAGGCTTTGGAAATTCAGCAAATGCAAATGTTTTCACATGAAACTGCCAAGCTACCAATGATGGAATTGGCCAAGTCTTCTACTTTCCATGCAGAAGTTCCCAAGTTGATTTGAAAAAGCTCCTCTCTTGCCTTCCCTGCTCTGTCTTCTTGCCCTGCTTTCAGGTTGCAGTACAGCTGGGTGACGGATGAGGAGGAATCAAATTTGTTTTCCTTTGAACAAACTGTACTAATTAAAATATACCCCACCGGGATTGCAGCTCACTATAAGTAGTTCATATTTCATTAACATTTCCTTTAAAACCAACAGGATCATAAAGATAAGATTGCTTCAGCCTAAATGCTATCTAAATTTAATATGCATGATAAAACCTCAAGGCATACATTGTAGTAAGTGTAGGCAGGCAACTTTGGGTGCTCTGGTAACGTTCGTTTTTTAATGGGAGGGAAATCGATACTGGGTGTGGGCTCTACTAACAAAGTAAGCTGTCAAGAATGGAAGAGATAATTAAAGTTATAATTTTTCAAAAGCTACATAGTTGTAGGGAAAGGATTGTTTTTCCCGCAGGCGTATTTGTTGGCATTTTCTGAGGGAGATAGAATCAGGAGGAAGGAATGTTTAAGTAAATGTCACTTATGATCAATTGGATAGCTGGAGATTGAGTTTCCACCAAGAAAAAGCAAAGCTGTAAATGTCATTCACATCACTTCTGCTGCTTCGCCAGATCCAGTCTGGGTACGCATGTGTTACTGCCAAAGTCTTGACACTGGCTAACAGGATGGGTTCTGTATAAACCAAAATTCACAGCTAAGGGCCAAAGTGATAGAGGAGAAAGAAGTGTTTCCAACAATCACCTTCTGGTGAATCCACTCACAAAGAAGTGGGACAATAGAATTGAGAGATAATTAGATTTTGGCATCAGGAGACCTGGATTGAAGCCCTATTTTTGCTATTACCTCGTTATGTGTTATTGCACAAGTTATATTATCTTTCTGGGTATCAGTTTCCCTCTTTAAAATCAAGGGATCAGGGTTTCCTGGCCTTATTAGAACATTCTAAAAATGTCAAGGTGGTTACTGACTATAAGGTGTCTAACTGAACAAATAAAAGTTTGTTGTTTTGCGAACACACACAAAAATAAAATAAAATCAAGGCATCAGACTCAGTGGTCTCTTAAGAAATTCTCCAATTCTGTGAAGGAAATGCTGATTTCCTGAACATATGATTGACATTATACAGAAAACTTGGCTAATGTAATGATTATCTGAATAATGCTGATTCCTCTAGGCAGATTTTAAATATAACACACAGTCACGTAGCTTACTCTTTGTTGTGTTGGGAGATGATTCTTCCCAGCAATTTGCTCTTGGTGAATGTGGGTGTGGCTAAAAAGAGGGGCATGTGATCCAGAGATCTGCTTGCTTCTTCTGCATTCCTTGAAACTGTTGAGCTTTAGCTCTGGGCAGCTGAACCTGTCCCTTTTCCTAGCCCAGCCTCTGGCTCTGCTGTCTTTGCATAAGACTCCAACTCCAGCACTGAACACCAGACACCGTCACTTCAAACCTGCTTTGCTTGACATTTCAGACAACTTCAGAGCCCTTAGCATGTTTCCTCTGCTTTTTGTTGCTTCAGCTCTGCACATGCTCTACTCATCCCCCTCTTCTGGGCGATGATGGAGGGAAGATCTTTTCAGGGCTCATTAAGACCCGAGTTTCAGTCTTTGCCTAAATCGCTCATCCACTCTGACCATCCATCTCTTCTATAAACTAAGGAGGAAAAACAAATTAGTTGATGGTCAGAATGATCCCTGCCTCTAAAATTCTGCACTTCTAGGAACACTGTTTCTTCTCATTTAGTGTTAAATATTATTTATGAGTTGCATCCTGGACGTGGAAGGTCCAGGACTGCACCAGCTATCCTGGCACTATAAAATTTTAATCTACTTGAGAGCTGAGCCCACTAAACAGGCTTGCTTCTGAATACACACTTTCTTATGGTTGTAAAATGGGCAAACTGTTTTAAATATCCCTCCACCCTCATCCTTAGCACCTAAATTAAGTTAATTTAAGAAGCTCATTTTAACTGAGAGTATTTCCATTAAAGAGAGAGGGGTAGATTGGACAATGTTTTGTACACACTTGGACATCTGCATGGACCTAGAACCTCGCCAATGGGGATACTCATTCTGGTGCTACCAGCAGGCGTCTTCTCCTACCTTCTCATCCTGTGTAGTTCTTGTCCATATACTTCTGTAACTTCCCGGGGAATTTGTCCAATGTAGTGCAGGCCTTCGTCTAGGTCTCTTGACCTAGTCATCCTTCTCTCTCACTACATGGCTGGTCCTCCTTCTTTTCCCATGATCAACTCTCTGGTGATATCCTTTGCACATGGTCCCACATTGGTAATATGCCTCAATCTGCTCATTGGCTTCTTTGCTGCTTTGTAATTTGCAATGTGAAACCTTTGAAGGAGGAGCTGACCCATGGCACCCTAACTCTGGACAAGATACTTGGCCTCGGACTATTCTAGGCAACTCTCTGTGGGTATGAATTGCAGAAAAGTTGTTGGCTGGCATTGGTAGAGAAAGTTCTTGCAGTTCCCTATACCAGTGAAATCACAGGCTTAGTCTCTATTCCTATATTTATATATAGTAGGCACCTAAAAGATATTTGTTGGAATGTCTTGACTAATTTCTGCTTTGCTTACTCTTCCTTTCACTATCTGTCTGGGGGACATCTCTTCCCAGATCTCTGGTTGGCACCTAAAACTCAGTGTGTCCAAATGTGTCCATCATCTCCCCATGTAACTACCTCCTACTGCTAACTTTCCATTTCAGTTAAAGGAGCAGCCATCCTTCCAGTCGTCAAGGTCTAGAACCCCAGGGTTAACCTAGACTCTTCCCTGTCCCTCTGCACCATAGCCAATTCCCCCCTTGTCAGTTCTGCCCCTCTTCTCTCCATGAGCCCAGCCACCATGTTTGTACAGGCCCTCAGCTCCTCTTCACCCATCCTGCTGTAGGAGCCTCATAATTGGTTTCCCCCCTTCCCTCCTCTCCCCTCTCTAATCCATCCTGTACTAGACATCATAATAAAGCTTTTTCCATGCCTCCCATTCCAAATTCTTCAGGAAGCAGCCCCTGGAATTATTACTGGCTGTTTAGCTCAGTTCAGCCCACATCTGAGAATGTTAGGTAATGTATGATTTCATTTTTTTCTAAGAGCTGCATAATTCATGATGTGAAATACTGAATATTACCCCCACTTAGTGACTGAGCTTTGCTGAGCATTAGAGCCCAGAAGCGGCTGCCTTTGCAAGAGACTGAGGAAAAAGGAAGAGAGAAGAGGGGAAGAAGAGGCACCTTGGGGCCAAAATCTGAGTAATCAGTAATGCTGATATGGTCCTTTCTGTCTCTAAATTCTACCATCCCATCTGTCTGTTGTCAAAAATAAAGACATCTGCGTACCCCAGTGTCTGCTAATCTGGATTCAGTTCATTTTGACCAGCATTCTTTAAGCTCCAACTGAATGCCAGGTGCCAAGTAAACAAATATAAATGGGAAAATATGACCTGCCGTCAAGGAGCATATATTCTATGGGAAGGGGGAGTGAGGAATGGCATGCAGTTAAGGGGTACAGTATATAAAGTGCCAGACTTGGAGTCAGAAAGGCCTGAATTCAAATCTAACTTCAGTCATTCCCTAACGGTGCGACCCTGGGCAAGTCACTTAACCCTGTTTGTCTCAGTTTCCTCATCTGTAAAATGAGTTAGAGAAGGAAATGGCAAACCCCTTCAGTGTCTCTGCCAAGAAAACTCCAAATGGGGTCATGATGAGTCAGACACAGCTGGAAAAAAAAAAAAAACAGCTGAACAACAAATAAGGCATGAAGAGCCCTGAGGCCTTGTCGTGTGAGAATTGCCTGACAGCCTAAGGGAGGTAGCCTGCAGAAGGGCAGATTTGGAATGGGAGCCCGAGCAAATATGATCACTGTCCTCAAGTATCTGAAGGTCTCTAATGCATTGAGGGGAAGTGTGACATAACAGGGCAGGAACTGGTGTTCAGGAACTCATGAATTCAAACCCTGCCTCTAACACTCCCCGGCTTTGTGACCCTGGGGAAGTCACCCCACTTCTCGGCCTCCTCAGGCAGATCCCCAAAAGCGTACATTGCAGAGGAGGCACAGGCCCACCTTGATGGATGTTTTCTCACCAGGGAGTTCCCCAGAGGAATGACATCACAGATCGTCTCTATCCCTACCCCATATGGAAGAGAGATTCAACTTCTTTTACCAGTTTCTGGGACCAGAAGGCAACATTCTAACCACTAGATGAAGTAACAGAGAGATGCCTTTTAAGTTGATGTCAGGACCAGCTGCCACATACTCTGCCCCACCTCGGCTCCAAAATAAAGTCTGCTTTTCAGATTAAATTAATTCGTCTGAACTTCGCACGACTTTGAACAAGACACATCTTTGGCCTTGGCTCCTTCATTCATTCGGCTTGATGTTCTCTCGGTTTTCTTCCAGTTCTGACATGTTATGATCCTAGTTTGATAAGAGACCTCTGGGGTCTCCCCTTCAGACTCGTCGAATGTCCCTACAGACAAACCCCCAAAGCCAAAATCAGCAGCTTTGACAGAAGGGGGGAAAATCTCTCTGTCTCTTGCTGTTAGATGAAATGCTCTTCTTGTCCTTCCCGGAGGCCTCCATCTTTGCTTTGGATCAGCAATTCCCAGCCCTACTTGTCCATCACCCTGGGGCCTCTTAGGTGACCACAAGCAGCCTTCCCCATCCGCCCTCCCCCAGAAAAGTTGATTTTGCTTTAAAATAAAGACATGCCACAGAAGGCTTTTAGGAGAACGGGGAAAGGATGTCAAAAGACAGGGTGCCCCATTTCCAGAAGGACACAATGCAGTGAAGTGTTTGTTAAGCTCCTGCCACATGCAAAGCTCCATGACAGGCCCTGAGGATACAAAGTCAAAGTCAAGCAGTCCTGCTCTCAGGAATGTGACTTCTTAAGCAGATAAGCTTCAGGGGGAAAAGGGCACAATTAGGGAGATCAGAAATAATAGCAATGATGACATTTAATATATTTATAATAGCACTTTAAGCTTTACAAAGTACTGCCCCTATGTTATCTCACTTGGTCCTCCCAGGAGGAGGTAGGGGCTGTTATTATTCCCATTTTACAGAGGAGGAAACTGAGGCAGAAGGTAGGTGACTTGCCCCGGGTCAAATAGCTAATAAGTGTCTGAGGCTGAATTTGAACTCAGGTCTTCCTCACTCCAGGCTCAGCACTCTATCCACTGCACCACCTAGCTGCCCTATAGCCCCACATACATGGAGTGAATAACTGAAATTTTGTTAAATACTATCGTGTCCTGATGCATGATCATCAGAGAGGACACTCTGATTTTCATTACCAAGAAACAGGTGGCAGCCCATGCACAGGTCTCAGATTTTCTGCAATTTTTCTATTCCCCAAATGGATTTAATTGGTCCCCAGAAGTGAGGTTGCCTTCTTGAGCAATGTTTCCTTCTGTCACATTTCCACTTGTCCTTCACTCAGCTCAGGAAAGTCACTCTCAGAAAGAGAAATTCCTCTCAACCTGTGAAACCTGATTTATCAGCCATCTCCTCAGAGAAGCAACAAGATAAAAAAAAAAAAAAACCCAACTCCTGGCCATAAAACACTCATGCATTATGCTCTGTTGGTTTTGTGTCTAGACAGAGCTGGAAGACCCTACAGGGGCCCCATAGTACCTAGAGATGTCTGTATATTTACTGGCTTTGTTTTGAAGGGAGAAATGTTCTTGACACTTTTATGTGCAATAGAGAGGGTCTCAGGAAGACAGCCTTGGCCTCTAAGCCAAGGAGTCTGAGACTTAACCCTGATTCTGCCAGCCTCCCCATGGGTGCCCCTGACCTCTTCTACTCTGGCACAGGCTCAGTGTCCCTGAGCTTGTCTTTGGCTGGGTTATGTAAAACAGGGTGGTGTGCAGTCTACTCCTGAGTAGTGACTTTGTTCCCAAATCTCCATTTGAGGAAGCACTAAGCCAACAAACCCTGGTTCAGCCCATGGACTCCCTGAATTAGTTCTGGACCTTGCCCGCATATGGGTACTTTTCTCCTTCCCACACTTCTCTCAGACCCTTTTTATGTGTTGTCTTTCCCCATTAAAATGTAAGCTAGGACTGGTACTACCTTGTTTTTTCATCTGTATTTGTATTCCTAGTGCTTGGCACAGTGGCTGGTACAGTAAGTTCTTAATCAATACTATGTTAATTTGTCATCTACTTCTCTGTCTATATGTCCATTGATCTATCCATCCATCCATCTACCCATCCGTCTATCCATCCATCCACTGATCCATCCATCTATTTATCTATACATCTCTCTGTCCATCTATCCATCCGTACAGGATTGAGCATAAGAATTGAGGACAAAAAGATGACCTTTAAGGTCCCTTCGGGCACTGAATCAATGATCTTAAGACCTGAGTTTAAATCCTGTTTCAGGTTCTTTCTAGCTGTGTGACCCCAGGCAAACTGCTTAACATCTTTGAGCTTCAGTTTTCCTCATCTGTAAAATGAGGGGGTTGAACTCAATGACCTCTAATATCTTCTGGTTCTATGATCTCACTCATCTCTTCTCAGTAACATGATATTGGGTGGTTGTGTGGGGTGAGAACGGGGAAGGAAGGAATAGGGATAAAGAGTAGGAAGCCATCAGAAGTCAGTGTTAGTGAGATGGAAAAGTTTAAGAAACTGTGGCTCCAATTTGTGGCTGGGCTCAAATAGATGAGATATTTAACAGTAGGAAGGATGCCACATGAGGAAGATGGAAGAAAGCTATTTTCCTTCACCACCCAGGACACAACAAGAGGTAATGTGTTTAAGTCCTGGGAGGAAAAAAAAACAAGGTTAAAATCAAGGAACATTTACTAATTGCAAGGCTAGCTGATAGGGATAAAGGACAAAAACAATGTAGCTCCTGCCCTCAAGAGGTTTATATTCCAGGAAGGTAAACAACACATACCCAACTATGTAAATAACCAGGGTAACTACAAAGTAATTGGGGACCCCAGAAAACTAAAGACATCGGGAAAGCCCTCTGGAAGGAGGTGGCCCCAGGACTAGGTATGCATTAAAGGGTCCCAGGGATTCTAAGACCTGGGGTTAAGGAGGAATATGGGGACACAGCTTGGCAAAATCGTAGGTATGGGAGATGAAATGTCAGAAAGTGATTTTGACTGAGGCACAAGGTACATGATGAAGAATAGTGTATAAATAAGCCTGGGAGAATAGATTAGAGCCCTTTGTGAAGGGCTTTCAGTGCCAAGCAGAGGAGTTTGTCTTTGATCCTTGAGGTAATAGGGATCCATGGGAATTTATTGAAGAAGGGAGTAACATGATCAGACCTGTGAGCTCCCATTCTGCTACACAGATACGACATACAAATAGGTAACTCACACAACCTACTGTGCAAGACTGTAGTGAGGAAAGTTCTCTGTCTTGAAAGGATTGAGACTAGATGTGCAATGAGACTATTATAGGGAGCATCCAGGTGAGGGAAACCCCTTCCACCAGTGTAAGATAGCACCTTCTCTGTACCACATAGACATAGAGAATTGTCTAGAGCACTGAAAGATTGAGGGACATGCCGGTGATCTCTTGAATCAGAGGAGAGACTTGAAGCCAGGTTTTCCTGGTTTCTAAGACAGTTTTCAATCTGCTAAGCCAGCAGCTCTCCAAGTGTGGACCCTGAGATCCTTTCAGGAGGTCTACTAGGTCAAAACTATTTTCGTTATGCTACTAAGATGTTTCCATTTCTAATATGGTAAATATCAACAGGTTTAACCCATGTAAACCTAAGGTGTTGGTGGGGGAAGAGGGGTCATCAGTGCTTTTTGAGAATGTCAAGGAATCCCAAGGCCAAACCACTTAAGAACAGATGCATCAAGCTGTGCTATCTCTCATAAACCTTACAGCACTGTATACATGTATAATGAAGTAATATCTAGCAATGATATAGGGCTTTGAGGTTTATAGAATATTGTACCAATATTATCTTTGATCCTTACAACAACCCCAAGACTTAGATGCTGTAATTATCCCAGTTTTACAGATAAGGAAACTGAGGCAGATAGAAGTTAAGGGACTTAACCAGGGTCACACAGCTAGTAAGTTGATGAGTCTGAATTTAAACTCAGGTTGTCTTGACTTCATATCCAGTGATCTATCCACTTCTCCAGCAAGAGGAAGCATGATGGAATAGAAAGAACACCGGGTTTGGAGTCAAGAGAGACCCAAGTTTAGGTCCCACTTTCAGATTTATTAGCTGGACAGGTCACTTAATCTCTCTGAGTCTCAGTTTCTTCATATGTTAAATGGGAATAACAGTTCTTACTACACCTACATCTAAGCATGGGAAGCGCCATTATACAGTGGCGCTTTATTTAGTCAGGATTTTGACTATGGGTCAAATCTAGGAGCTGTCACATACTCCCCGTATTACCTCAGACAAGGCATTTCCCTCTCTAGAGGCCAATTTCCTCATCCTTAAAATGAGGGCATTAGACTAAGTGACCTTTAATGTCCCAAAACTGTGATCCCAGGGATCAGAATTGTGATGCTTCCCAAATTATATCTTTTGATGATCCTTTTTAGCATGGCAATCTCACTCCATCAGCTCTGATCTGCGACTTCCCAGGTAGTTTCTAGGGGGTCACCTATGGCCCAGAGAGGTTGTGGAGCTTTCCCAGGGTCACACAGCTAGTAAGTGGCAGAGCTGGGACTGGAGGCCAGGCCTTCTTGACTCTAAACCCAATGTTGTATTCCTAATACTAGATGGTCTCTTAAAACCTTAAAGTGTTGTATAAACACCAGCCATTGATATATCGTCATCATCATCATCATCATCATCACCACCACCTATTTTTTGCAGAGTAACTCAGAAGGAGCAGTTGGCATAAGGACAACACGTCTTCTTTAAATTTGCATTCCAGGAAGGGAAAAAAGCAAACAAATATTTAAAGCTCTACACATAAGCCAGCATTCGTTAAACATCTAGTCTATGTCAGTCACTGTGCTAAATACTTATTCAATCCAATTACATTCTTTATGCATTTCATTATTTAATTCTAAATTTATTTAATTCTTCAAGCAATTTGTTAATTATAGGCAGTAAGCATACATATATGTCTTGCAGTCTTAAGTCATAGGATCCTAGATTTACAGCTACAAGAGACCTTAAAGTACAACATCTTCATTTTACAGTTGAGGAAACTGAGGCACACAACTAAGATTCACTTTAACTCCAAGCCTAATGCTTATTCCACTGCATTTCCATCCTGCCACAGTCAATGGCAAGAAGAAAGATAAGTCATGACTGGCCCATTTTGAAAGCTAAGCCACGTGGAAAATCTGTGAGGAGAACAGGAGCTGGTGCCCTAATTGTATTATCTCCTGCAGCACTTCTTCCATAAATAGGCTTGGAGTGTTGCATGTAGCACCTTTCTCTGCTAACTTAAAACTTGCCACGTGCATTCTGTGATTCATCTTTCTAATACCCCTGGAGATAGTATGGATGAATGGTAATTGGTAGTATCTCTACTGAACAGGTGAGAAATTGCAGCATGGCCCAGGCAGAAGCATTCCTCAGTGACAAAGCCAAGCTTTAACAGAGCCCAAAGAGCTACCAAGGTGATCAAGCTAAAAAGCAAGGAGCAAAACCAGGGTAGGGCAATCAGGGCATTGCCCCAGGGTGCAGCATTTAGTGGTCTCTGGCAGCACTTGAAATATTTCAGTAGTCTAGGAACATCATACCTCAATACTTGCTTAGCAGAACTGATTAGTTAAAGTAGGAAGCTAGCAGATGCCATACTACAGGTAAACCTCTACCTTCCCTAACTGGATCTCCCCCCAGTGGCCTCCCCGGCAGCAGTCTTGAGATCTTTGTCTCGCTCCATTCAGAATGGTACCTTATCCTCTCCTCCTCAGTTGAAGATGTCTTCATTGCCCCTTGGCCCCAGGAAGAGTTTGAGTCCTTTCTCCCCTAGCACAGTGGCTCATAGGTACAGCCCTGAACAAAAACCTTTTATACATTTAATCCAATTCAACTAACATTTACTAATTTGGAACTATGCAAAAAAAAAAATCATTAAATTATTCATGTCCTTTGACTCAATGATCTTTCTATGAGGCATAGACCACCTCACCCCCACCCCCAACATGGACAGAAATAGAAAATAAAGTATCCATAGATCACAAAATATCTATAGCAGTATTTGGGGAGAGTAGCAAGAACTAGAAAGAAAGTTGAGTGTCCATCAGTTGGGGAATGATTGAAGAAAGTATAGTATATGGATAGAATGAAATAAATCCTTTTGTGCTGTAAGAATTATCAAACATGATGAATTCAGAGAAACCAGTGAAGACTTATATAACTTGATACAGAGGGAAATTAGAAGAACTCAGAGAATGAGATACACAGTGCCTCCAATCATGTAAATGAAACAAGGACACCAGATTCAGATTCATGGTACTGACCAATATTGGTCCTGCTGAACAGATGCTGAAACTCCTCTCCTTCTCAGCGGAAAGGTGGGCTGGGATTGTTTCATTTCTGTGCTTCTGGTCCCAGCACCTACCACAAAGTGCCTGGAACATAATGGGTACCTAATAAATGCTTGTTGGTGAATAATAATACTTTATATATATTATATAATATTTATGTTGTTCTTTAGGGTTTATAAAGCTCTTTATTATTTCATTTCATCCTCACAATAACCCTGGGAGCTAGATGCTATTATTATGCCTGTTTTACAGTTGAGAAAATTGAGGTAGTCAGACATTAAGTGACTTGCCCCTCTAGGAGGCTGGATTTGAACCCAAATCTCCAGTGGTCTTTCTGGCTACCTGCTTTTCCTGCCTTTTTTAAAGATTTATTTTTGGTTTTTTCTCATTTACACATAAACAGAAATTTTAAAGATTTGGTTTTTAAAATTTTAAGTTCTAAATTCTCTCCTTTCCTATCTTCACCCATCCTTGAGAAGGCAAGTAATTTTATATAGATTATTTTTGTACAGTCATACAAAACATTTCCACGTTAGGCATGTTACGAAAGGAAAAAAAGGTAAAAAATAAAGGTTGTTTTGTTGTTGTTGTTTTTTTAATGCTTCAATCTGCCCTCAGACTCCATCAGTTCTTTCTGTGGGAGCAGATAGTATTTTTTGTCATGAGTCCTTTGGAATTGTGTTGGATAGCTAAGTCATTCACAGTTGATCATCATACAGTATGGCTGTTATTGTGTATAGTGTTTTCCTGGTTCTGCCCACTTCACTTTGCATCAGTTCATGTAAATCTTGCCAGGTTTTTCTAAAAGCATCCTGCTCATCATTTCTTATAGAACAGTAGTAGTCTATCACAATCGTATACCACAACTTGTTCAGCCATTCTGCAATTGATGGGCATCCCCTCATCATCCCCCATTCTTTGCCATCACAAAAACAGCTGCTATAAATATTTTTATACATATTGACCCCTATCTTTTTTCTTTGATTTCTTTTGGATACAGACCTAGAAGTGGTATTGCTTGCTCAAAGGGTATGCACAGTTTTATAGCCCTTTGGGCACAGTTCCAAATTACTCTCCACAATGGTTGGATCAGTTCACAACTCCACCAGTGGTATATTAGTATCCCTATTCCGAGTCCTCTCCAGCATTTGACATTCCCTTTACTGTCATATTATCCAATCTGATATATATGAGGGTAGTACCTTAGAGTTGTTTCAATTTTAATTTCTCTGATCAATAGTGATTTAAAATATTTTATATAACTATAAATAGCTTTAATTTCTTCTTCTGAAAACTGCCTATTCATATCCTATGACCATTTATGAATTGGGGAATGACTTATAATTATTCTTATAAATTCATACAAATTTGACTCAGTTACATATCTATATCAATATCCATATCTATAATATATATATGCACATATGTGTATGAAATACACATATATGTGTATGAAAAATGAGGCCTTTATCAGAAAAACTTAGTTCCTGACCAATTTTGAAGCATCAAACTTAATCTAAGTCTTCCCCACCTTGCAGCAAGCCTATTGTGAGAGATCCTTACCTGGGCATCCACTTGTTTCGACTCATCCTACATACAATTGCCAAAAGTCTTCCTTTAAACTCTTTTTATCACTTCTCTCTCCTGCTGATGAACCCAGTGTTTAAGACCCTCCACTAATTAGAGGGATTGAAATATTTGCCCTCCCTTCATCTCTCATCTTTCATTGTAACCCCTTCCCTACTATTCAACCAAGCCAGTCTCCAGGTGAGAGTCTCACCTGCCATTTTTACTCCTCCTCCTATATTCTGCTCATTCTGTCCCTCAGTGCTACATTCAGGACCTTGCTTAAAATGCCCCCCAAGTACCTTCTCTAACAAAACAGCTTCCCCTCAGACTCCTAACTTCCTCCAGAGTAATTCCCAGGTGCCACATTCTCTACAAGACCTTTTCAGATCCCTCCTCTAATTATTATCACCCCCTTGAAATTTCTTTGTATTTACCTTTCAGCTTGTGGATTGTATTCCTAACCTCCTTGCTCTTCCCCTCCCCTCACCCAGGTGGGAATCAATGATTCCAAGTTCCTTTCTTTCTCTACTGGTCTGTTTCCATATCATCAAGTTACTTATTATGAGCCAGAATGGCAGAGCACTTGTCCTAGCCTTGTCCTTCAGAGCCCCTAGGGAAATTGAAATTTAAAAAGTTGTGGGTTTGGGGTTTTTGCTCCTGCTTTTGCCATGACCATCTCAGAGAAAAAGTGTGACTCTATCAGCAGTTAACACAGCTTGCTTTTACACATTGCTGGTTGGACCAGTTGTGCAGGAGTAATTATTTTTGCATGCTTTAAAATAGGGTCTGTTTTAACCATAGCAAATGTTTAATTCAGTGGGGCCTCAACTCATCAGTATTCTGTGCACATCCTGTGATCCTCAAAAAAAAAAAAAAAAAAGCAAGTGTGAATGTTATCTCCTTCATTAACCTAGGTTGGAACAGGCATGTTTAGTTTTGCCCAGTGGATTTCTGGTCATGTGAAAAACTTTCAGACCTGTCTTCTTAGCCAGGCCCATGGTAATCCATTAAATAGTCAAGGTTTGTTCATGGGCTTTTGACTCCCTTTGCTCTCTTTTCCACTGAGACCAAGCAAATGTGACTGACTTTAGCTTGTTTTATTAGCAAGAAGACGATAATCCCACTTCTAACAAGGTTTCATTCAAATTACTCCTGTCATTAGCAGGTAGCTCTTGACTTGTTTTCTTTTTATTAACCCTAGTTATGGCTTCCTATCTGCCTAGAAGACGTGGGCATACTTCCCTTAAGCCCAAGGAGGTTCCCAATGAAAATTATCCTCCAGTTAATTGGTCAGTTAGAGAAACCTTTGATCTCTTCCAAGATCAAAGGCCTTGTGGTTGTGATTTCATTGGTAAAGGAAACTTTGTTTATCAAAATGGGTCGGTCACCATGTTTCCTGCAGTATGCAGTCTTAGAGACTTGACCAGGGTCACACAGCTGATATGTGTTGGTGGTAGGACTTTAACCTGGATCTTCTTGGTTAGAAGGCCAGCTCACTCTCCACTATGTCCCACTGCCTCTCTGTCAGTATGGTAGTAAAATCTTTGATAAACAAGCACGATAAATCTCCTTCCTGCCAACACAAACTCTAAAATATCCTTAAGAGTTCAACAAATAGAATGTACAGGAATAGAAACATTATGGCAGACTGAACCATTGCTTATAATAGCCCCAATTTAATCTTCAGTGTTCGTGAAGTTCACAGATTTAGGGCTAGAAGGGACCTTCAAGGCCATCCAATCTAACTTTCCCATTTTATAGAGAAGGAAACTGAGGTCCAAAGAAGTGATGCCTCTAAACTCACCTTAATAATTATAATCTCAAGGGCAGCTAGGTGGCACAGTGGGTAGAGCACCACCCCACCATGGAGTCAGGAGAGCCTGAGTTCAAATCCAGACCCAGACACTTGACACTTACTAGCTGTGTGACGCCTGAGCAAGTCACTTAACCCCAATTGCCTTGAAAAACATAACAATTATAATCTCCAAGTCACATCTAATGAAAAGCTTTCAAAATATAGAGACCTAAAGGAGAAAATCAAAATTATGTGGGAACAGGATGGAGTCCTATCATCCTGTCTGTTCCTAAAGGGCTCCTGAAAATGCCTTTAGTGATCTTAGGGTAGAGAAGCTTATTTATACCCCAAAGCTTCTACGCAGTCATTTTTTACCAAACCCCATCCTTTTACTCATCACCTTTTATACTTTTGTCTTTCCTCCCTCACTGTCCTTCTTCTCTCTGTCTGTTTCTTCCTTCGCCATCTCTGCAGCAGTGTATAGAACGTTAGATATAAAAGAATTAACATAAGACAGAGGTTGGTCTCATGATGGTTTCTTTCCAAATTCCATTTAAAGATGAAAAAAATAGTTTGCGTAATTATAATAAAATAACTGATGTTTACTTGGCACTTTACAGAGCACCTTATGCACATGATGTAATCCATGACAAGAGGAAGTTCTGCTCCTTACTACCTGTATGACACTGGATAGGGCACTACATCTTTCTGCAGCTCAGTTTCTTCACCTGTAAAATTTGGGGATTGGATTAGAATGACCTCTGAGGTCTCTTCCAGCTCTAAAGCCTGGATCCTATGTATCTTCCTCCTCCTGCCCTCTTCTTCCTCCTTCTCCTTCTATCTCTGTCTCTCTCCTCTCTATCTCTGTTTCTCCCTTCTCTGTTTCAGTCTCTTAGCTCCTACACACACACACACACACACACACACACACACACCATAATGCCAGTGCAGTCATGGGTAATCACTCTAGGGCAATCAGGCAATATCTGAGAGCCTCCCTAGTCCCCATGACGTTTTCTGCATTGCAAGATAGAGAAGAGATTTCTGAGCTTTACCATTGGGAGGCTTAGCCCCAAAATCCTCATTTGTGTTTGTGGTCAGAGTTCAGGGTCCCTTTGGGACAAGTCTCCTCTATTCATAGATGTGAAGGTAAGAAATATACCTCCCTCTCCACTTCCTTCTCAGAATACCTCTGATGTTCGGTCACCGTGCCCTCCAGAGGTGCCCAGTTAAGCAGAGAAAGCCTCCTGGTTCTCTTGAGAGCATGTGTGTTCTTCCCAGACCTGGGCCTTTTTGATGTTAGCACGGGTGTCCCTCTGGTCACCATTACTGTTCTCTCTTGTTCTGTCCTTCCTTCTTTTCCCTCTGAGCTCTTTCTTGGAGGTCTCCTTACCTCCTCTGGGTTTAGTTATGAGCTTAATGCCAATAATTCCCAAATCTATGTACCTAACCCTCATATAACTCCTAAATTCAGTCCCACATTGCAAACTGTCTATTGAACATCTCAAGTCATATGTTTCATTAGCATCTCAGACTCAACACGTCTACAACAGGACTCACACATCCTTCCCCATCTCCTCCTCTAAACCCCCTAGTTCTATTGAGGATGCCAGTACTATCTCAACCTTCCTTTCCCTCATCCTCCCCATCCAGTCTTACCAAGTCTTACCAAAGCATTTCTTCAGCTATTCCTTTTATTGTCCCCATAAAACCAACCTCATCATCTGACTCTTGTCACTTTTTGCCTGGACTGCTACTAGTAATACAATAGTATTGTATACTAATAACACCTATCACTGTATATTAATATTATATTACATAATTACTATATATAGTAATAGTATGAAGCTCCCAAGAACCTCCCCCCTACTTTCAGACTCTCTCCTCTCTAGTTTTAGTGTTTTAAGGTAAGTAATATAAAATAAAGCAGAAAAATTAGATAGGAAGCTGCATTATGGAGGGCTTTAAAGGCCAAGCTGAGATGTCTGTATTTTATCCTGGAGGTCATAGGGAGCCAGTGAAGGTAGTTGAGCAGAGAAGTGACATTATCTGATCTGTGCACAGAAATGCTGATATTAAAATGGCTTAACGTTAGCTCATTAGCAGTGAAAGGGAAGACAAGTGATTTTTTTTTTTTTATAGAGGCAAGGAAACAAGCAGACAGGATGGTGGATTGGAGCCAGGTCCTGAATGGGCATTTGTGGAAGTTTTGGAAGGTGGGGGATAGGTGGGATGATGATAAGGACGACTTATGTGATTGCTTTGAGATCCCAATAGTGGAGGTCTACAGCTAATGCAGTCAAGAAAGCATGAAGCCAGGTGTCAAGGTTATTGTCATGGCTACTTAATACTGATTAGAATTCTTTATTGTTGGTTGATTAGTAGGGAAATATCGCCACTGTCTGTGCAGTGGGATTGGTCCTGTACTGCAGATCTTGGTGTGCACACTCTACAAGCAATTAACCAGCATTTTCATGCAAACCATCGTCTGGTCTGCCATCTCTTCCACAATGACTTGGGCTCTTTGGTTGGTGTTGTGTTATTTTTTAAAAATTAATTTCCAATTAAGTTTGAAAGGACAAAGTAAGAAATTAACTAACTTGCAATTAATTTCAGTGGTAATTATGCAAAATTTCAGGCATGTAGAAGATGGAGATTGTGAAATAATGAGTTGTGGGGTAGGGTTGTATTTTTTTTTTTACTACAATAATTATGGTGATGAATATGCATGAGGCTGTTTGAGAAAAGGAAGCAAAACTAGCAATTGTATTTAATTAAACTTTTAGCTGGCTTAGTTTACCAGGTGCTTCTGGTTTTGATCTCTTGGGAATTCTCAGCAAAGTGACCAAAGTTGGCAATCCAGGAGAATATGGAGTGGGCAGTTGCTGATTCTGTTTCTGAGTATACCAGTGTTGAGTCAGGAAGACCTGCATTCAAATCTAGACAATCCCCAGCTGTGTGACACTGAGCAAGAAAGGTAACCTCTCTCAGGCTCAGTTTCCTCATCTGTAAAATGCCTACCTCACTGGATCACTATGAGGGTCTAATATATATAAAGTGCCTTGCAATGCCTAGTGCCATTTTCCAAGACAATAGTAATCCTTGGTCTTCCAGTTTGGGCAAATAACTTTGTCTAGCATATACACAAGAAGAAATGCTGCTTTTCCCATATACATATTTTCTCCCAGAAGAAGATGTAAGCTCAGGGTGGCTAGGTGGTGCAGTGTATTTTAATAGAGTGCTGGCCCTGGAGTCAAGAGGACCTGAGTTCAAATGCAGCCTCAGACACTTAACACACACACACATACACACACACACACACACACACACACACACACACACACACACACACACAAAACTAGCTGTGTGACCTTGTGCAAGTCATTTAACCCCAATTGCCCTAACTTCCCTCCTCCAAAATAAAAGAGAAAAAAAAGAAAATGTAAGCTCCCTGAGAGCAGGGACTTTTCCATTTTTGTCTTCATATTGCTATTGCCTAGGTAGCACAATGCCTGTTACATAGTAGGTGCCTAAGAAATTCTCATTTATTGATTAACTCACTGGTGGTTCTTAGGGTTCTGAGCATGGGAAAGAGGACCGTCTGGAGAATTCACCAACATTGGGTGTTGGCCCAGGCTTGCATCAGACACTTCCAGTATGATATTCTCCAGAGACTCCTTATCTGTGAAAAACACAAAGAACTCAAAACTAGGTTGAAAAGAAAGGTGGTCTACACTAGTCTGCCACCTGGGCTGGGTGTGGGGAGATTATAGAACTCCCATGGGTTGTCAAAGACCATCCTCCTGCTTTGAAGATGGCAGGTGTTCTTCAGCTGATAGAGCCATGTTGATAGAGGGCATGTTGGCTAGTGTGCCAGCTTTGCAAATTCTCATGAATGTCTGTGAAATGGACAACAGGAGTGTGGCTGTCCATCCCAACCATCCCAAGGGAGAAGATGATCCCTTTTCCAGGAGTGACTAGGGAGAGCAGTCCAGAGACAGAATAGAGCAAGGCCAATGCAAATTGCTCTGCTCCCTATAACTGGGTCGGTTCAGTCCTCAATATGCCTGTCAGGAGACAGTTCCAGTTGACATCAGTCACTCCTTCTTTCTGGTTTCCTGGTGGCCTCCTGAAATCATTCCAGTCATTCACAGGATACGGTACATTCAGGTTGCTTTAACTCAAATACTTTACATATTTTATCTCATTTGCCAGCAGAGATGAGAAGACAACTAGGAAGAGAACTTCAGCCAGGCAAAAATGGAAAGCAAATGCACTCCTGGCATGGGGCATCACCTCTGCAATGTTCGTAAAAGAGGATAAATGACTTGGTTTCTCTGGCATGCACTCCCTAGAGTCGGTCCAGACCTTCCACTGGTCAAGGGTGTGTGTGACTCATCTCATTCCCAAATCATGAAACTGAAATCACTGGCTCTCCTCAAGCTGGTCTATAACAATTGAAACCAAAGCTAGTTATTTACATGAATTGGAGGCCAGGGAGATACAACAAAACCCTCAGTGTTTCCTTGAGCCGAGCATAGAAATCAGTTCCTGCCTCCTGTTTTGCCCTGAGCTCCCTAGACTCCAAAGCTGTGCTTACCACAGACTTCAGGCTGTAATCGATATGACCAAAGGAAGCTTTTTATTCCGTTTCTTCCTATGGTGGAAACCAGAGTGCCCCCTGTAATTGTGTTTCTTGTTTTCCCTCCTCCCCCATTTCTGGGGAAATGAATGGGGAAGATAGGCTAGGGGGTACTCTGTGTGGTGCTCTGGGATCTGTTTAATGCTGAAAATCCAAAGGGTGAGGCCTTTTTGATTCCCAAGAAGAGTATGATTATTGATATAAAGGTTGACAGGGCTCTAAGTGTCCTTTAGTGCAGCCCCCCCCCCAATTTTACACATGAAACTGAGTCCCAGAGACATCGTCAAGTCACTGAGCATGTAAACGGCAGAGAGGATTTTAACCGAAGCCCTCTGCCCTCAAGCCAGCCCTCTCTCTCCCCACATGGCTCCCACCATTGGGCCATTATTAGTGACACTGCGGAGTGTCAGGGCTGCTGGCAGGGTTCTGCCATAGAGAACTCAGACTGTTCATAGCAGCAGCAGTCACAACACACACTGGGTTCATGTGATGCATTGAGGCTTGCAAAGCCTATGCATTTTCTGAGCTTCAAAACAACCCTGGGAAGCATGATTAGCCCCATTTCGAACAAGGAATCAGAGCCTACGAGAAATGTTGTGACAAATTCAAGGTTACAGAGTTTACAGCTACACTGTAATAATAGCAATAACAATAACAATAACTATGAAATTGGTTCACAAAGCATATGCCATGTTATTTCATTCATTTAAGTGCCTGCTAAGTGCTGGGATACAAAGAAAGGTAAAAGACAGTCCCTGCCCTCAAGGAGCTTACAATCTAATGGGGGGTCAACTAGGTACAAACAATCAATATTTTGGATAAAGAGGAAATAATTAAGAGAGAAGGCACTAGCATTAAGAGGGATTGACAAAGGCTTCCTCCAGAGGGTGAGATTTGAGCTGGGACTTGAAAGAAGCCATGGGATCCTCACAGTGAGTCTATGAACTTGGTGTTGTTATCTTCCCCATTTTGCAGATGAAGAAACTGAGATTCAGAAAGGTCCTATTTCTTGCCCAATATATCTAGTAAGTACTGAGACAGAATTTGAACCTAGATCTTTCTGACATTCACCACGTTCAGGAACACTACTCCACACTGCCTGCTAAGCCAAGGGAAGAGAGTGTGTTTAAAATTCTATTTTCATTTCCTCGTCCCAGAGATGCTCATATTTCAGTAAAAGGCTAAGAGTAGAGAAGGACCTCAGAGGCCATTACTGGACAAGAACCCCCCCAGGCTTCTATAACATCCCCAGGGAGTGAGGAATTCCCTTCCTCCCAAAGCAGCCCATTGCAGTTGGGGATAGCAGTAACTTTTCAGAAATTTGTCATTCTATCAGGTCAGAATGGGCCTCTTTAAATTTCCATGCATGGTAGATATCTACCATTAAACAAGACCCTTAGAACAATTTCTGTTAGGGATGCACTTTGTGGACCACAGGGGGAGTTTGTAATCATGACAGATCATGACTTCTCTTCCTCTAAAGTCAAGAGAAAACACAACTAGGCGTGTTTTCCTTTATCCACATTACTGTGTGTTCACTTAGTGCACCCGAGCAGACATCCTATAACAAATTATTTTCCTAGAGCTGTAAAGTGGACAGCAAGCTGTCTCTAGTTTTCCTGAATTCTTTGGCTTCATCATAACCTACATCACCCTAATATTTCCTTACATTCATATGTCATTACAGGTCAGCCATTTCTCCTGGTCAGTGGTCTCCTACCTTCCTTACAGTTATTTCCTCCAGGAAAAAGTGATGCTATGAATATTTGTGTCTGTGAGATGGGCTTCCTTTTAGCAAGTCACTAAGCCTTTGTAAGATGGACAGCAGCCGAGGCGGCTAGGTGGCGCAGTGAATAGGGCGCCGGCCCTGGAGTCAGAAGGACCTGAGTTCGGAACCAGCCTCCGACACTTAATCCACACAAACAAAAACCTAGCCGTGTAACCTTGGGCAAGTTACTTAACCCCAATTGCCCTAAAGGGGTGGCTAGGTGGCACAGTGAGTAAGAGCGCCGGCCTAGGAGTTGGGATGACCCGAGATCAGATCTGGCCTCAGAAAATGAGCACCCACGCATAAACAATGACTAGCCATGTAACCTTGAGCAAGTTACTTAACCCCAATTGCTTTAAAAAAGAAAAAAAAAGATGGACAGCAGCCAACCTCAGTGAGGTTCTGTAAGACCTAGCACACCCTATCCTGAGCCCTGTGCCTAGAATATCCTCCCTCTTCCCCACCACCTCCTACTTTCCTCAGCTCCTTTTAGGACTCAGCTCAGATACCCCCTTCTTCAGGAAATTTTTCTCATCTCCTCCTGCCACCCTGCAAGCTGCTGCTACCTTTTCCTCTAACCTTTCTTCCATCTACTCAATATATAACTTGTTCAGTTGTTTCAGTTGTGTCCTACTCTTCATGACCCTGTTTGGGGGTTTCTTGGCAGAGATACTTGGAGTGGTTTGCTATTTCCTTCTCCAGCTCATTTTACAGACAAGGAAACTGAGGCAGAGTGAAGTAACTTGCCCAGGGTCACACAACTAGGAAGTGTCTGAGGGTAGATTAGAACTCATGAAGATGAGTCTTTCTGATTCCAAGCCTAATAGCTACCCCATAACTTGAGTGTGTATGTGCATGCACATAATCCCTCCTATTAGGATGTAAGTTTCTTGAAGGGAGGAACTACTTTTGCTTTTTTCTCTGTATCTCTAGCACTTGGCACTGTGTTGGGTTTTAGTAAATGTTTGTTGATCGCTTATTTGATTGATTGGCCACCTCCTCTCCCCTTCACACCTGGTGAGCCAGAGCCAACAGGATAATTTCACATCCAACTTGTGCTCTTGTCTCCATCCTCCGGATGTTTTTCCTCTGCCTTGTGTTTCTATTGCATCATCTTCCTCCTTGTCTTCCTGGAGAGCAGCTCAGGTATCTTGGCCCTTGCAAAAGGAGGCTTTCTTTTCATGGTTTACTTGTTTTAACACTGGCTTCATTAATGTTTAAAATCCCTCCCAGAACTCTGTGGCCTTTGTGCCCTGTGTCTCCAGAATTTTTGACAGCCACACACAGAATCTAATGCTGCCCTGAGGACGGTTTGTATTATTTCCTCTACAGAGAACAGAACAGGTAGCCTGGCAGGCACCAAACCTCCTCCTGCTTCCCCTCCCCCCGGACCCCAGCATTTCCTTATCTGTAATTGAGCAGACAGGTTCAGTGACCTCCAGCTCCAGAGATCCTACAGCACACTCTGTCTAAGCCTCCAGACCTTGTCTAGGAGAGCAGGAAACTGTGGTGAAGTCTTCATTCCCAGGATCATAAATATGTTAGAGCCACACAGGCCGATATTGCTCAGAGATCTGGGGGCCCTGGGATGCAAGGGCACTGCAAACCCAAGTCAAGACCAGTTTGCCATCTTTTGCAGGGAAATTGCAGGTTTTCTTGTCACATGTGTGACTTGTTCTTGGGCCTGCCACTCATTAGGGGCTGTGACCTACGTCTCTGGGCTCATTTCACACGGCTCCCTTTTTCACACTCTGCATTTCCAGAGAAGTAGCCCACTTCCTACTATGGGCTCATAACCCATTCCATTTGCTATGGGCTATGAGCCCATCCTCATAGATGACATTCTATTTTCTGCCTTCATGCTTTGGAAAAAGATGTCTCCTGTGCCAGGAATACTTGGCCTTCTCACCTCTGTCTCTTAGAACAATATTCACTTTTATCTTAGAATTCCCAGACAAGTCAATTAACATCTATCAGACAAGTCAACAAACATCTATCAGGCACCTACTATGTTCCAGGCATTGTACTAAGCCCTTTGTACTAAGCCCAAAGAAAGGAGACAATGGTCACTGACCTCCTGGACTTCACAATATAATGGTGAGGGCAACATGTGAACAACTATAGACAAATAGGATAGATAGAGGATTAATTGGAGATTATCTCTGAGTGGAGGCAGTAGCATTGAGAAAGACTGGGAAAGGTTTCTTGCAGAAGGTGAAATTTTAGCTGAGACTTAAAGAAATCCCAGAAAGCCAGGAGGTGGAGGACTATAGGGAGAGCCTTCCAGCCATGAGAGCCAGTGAACGTACCAGGAGATAGAATGTCTTATGTTAGGAACAGCAAGGAAGTGGTTGTCATTACATTATGGAATATGTGTAAGGTTTAATACAAAATAGGGCAGCTAGGTGGCACCATAGTGCATAGACCACTGGGCTTTAAATCAAGAAGATATGTCATGAGTTCAAAGATGACCTCAGACACTTACTGGCTGTGACCTTGGGCAAGTTACTTCACCTTGTTTGCCTCAGTTTCCTCATTTGTAAAATGAGCTGGAGAAGGAAATGGCCAACCACTCCAGTATCTTTGCCAAGAAAAAAAAAAAACAACAAAATGGGGAAGAGTCAGATACAGCCGAAAGGACTTAACAAAAACAACAAATAAGGCAAAATAAGCTGTAAGAAAACTGGAATGTACAAAGGGGCCAGGGCTCAGCATAGTGTCTTCCCTTTGGTAGCTGCTTGTTAAATGTATTTTGACTTGGATTAAATAGAAACAAAGTCAGTATATGGTTTTTGCCTATTTGTCTCAACCCTTGGGGTTTTGGTGACTCCACAGTACTAATTGAGCCCGGTCAGTGAACACTGGCCTTTTATTTCTAGCTAACTTTATGATTAGCCGACAGTTTGAGCATTATTATAATATTCTTAAGAACTGATACTTTTCTGCCTGAATCATGCTTAAGCTAGCAGTCTCCCCACCCTGGGCCGCTGATGCTGCAGGTTCAATAAAGCATCGATTGCATTGTAACTTGCCGAGTCTTATTATTGGACCAGGCACCAATTGGCCATGCAGTTCATTGAGTGTCCAGTAAGCATTTAATTTTATAATCTGCACCTTGCAGCCAAGGAAAGTATCTATGGTAAGAGATATAAATAAGGCTCTTCAGCGGCAGCCCATTGGCCTGCACATTCCAGGCATGATGTCCTGTAGGCAACCTGAGAACATCTTTAGAGAAACACCTCCATCCACCATAAACACTTGGCAGGCCAGAGGGGAAATGAGTTTCACACCTGCCCTTTGATTGGGGTTATTAGACCATAAATTTCCTTCTATGTCACCCCTCCCAATTTCTTTGCTTGTGAGAGTGTGTTTTTGTCGTTTCTTACAAAAAGGGGTAGTTGAGCCCTAGTCGCCTTCCCATTGGGATTATCAGGTTCTGCAAGATCAGTTGCTACCAGCAGAAGTACATTTTTCTCCATGGCTTTGTGCCCTGTACATATTGGTTTGTAAGGTTCATTGATTCCTTTTTTTATTCTAATAATTCGTCTTTCAAACACTTGTTGTATTGCCTAGTAAATATGTCTGCTGAAGACACAATCAATAAAGTCCGTCAAAGGCTCAAAGTATCATAGAGTAGAAAGAATAATGGAGGCTATTGGCCTTGAAGTTGTCTGTTTCCTTTCATCAATTCGTGAGTGATACTAATTTCTATTATGGAGCCCCCTTTTCTGCCTTGAAGAACCAGTGCCCCCACTCCCCCTCCCACCCCCCCACCCCCCTGCCAAGCACAGTGCAACAGTATTATCTAAAGAGGCTGGGTGTGGAGCTAGAAGGCATAGGGTTAAGTCCCAGCCCTCTTGCATATGCACCCATGCCTCAGACAAGGGCACTGAGTAAGAAAGAAGCTGGGAGGATGCCACCATATTCTAGCAAATCTTTGCCAAGGAGGGGCAGTTGTTGCAAACAACACCATAAATAACAGTCTTTAGGGAATCAGATTGAATCGTGCAAATAACTTCCATGACAATTCTTTGGATCTTTCTTGCCTCCTGAACCTGGAGGCATAGATGTCTTAGGCTTAGTCTCTACTTTGGCACCTGATTTGCCCCACTTGTCTCAGTCCTCTGGCTGAATTTCAGGGGCATCATGATACCAACCCAGCCCAGTTTGGGGCATATACAGCTGGGTCCTAATTAGTGTGAATAATGAATCCCCATGATATGGTTACTTGTGTTCAAATCTGTATTATTTGAAGTCATAATTATGTAAAATATGCTCATTGGTTCCAGCCTAATGGAAATAATCAGTGTGAATTCAAATAAGCTGCTTGCTCCCCTCTTCATTTGTACCCTAATCCCTCATCTCCAAAGGAAGGTTGCCTATCCCTTGGCTCAGGGTTTGCTAAATCACCTACATGTATTTGTGGTCTTAGCAAAACTGTGCAAATTACTTAATTTCCTGAGACAAGGTTTCATCATGTATAAAATGGAATTTAATCAATCGCCAAGTTAAATGCCAGTAAATTTACTATGCTTAAACCCTTAGTGTATGCCAAGCACCATTCTGGGCCCTGGGAATAAAAGTACTGGGGATAGGGACTAGATATATAGATAATTCAGTATAGAAAACACCCTGTACCTACACAGACTGGTTCCTTCTCTGCATCTGAGAGGGTTCTCTAGAGCACTGAGAGGTTATTAGGGTCACACAGACCCTGTCAGGTGTCAGAAGGGATGCCTGACCTAGGGTCATCCTGATTTCAAGACTGACTTGCTGTGTACAATGCCATTCTGCCTTGCCTCTAGGGCTACAGGGAGAGGCAAGAACAATTCCTGCCCTCAAAAAGTTTATTGTCTAATGGGGGAGACACTATGACTTCTTTTAGGCACATAGAAAGTACAGACAGAATAAATGGAAGGTAGGATTAGAAGGTAACCATGATGCCCATCCTCAGAAGTCACAGAGTTCTTATGAAGAGGAAACAAGACTGTTTATGTGAAAGCTAAAGATGCTATAGATTTAAAAGGTTATTAAGGAGCTCAGACCTTGGTCTGTAACTATACTAGGTCCAATCTTTGCTGTTTTTAGTTAGCAAAGAGGGAATCCAGCGCCTAACTACCTGAACCCTGATTATCCTCATCAAAAAAAAGGGGGAAAAAATCCACTAATTCCCTGCTTCATGTGTCAGACTTTTCCAATTATAAATGAGAATTTTACCTTGTATTGAGATGTTACCAATAGCCTGCTGCTTTCCTTTAAAAAAAGGCCTACTGTGTCTTTCTTATAACTGTTCATTATGATGACATTTGCTGAAAGGGGACGGATCATCATACAATAAAGACTGGTCTCATCTTGCCAGTCTGCCTTAGAGTGAGCCAAGAACACTGAAGTCTTTGATACTCTGAATTCAAGAGAATTAAGTGTTCTGGAAGAAATACCTGTCTGTCCCTCTGTCTGTCTATCTGTCCTCAGGCTTGAATTTCCCCAAATATTTCCCCTTCTCGTTTTGAATTTAATCAGGAGATCACTGCCTAGCTGATACCCATGTCCTAGAGCCATAACTCCTACATGGCCAAAGTGCCCCCTTTGAATTTCCTCCCTGGCCTGAGGCCAGCTGTAAAGCATGCTTAGGGCTGTCTCATGCCTGCTGGCAGATCAGGTTTTTACATTACCCTCCTTTAAGTTAATTTTAGAAACTTGAGTTGCCATGGTAATGGTTCAGTGGGGTTTTCTCAGTTCTCTTTTGATTTAGTCATTTGCTGGTTGGCCCTTTAAATTAAACTTTTTTTTCAATAAGCATCTAAATTGGGATGAGAGATGTGCTTGGAATAACGATCCTTGTAGTAGCTCGCACCTCACAGAAAAAAAAAAATTAAAGAGATGGGAACACAAGTGAGTGAGTTGATACTGTAGGTTTCCAAAAGGCGAGGCAACTCTTGGACCATGCCTAGTTATTGAGAGCCACGGACTTGGGGAATGACAGAGTCTCAGAGTTGGAAGAAACCAGAGAGTCCTGCTTGCCCATACCTTAGCAGAAATCCTCTCTTCAACATACTGGCAAGAGGCCATCTGGCCTCTGCTAGAAGACCTCAAGCCAGACCTACCTACCACCACCTGAGGCCACCATTTCCATTTTCAGCTAACTGTAATTGTTAGGAAGTTTTTTTTTCCTACAAAATAAGTTGAAATCAAGACTTTTTCTTATTCAACCTATTCTCCAGACTTTGCCATCTCCTCACCAGCAGCCTTGTCCTGATCAAGATGCTTCTGCCCTGGGGCTCTTCTAATTGGTGAGCCCTGGGTGAAAAAGCCATTTTGACATGGAGGTCAGAGAGTTCAGGGAGTCTAGGAACTCCAATAACCAGAGTCCCTGGAAAGCAGTCTAGAATGAATTCACAGACTCAAGCATTCTCTAAGTCAAGGTGGCAAAGATTTATTGTTACATTATACAGCAGGCAAGAGTTCTTAGGGAACCTGCAACCTTAGAGGGGGTATATTATAGTTTATATAGGATAACTGTAGTAAAACCTATGTCAAATATGCTAACTAGGGGCAGCTAGGTGGTGCAGTGAATAGAACACTGAGCCTGGAGTCAGAAGCTTCAGAGTTCAAATCCAGCCTCAGACATCTGATATTTACTAGTTTTGTGGCCTTGGGCAAGTCACTTAACCCCAATTGCCTTGCTTTCCCCCCTTCAAAAAGACCAAGAAAAAAAAAAAAGCTTCAAATATGCTAACTATGTGAGTCAGGGTGGAATTAGGGAGGAGTTAAGGAGTGGTCAGTTCTTAAAGGAACTTGCACTTTTAATAACTGCTGCACAGGCATATTGCTCAGAATTTGCTGAGAAATAGCCCAAGGAGGGGCTGCATGGAGGTGTGACTTTAGGCTTGAAATGTCACTAAGTCAGCTAGCGGTCTGGGCTGACCAAGCTGCTACCCATCAATGTTGTGTTTGACAAGATGGATGTTGGGAGTATATGTATATCCCAAACTAACCAGGGATTCAGGATATATACAATGAGCTAAGGAGTATACATATGACTGAGTCTAGGATATATACAATAGGTATGACCCAGGACACAACTGCTTCAGCCAGCACACAGTTGGGTCAAACTACTAAATTCTGTAGGTACAGCTGGCCACAGTAACAGGAAGAGAGATAAGTATTTTGTTAGGGCATGCTACCCTTGAGCTAGAGAGAAACTGCTTGAGACAGTGTTTTAAGGCTAGGGAGAAATGTGATTTTACAAACTGGGGTTCAAGTAGAGGCACCCAAGCACTCCATCAACCATGTTCTCAGCTCAACTCACACTCAGTCCTTCTGCACCTCCTTACCTGGAACCTTGCCCTTATCTGCCTCTGGAGCACCTCTTCCTTCCCACCTCCCCCTTCTGTTTTGTTTTAACCTGTTAGAATGTATGCTCCTTGAGAGAAGGGACTATCTTGTTTGCTTATGTCTCTAGGGCTTAAAAAGTGCTTGGCACACAGTAAGCATTTAATACATACTCTGCTTCTTTATCACTTTCACTCATTGCTCCTAGTTTTGCTCTCTGGGGTGTAACAGTAATAGAATTTGAACCCCACAATGGGATGGACTTGTTGACATGACAAGAGGGGGTTGAACTGTTGCCATGTATAGAGAGAGGCCCAAGTTGAGAGAGGCCAGAACAACTTCTGAGAGTCAGCATCTGGAGATGCTGAGAACTGAGAACTGAGAACTCCTGAGAAATGAGAGGAGAACTGGGAGGAAGCATGACTGTGGTGCTGGTACTTTGTCTGTCTGTTTTGATGTTACTTTGTCAGATTCGCCAGCTGATGGAGGATGTTGCTGTTGGTTCAGAGGCCTTGAAAGAGGATTTTCTTATTGTATGTTTACAGACATCCTGGAGGAGGGTCTTGCTGATATTTTCAGAGGACCTGGGACTATACTGATGATTTGTGCTGATTCCTCAGACCTTGTTGTTGGGTCTAGGTTGATTTCACAGGCAGAAAGTGAACTGATGAGGACACCAGCAATGTGTATGTTTGTTATTGTGTCTTTGTTAAGCTGTGTCTTCCCAAGAACAAAAACTGCTGAGAACTTGCCTCAGGTCAAGATGAAGAAAAAAACTTCTCCTTGGGTATTGAATGCTGTGATGATATTGCAACCTAGTTGTGACCTAGGGGTGCCTTTGTGCCTTCCACTGCCCCTTGAGAGGGTGCTTGGTGGTGATGGATACTATTGCAATTCAGTTGTAATCCAGGGGTGGAAAACTTTTGACCTTTGTACTTTGTACTTGGCTCACTCTAAGGCAGACTAGCAAGAAGAGACCAGTCTTTATTGTATGATGATCCATCCCCTTCCAGCTTTGTACTTTGTGACTGACCAAATGAATGTACTTTGTTTATGATTAGAAACTAATCTCCTCTTTGAGAAGAGAGAAGACTTTGTGATTGGCTAAATGAATTGTACTACCCAGGGGTGGAGTACTTTGACTTTTGTACTTTGTGATTGAATTGAGGACTTACTCTGATTGAGTTACTCTTGTATTTCGATTTTCTCTTTTCTGTGAATGTTTTGCCTTAATTTGTTACTGAATAAATGGGGAGTTTACTATGCTCATAATCCAGACCTTGTAAGTTGCTTGTGCTTGGCATTACATGGGGTCAAGCAGTACAAAGCTGATCACTTTTCCCTGTGGCAGTTGAAGGAATCAGGGATGTTTTTGCTTTGCCTGGAGAAGAAAAGACTCAAGGGCGACCAAGAGCTATCTTCAGAGTTTGTTTCAGTTTGTCCGGTGGAGAGGGAATTAAACTGTTCAGAGTGACCCGAGAGGGCAGAACCAAGAATGCTGAGAGAGGAGGGAAAATCTCAAAGAGGCAAACATAGGCTTGAATCAGGAGAAGCTTCCTGGGAATCAGAGCTGTCCACAAGTGAGGTGCTGTCCAGTAGTGGACCCATCAGCCATCAGAAGTGGTGGATTGCCCCTCTTTGGACACCTTCAAGCAGAGGCCAGAGCATCATTTGTTTGATGTTCCTTTCTTCTGTGATTTTGCTATGTGGTCACTGGGATCCCCGCCAATTATTAAACTCTCAGATCTTTGTACAAAAACACCAAAGGCAACTCTGAGCTTTGGAGGGAAAACATCAGAGAAGATTTTCTAGAGGTATCATTCACAGCTGTATTCAATCAGGGAACTGGACTGACCAAATTATGGAAGCCTGGCCCAGATACTTCTAGAGGAATGAATGATTTGTCCCAGGGAGGCCATAAAGAACAAAGGCTCAGAAAACATTGTAAGACTTACAAATATGTGGAAGGATTTGAGCAGAGAGTGGCAGGTGTTTGGGGTTTTGTTTTGTCCACTTGCTTATGGGACACAAAAGTATTTTAGCAGAAGGTCAAAAGAAGGCTTTTAAGTCCATGGCCCTCAGGAGCCAGTATAAAAGTATTAGGTTTGGAGGCAGAGGACTGAGTTCAAATCCTGGCTTTGCCATTTTTCACCTGTGTGATGATAGGCAAGTCACAAGCTTCCCAAGCTCCATTTCCTCAACTGTGGAATAAGAAAGTTGGACTCGATGATCCATTCCAACTGGTAATTCTATAACCCTATGATCCTATGAAATTATTATAAAAGCACAGGGAGAATGTGGAATTTCCATCACCATGGAATTCTTAGGTTCAGATGGAGACCAATCAGGAAGGGACCTGACTGGTCATTCCTTCACCATGACGTATGAGTCAGAGGAGTTAAAGTTTAAGGAGATGATCTAGCCCAACCCTTTCTTTATACACATTTCTGTATACAGAAAAACCAAACCAACAAACAAAAGGATAAACCTGAGAATCAGCGTGCCAAGTTAGTGGCAGCTGACTCCAAATCCAGTATCCTTTCCACTAAACCACATTAAGATTTTCTTTCCATTGTTGTTGTTGCGGCTGCTGTCATTTTGGGGAGGTGACAGCCCATCATTTCATCATTGTCAGGAGCTCCCAGTGAAGAGTTCTTCTGCCCACTCTCATTAGCCTCCCAGGCAGGTACCGATTGCCCCTCCGTTGTACATTCTTCTGTCAATATAACCAGCTTTAATATTGAAGTGCTAGACATTAGCTGAGAAGTCTCTGTAATGGGAATTCTTAATCTGATGTCCATAAATTATTCTTTAAAAAATTATTCTGGGGGTGGCTAGGTGGTGTAGTGAGTAGAGTACCGGCCCTAGAGTAAGAAGGACCTGAGTTCAAATCAGGCCTCAGACACTTAACACAAAAACTAGCTGTGTGACCTTGGGCAAGTCACTTAACCCCAATTGCCCTCCAAAAAAAGGCAAAAAATTTTTAAAAATTAAAAAAATATTCTTGGGATGGCTAGATAGTACAGTGAATAGAGCACCAGCCCTGGAGTCAGGAGGACCTGAGTTCAAATTTGGTTTCAGACACTTCATACTTACTAGCTGTATGACCTTGGGCAAGTTACTTAATCCCCATTGCCCTGCCTTCTTCCCTCCCAATATATACATATAATTTCTGATAACTGTATTTCAATATAATTGGTTTCCTTTGTATTCCTGTGTATTTTATTGTATGCATTTAAAAATGTTGTGCATAATCCATAAGCTTCAACAGACTGCCAAAGGGGCCATGATACCAAAAATAATTGCAAGCCCTGCTTTATAGCTGGGCTTATAAGTAGCTTCAGAAATAGGAGAGTCTGGTGCCCACTTCAGGGTCCTCAGCAGCAGCTGCTGCCTTACTGCCTCACAAATCTGGCACTTTGCCTTCCTGATTGTGATAGCACAGAGGAGCTCAGTCACCTTCCTGAGGTCACACAGTAAGCAGATGTCAGAACTGAGATTTTGACTCAGATCTCCTGACTCCCGTGTCCAATGTACTTCCTCTCCTCCATATTGGTTGGTTCCTTAGAGAGGTGAGTGGGGAGATGGATGGATATTAGTTCTGCCATTTTGGAAATGACGGAGCACACATCTGCCCTTCCACAATTCCAGCCCTATTGGTTATTTTTCCAAAGGAGGTTATGCCTCAAGGATTCAGAGAGAGGGTTATGTTGTCCCCTCCTGACTTATGAGACAGAAGCACCTGGGGAATGAGGACAGCATTGCTATAGTCTGCTCCGCATGTCATGTTCTGCAGAAATACTGCTTAACTTGTAAGATCTTGGCAAGCCCAGTGGTTTTGTATTCTGAGGCCAAACACCTTTGGGAGCTGAAGAGCAGCTATCTATCACCTTTTAGTAGCAATACAGAAGGTAGAACTTCTTGACATTTGTCATATAACTGGCATGATGTTGTAGGAAGAAAACCAGAAGTGGTTCTGACTCAACTCTTTACTGAGAGGTCACATAGCCTAGTGGCTGGAACCCTGGACTTGGACCCAGGATCAAATCATAGGATCAAAGATCAAGACTTAGAAGGGATTTCAGAGGCCATCTAGCCCAACTCTCTCACTGAGGCCCTCGGAAATGAAGTGACTCACCCAAGGTCACCCAGGTTACGAATACCTGATGTAGGCTTCGAATCCAGGTTTTCCTCCATCAGAGCCATTGCTTTTTCCCCTCCATCACCCTAAACTCCATTTCAGATATGAGCACCTGGGCAGCTTGCCTAACCTCTCTGACCCACAGTTTTCTCATCTGTAAAATGGGATAGCATCTACTTCATAAAGAGTGTTGAGAGACTCAAATGAAATAATATATGTAGAAGTTTTTCACAAACCATAAAGTACTATAGCAACATGATATGTGGACACAAATTATTATTTTAATTACTACCAAAGTAACCTTTAGGCAAGTCACCTTCCTACTCTGATCCTGTTTACCTTTATGTACAATAAGGGGATTGAACCAGATATCTAAGCACCATGCCTGTCATATAGTAGGTCATTAATAAATGTCGCTTGATTGACTGACTGATGAAGGCCCCTTCTAACACTAAGCCTAATGCTGGAGGGGGAGGGAGGTGTTTGAGTAGAACCTTTTATTCAGTCCAATATGGCATCTTTGCCCATTACTTCTCAAACTACCTGAAATTCTAGTATTAGAGAGGAATCCCTTTAGATCTTGAAGGCTTTTCTGTTTTTGGAATTCCTTATTAAAACATAAACACAGAGGGAATAACAAATACCTGAATGCAGTTATCCGCTGATAGGATTAGCAGCTAACCAGGCAAGGTCCTGTACGACTCACTGGGGAGCTGGTTGCCAAAAGAGAAACATGAAAGGTGCCAACTTCCCCCATCTCACTATTTTGCCTGGGATTAGTCTGACCCTAACATTCCCTCTACCTGGACATTTCAGCCATTCCCTTGGCCTGTTGTTGTTGTTATTTTTCAGTCATGTCTGACTTTTTGTGGCCCCATTTGGGGTTTTCTTGGCAAAGATACTGGATTGGTTTGCCATTTCCTTCTTCAGCTCATTTGACAAATGATAGGATTCAGCCCATTGTCTCTGTTGTGTTACTACACATAGTCATGTCCAACTCTTCATGACCCCATTTAGGGCTTTCTTGGCAAAGACACTGGAGTGATTTACCATTTCCTTCTCCAGCTCATTTGACAGATGAGGAAACTGAGGCAAACAAGGTTTACATTCCTTTCTTCATCTGTCAAATGAGCTGGTAAAGGAAATGGCCCCTCCCAGTGTGTGTGTGTGTGTGTGTGTGTATGTGTGTGTGTGTGTGTGTGTGCCCTGAATGGATGTGGCCATGACATATTCCTTTTAAGCACCTCAAGGATTCCTTTCTGACTGCTGAAGTGGGAGCTTTCTGGGCTGGGGCAGCAGAGGATGAAGGGCGAAATAACAGCCCTCCATTCCAGGTCAGCAGGGCCCCGTACAATTTGTACTCAGATATTTGAAAAACTTGAGAAACTGTGAATTTCTTCATGGTTAATAAAGCAACGGCGTTGAGTGCCACTTGTAATGTTTCTGTTATCAGCCCTTTTTCCTAAATTATTCAGAAAGTTTTTTACACTCAAAAGCTTCCTGCCTGCACCCTCAGCATTTCCCAGGTAATAAGATTTAATGGGCAGAAGTAGCATTGATGAACTGATTTTGTACGGGGCCCCATCCAGCTTCACAGATCTGGGGAACAAAAAACCAAGGAAGACTTCAGCTCTTTGGAATTTGAATGATATCAACCCATGCCTTCTCAGCCCTTGTCAAATGTAGGAAACAGCAGAGTAGGCAGAGGGTTGGAAACGGCCTGGGTGGGATTGCTCATTTAGCACTTCAAGGAGCTGCTGCATAATCAGGTGAGCCCAGTCTAGCATCTCTCTGCACTCCTGGATACTTAATAGATTTTATTTGATGATGGTAATGATGAAACCCAATGGGATGCAGGCCTGGTGTGTAAATTCTGCAGCTAGACAGAGTGAAGCCACAAGAGGATTCTCCCAAATCCCCCGTCCTTCCCTCCTTGTCTCTCTCTCTCCTCCCCCTTTCTCTTTTTTCTCTTTCTCTCTTTTCTTTCCTTTTCTCTCTCCTTTCTCTGCCTTTCTCTCTCCCTTTCTCTCCTTCCTTTACCTCTTCCCCTTTCTCTCCTTCTTATCGCCTTTTTCTCTCTTCCTCCTCTCTCTCTCCCTCTGTCACTCTCTCTCTTTCCCCCCTCTCCCTCTCTCTTTCCTCCCCCTTTATCTTTTTTCTCTCTCTTCTCTTTCCTCTTTCTCTCTTTTTCTCTCCTTTCTCTGCCTCTCTCCCTTTCTCTCTTTTCTTTCCCTCTCCCCCCTCTCCTTCCTATCTCCTCTCTCTCTTTCTCTCTCTCTCTCTCTCTCTCTCTCTCTCTCTCTCTCTCTCTCTCTCTCTCTCTCTGTTTTTCCCCCTTCCATTTCTCCCTCCTCCCCCTAACTACACTGTATTTCTCCAATCTATAGCCATCTCTGAAGGCCCCAGCCACTAGAAACTTCGCTTTATCAGCTGCTAGAAGGGCACCATCAGTGGAAGTGTTGAAAGTCGGGAGCATTTGAGTGGTGTTTTCCTTGGACTGTGTAGTGGATGGGGGACTCATTGTAGAAGCCAGAGGCCTGTGTTTATTTCCCAAGCCCAACACTCACTGGCCATGTGCTTCTTCTTCTTGCTGGTGTTCAGTATCATCAGACTCTCTGTGTCCACATTTGGAGTTTTCATGGCAAAGATGCTAGAGTGATTTGCCATTTCCTTCTCCAGGCAATGAACTATCCTGAATCTCAGTGTCTTTATCTGTAAAATGGGCTTGATAATCTGTGTGTGGCCTACCTCAAGGGATTGTTGTGACTGTGTAAGCCCTTAAAGGATGATACAAATGTGCACTTATTTCCTTGCTGAGTCCAGTAGAATCTCACTTTGGCGATTCACTGAAGCACTATTCAGCACTTAATCAGTAAGCATTGATTAAACACCTACTATGTGCCAGGCACTGTTCTCAGTCTGTCAGCAATCATTTATTTTGTTAAGTGAGGTTTTGTTAATGTCCTTTTTTATATAATACCACAATTTTCACCATATCTCTCTCATTTCCAGAGTCTTCCTATATAAAAAATAGGTATAATAATAATAATTGGGGGGGGGGATAGGCAAAGCAGTTGGGGTTAAGTGACTCGCCCAAGGTCACACAGCTAGTAAGTGTGTCAAGTGTGTGAGGCTGGATTTGAACTCAGGGCCTCCAGACTCCAGGTCTCATGCTCTATTCACTGTGGCCACTCACCTGCCCCAATAATAATTTTAAAGAAAAAGAAGATGAAAGAATATCTGTATAACTGATGTATGCATATGAAAATATGGACAATGCACAGCTCTTGTGGATCTGCCACCTCTGCAAAGGGATGGGCTGAAGGTGTCTTCTCACGTCTCTCCTTTCTTCAAGTCATATTCAACAAGCAATCTTTACTATGTCTCAGTGTAAAAACATTCCCTGCCTTAAAAAAGCTGGCGTCCTCCTAGGGCTAGAAGGTGGAGGCAGAAAAAAAAAATCATGGCATATAATGACATGTCCATCCTCAAGCATTTATGAAGCACCTACTGTGTGCAGCTAGGTGGCACCATAGTGCACAGAGCACCAGGCCTGGAGTCAGGAAGACACATCTTCCTGACTTCTAATCTGGCCTCAGACACATACTAGCTGTGTGACCCTGGGCAAGTCACTTCACCCTGTTTGCCTCAGTTTCCCCATCTATAAAATGAGCTGGAAAAGGAAATGGCAAACCACTCCAGTATGTTTACCAAGAAAACCCCAAAATGTTGTCACAGTCACTTCACCCTGTTTGCCTCAGTTTCCTCGTCTGTAGAATGAGCTGGAGAAGGAAATGGCAATTCACTTAAGTATCTTTGCCAAGAAATCCCCAAATAGGATCACAAAGAATTAGGCATGACTGAACAACAACAACCAATATGTGGTTTTCTAAGCCACTACACAGTGGCAGGGATTCTTGTGCATGGCTTAATGGCCCTGTTTCAACTCTACTTTGATACCACTGAATTAGCTGACCTCTGAGCTCCTTTCCAGCTGTGATTGTAGGATTCCACAAAAGAAGAAGGAAATCGGCCAGGAGCTCAAGGGAGACATGGGAAGAGATGGAAACTTTTCTGTGATTTACAGTGCTTTGAGTTTGAGGGACAAGGCAATTGTGATATTAGTAATTGGCCAGGAGGCTCATTAAGCTCTTTAGAAAAGTAGGCCTAGTTAATGATTTAATAAAAGATGACATTTTGAACACAGTGGAAATTATACCAAGCGCCACTGAGTTATGTAATGTCATAATCTCCCAAGCATGTGTGATTTTTCCCCCTCTCCTGCCAAAGTGCAGAAATCTGGAGAGATTCTGCTCTCAGAAATGTAAACGAGACTGTTAGGCTATACAGACATTTTACATTCCAGTCATTTTAAAGAGGGATCCCAGATGAACTCTTAAGACCTCAATTGCTTACACAGAAGTTGGTGTTCTGAAAACTCCAGGCTGGCTTGTCAGCTCCGTGAAAAGGAGTCCCTTCCCCCACCCCTTCAACGACCTTCCTACTTTAAAAATAACCCACTGACAATTAATTGAATCCTGAGTACCACAGAGATAATGGAATTTTTCTAGCCCTTGTCTATCAGGCAGGTATTAGTGTGTCCTTAAGTGAAGAGAAAAGAGGAAACCCTGAAAATGGGTTCTGTTTGCCCAAGTTTCCATATTAAATAGAAACACTCTCCTGAAGGTCAGCGATTGGGTGAGGATCTGTGATAATCTTTTGTGTTAAGCCCTGGGTCTGAAATAATCATACATATACACACATACACACATATCTTCACATCCGTATTTTCTCCCTTCATTCTGTCTGTCTATACACGGCCTACTACAGCACTTCTTAAACCGTGGGTCTCAACCCCATGCAGGATAGCGAAAAATTTGGGAACAATAAGAGGTTTCTGAACACGCAATGACCAAAACTTAATTAAAAACCAGGCACACAGTGAATCTGAGGTATTTCTGGCAAGTGACTTCATTGCAGCCTTGGTTCTGAACACAAAGAAAGCACACTTTGCACTGTGCATGCCCTCAGGCCATGCAACACCAGAGAACATTGCCTAAATGCCCTGGCCCAGTATACCTCCTCCAGGCACCTAGGTGGTATAGTGGATGGAATGAATGTGGGACCTAGAATTGGGAAGCTGTTATTCAGTGGTGTAAGACTCTCCATGATCCCATTTGGGGTTTTCTTGACAAAGATAGTGGAATGATAAGTCATTTCCTTCTCAAGCTTATTTTACAGATGAGGAAACTGAGGCAAACAGGGTTAAGTGACTTGCCCAGGGTCACACAACTAGAAAGTGTCTGAGGCTAGATTTGACCTCAGGAAGATGAGTCACCCTGCTCCAGGCCTGGTGCTCTATTCACTGTCCCACCTCGCTGCCCATAGAATCGGGAAGTTCAAATCCAGCCTCAGATAGCACTGTGATTGTGTGCAAGTCTCCCAGCCCCAATTTCCCCATCTGTAATATGGGAATGATAAAAGCAGCTACCTTATAGGGTTGTTATGAGGACCAGTTGAGAATGCATATGTGAGGAGTTCTGCAAACCTGAAAGATCCTGTAATGATAAAAACCAGCTACTTGTATATATAAAGTGCTTTGTAAACTTTATAGTACTGTCTACATCAGAGGCATCACATATTCGGTCCACTGCACTCCTGAAGTGCTCCCTGAAACAGATTAAAATCTGATTGGGAAATATTTAACAAAATAGATAAAAATACAATGTGACATAAATGTTCATTTCTAGTTTTCTGAGTAAAATATGTTGCCTACAGGAATCCTTCTTATGGTCTAATACCCCTGGTTTCTGGTGGATTTTGATACCATGGAGACATATGGTAGCTGCTTTTATTCCCTACACATAGTAGGTACATATTGTATTTTATTCCCTACACATAGTAGGGTACATATTGTACCCATTGCTCTTTTCCTCATAGCAGCTGGTTCTCTGAGCTCAGGCAGACCTGCTTCTGCCACACAGGAAGAGGAGCTTTCAACAGCCATAGCATCCCCATTTTACAGATGGGGAAATTGAGGCCTAGGGAATCAAAAGGACTTGCCTAGGATCCAGTGAGATACTAGAGTAGGCATTTAATAAATGTGTGGTTGCCTTCACCCTCACCATGATGACAGGAAAGTGCTGGGATTTAAAACCAGAACAGGATAGGGAAAGTAAGAGCTGGGCGTTTTCATCTCCAAGCCCACTGTGGAGCTCTCTGCAGAGGAGGTGTGCACCCCAGAGAGTAAAGAAGGGGCTTTGAGCCCTGGCAGTTTTTAGCAGTCTGAAGTTGCTGCTGTGGGCGCTGATCTTACCACAGGTGATTAATGGTCCTTTTCCTTTTTTGTCCATTCCTCCTCCCGTGTACCAGAGGCAGGCAGCGGGCAGGTCTACGTGACGCCGGAGAACCAGCTGCTGTACTACCCCAGCATCACCTACGCCATCATCGGCAGCTCTGTCATCTTTGTGCTGGTGGTGGCCCTCCTCGCCCTCGTGTTGCATCACCAGCGGAAAAGGAACAACCTGATGACACTGCCCGTGCACAGGCTGCAGCATCCCGTGCTTCTGTCCCGCTTGGTCGTGCTGGACCACCCACATCGGTGCAGCGTCACTTACAATGTCAACAATGGCATCCAGTATGTGTCCAGTCAGGTCTACCACAACTCCCTGGACTTGGACTCCCCTCCCTCCTACTCAGAAGCTGTGCTGGACCAAAGGTGGGTATCCAAGAAAACACAGTGAACCTGACTTTTACTTCTAGTCTAAACCCGAGATTTCACTGGTGTAGGAAATGCCATTGGCTGTTTCTTTGTCTTAGTTTCCCCATCTGGAAGGATATCCTTCCTAGACACTAGAGCCATCCAGCTCCCAGGTAGTATCATAAATATAGTGTGAAGGGGACCTAAGACACCATTGAGTCTAATCCTCTCATTATACAGATAGAAAAACCAAGATGCAGAGAAGTTGCCCAAGCCCCAGTGCTTATAAGAGCAAGGTAGGACTTGGATTCCGCTCTTCCAACAAGTCCTGCACAGCATTCACTATTCACACCACCTCTACCTTTTTGACCTCAGGCATTAGTAATAGGAAAAAATAAGAACAAACTAATTGTTTAATAAATAATTATGTATCATAATATAATGATATAAAATCAATCCATTATAATAGGACTGAGAAATGGAAAGGACCATGTTGTCAGCCATTCTCATTTTATAGGTGAGGAAATTGGCCTGAATGCTCCAGAGAAATGGCCACTGGATCTGAAGTCAGAGAACCTGGGTTCAAAACCAGATCTCCCACTTAACTGTATTTGTAACCTATAGCAAGTCATTCAATATCAACTAATAATTTAACATAATAATAATAGTGAATTTAATATGGGTTAATCTCAGAGAGCTAAATGGCTCAGGTATAGTGGGGCCTATAAAAATCCAATCTTTAGTCTATCTGTGTTAATGTCAGTTTAACTAAATTAAAATCAACCCTGAGTTTAATATGGATTAATCCCAGTTTCCTTATTTGGAAAGGGATTGTGCTTGATGGCATCTGAGGTCCCTTCCAGCACTGGGACTATGACCTTAGGTATATAGAATCATAAATTTAAAACCAGGAGGGATCTCAGATATCCTCTTGCCAATTTCCTAATTTATTGATGAAGAAACAGAGGCTTGTGGTTAAGTGACTTGTTCAAGGTCACAAATGCCTTAAATAGAAAGAAGAATTTCTATGATCCTAAGTTTAAAAGCCAGAAGAGACCTCAAGTGTCATATAGTTTGGCCACCTCGTTTTATAGATCAGGAAACTTTGACCCAGACAGGTCCCCCCAAAAAACTGGGGGACCAAAAATAGCCAGCTCAGCTATTCATTATACTGTGACCCCAAGCAAATCACTTGCTTCTGTGGTCCTCAACTCTCATCTGTAAATGAGGTAGCTGAAACAGATGACATCTGATGTCCTTCCCAACTCTAAATCTGTGGTCGTAACCATTGTTCTTTTCCCTCAGAGCCCAAGCTTCAACATCCTTAAGGTGACAATATCTCTGCAGGCTTATATCAAAGGCAGTTGGCATCCCTCCCATTGGAGTGTAGGGGCTTCCCTTTATGAATAATGACTAGGATCAAAGATGTTGGGTCTTTTATTAAAATTGCACTTCCTGCCAATCTTAGCAAGGCATGGAAGCTGAGACATGGCCCCCTTCTTGGGCAGCAGCACCATCCTTCCTGTCCTGTGGATTACACAGCAATGGTCCTGTGACAATAGAATGGCTGGTCCTTGGGTCCATCACCTAAATTCCAGCCCTGCTGGAGATGTTCTTGCTATGTGGCCCCTCCATTTCAGAGTGACGAAATTATGTCTTGAGAGCCTGAGTTGAATGGCAAAGGTCATATCCCTATTGAATTACATCATTCTGAGGATATGGTTTTGGCTCTGCCTGAAAAACCATAAGGAGACAGGACAGAATATTCTCCATCACCTGGGTTGTATTGTTTCAAAACCACTGAAATGAACTGATCCTTGGGATCATCTTTTCTGTAAGAAAAATCAATCAAGTATCAGTTAAGCACTTACTAGGTCCCAGGCTAGGCCTGCCCTCAGGGAACTTGCAGTCTCCTGGGGAGATGGCATGTCAGTTACTAGATATATACAAGATACATACAGAGTAGAAGGAAGGCAGCCTTGAAAGGCTTAAGTGACTGGGGAACTTGGAAGGCCTCTGCAGAAGGTCTCAGCAGCTGAGCTGAGTCTTGAAGGAAATTAGGAGAGGGTCCCCTATTTCTCCTTTTAGGACAGCTTGAAATAAATGCTTCCATAGAGGAACTTCCCTTTGCCTGTACCTCAGTCTCTGATTGATTCTTTCTCCCACCTTTCTCTTCCTCTCCCCTTTACAGCAGACCCCCGTGGTTCGACCTCCCTCCTCCCCCTTACTCTTCAGAAGGTGACTCCTTGAGTCAGACAGAGCTGCCCCCCTACCGTTCCCGAGCCGGGAGCACAGCAAGCTGTGGCCCAACAGCCGAGGGTGGCCTCCTCAGCGTCTCTGGCAGTCAGCCCCAGGACAGCAGCAGCTACACTGACCACCGTCATCCATCTCCAGAGAGAACACCAGAGCCAAGTGACTCATTGCTCAGCTCAGGCACAATGGGGGACCTGTAAAAATCCAGTCATGTTTTCAAAGTCCATCTGGGTTAATCTACTGTGGCTTGTTACCAGTTTGCCATCTTTGTGCTTGAGGTTGGCCCTCGATCTTTAGAGATCACAAGGGGATGGGTCCAGGGGACTTGGAGGGAGGGAGAGAAATGGGGTGTTTTTCCAAGGATCCCAGTTGATAAGATGGGTATTTTACCATTAGGTCACTCTTGTACTATTTCCTCAGGCTTCCATGATCACAAGTTTCATGATGCTTCTCTGGCTCCACCCTACCTCCACCCCTGCCCAGTGTCTCTCCCCCTCTCTTCTCTGTCCCAGTCCTCTCTCTCTCCCTCTCTCTCCTTTCCTCCCCTCTCTCTGTCTGTTTCTGTCTTCTCTCTCTCTCTCTCTCTCTCTCTCTCTCTCTCTCTCTCTCTCTCTCTCTCTTTCTCTCTCTCTCTCTCTCTCCTCTCTCCTCTCTCCTCTCTTTCTCCTCTGTCTTTCCTCTCTTTCTCTCTCTCTCCCCCCTCCCCCCTCCTCCCCCACCTCTGTTGTGGTAGATGGAGTATCTTGAATTTTCTGACAGGGAGAGAAAAGAATATTTAAAAATCCTTTTGAAAAATAGTCTTTTGGCATGGTTTCATCTGATCCAAAGCCCAGGCTGAGGTCATGTGCCCTAATGCTACTTGCTACTGCTGTGTGCTCTGGATCAGAATAGGGAGAACATACTGGCCTGGGAGACTCTGCAAAACTGGTCTGGAAAAATATCAGTGGCAAACTAGGAAGTGGCGACCCTCTCAAGTACTTAATGTTTTATATGTCCTGGACCCCTTTGTCGGGGAACCCTTTTTAGAATCATATTTTTAAACACATAAAATAAATAATAATAGCTGCCATTTACGTAGCGCTTTGAGGTCTACGAAGTGCTTTACCAAGATCTCATTTCATCCTCCAGGTAGGTACTGTTACTATCCCCTTTTGCATATGATGAAACTGAGGCAGACAGGTGAAGCCACTTGCTTCCCCCAGGGTCACACAGCCAGGATCTGAGGCCAGATTTGAACTCTGGTCAGTCCTGATTCCAGGTCCAGTGGTCTCTCCATTGTACCATCTAGCTGCCATATGTTTTTATGCCAAATAAAATGCATAAGATTACAAAGGAAACCAGTTATCTTGGAAGAGTTATCAAGACACATTTAAAAAAATAAATTCAGTGACCTCAGATTAAGTAGTCTAAAGATACTTAGGTCTTTGCCTAGGTCCTCTAGCCTGGGATACTGCACTTAAGGAACAATGCTAACTGGAGTGATCCTTGGAGAGACCCTGACAGAGTCAGCCCCAAATCAATCCCAGCATAGGCCTCCTCTCCCAAGGCTTCCATTGCCCTCATCACAGCAGGGGGCTCCAGCCTCTAAAGTGTGTCCTCTGATCCTGAGATAGTGAGTGCCAAGAAAAAGTGCCCAGAGGCTCCCGTTCCTTTCTGTGTGGAGTTCTCCTCAAGCTGAGCCTGGAGACTTGGGTCAGCTAAAAAGTTAGCTTTGCCCCCTTCTGCCCCATAGTCATCACAATGATCATAACTCATAAGAGGCTGTATGGTGTGGTAGGTAGAGAACTGACTTTGGAGTCAGGAAGACTGAAGTTCAAAGCCTGCTTCTGCTCCCGTATTGGGTGTGTGATCACAGGCAAGTCCCTTCTCTGTGCCCCAGGCAACCTCCTAAGACTAAGTTGTAGAGTAGAGGTCAAGCTTTTTTCCAAGTGGGGCTGAGGCTGTCCTTCTCCAGGAATTCCCCACATTGATGAATTTGCAGGTCCAAATTTTTTTCAAAAAAAAAAAAGAATGAAAGAAATAAAACCTAATTCTTAGTATTATAAAGGTTTCAAAGGACTTTACATAGATGATTTCATTTGGTCCTGACAACAGCCCTCTGAAAAAGGTACAAGTATTATTATCTCCATTTATTGATGGGAAGACTGAGATTTATGGGGGATGAAGTGATTTCTTTGTGGTCATCTAGCTAATAGGCCTCTGGGGGGAGGGGATTTGAACCCAGATCACTCTCATTCATTACATTAAACTCTCTATCACAGTCAGCCCAGGCTTCTGTTCCAAATCCATATCCATGATTAAAAATGTTGATTTGAAGACCATATGTGTTGGCACCTGACTACGACAGCCTTAAGAGTGTCTTAGTTTTGAATTCTCTTGAGAGCCAGAGTTAATATTAGAATGTAAGCTCCTTGAGGGCAGGGACTATTGATTTTGTTGCCTTCATATCCCCTCAACACATAGAACAGTGCCTGGGCCACAGTTGGCATCTAATAAACTACTTGTTGATTTGAACTGAACTGCTAATCCCAGGTAGATAGATGGGTGAGCTCCCAAGGACCCCACAACACAACTTCATTCCTAGAGACTGTCTGTCCCCTCTCAGGCCAGCAGGCACCTCTCAACATGGGAGCTTTATCCTCCTTTGGGAGGTGGAGGCAGCAAGTGGTTGAGTCAACCATGCCCCATTTGGACTTCCTCCCTACCCCGACCCAACCTAGGCCAGAAATACATTTAAAATGGTGTGTTTGTGTTTTCCCTTCTAGTTAAGGGCCTATTTATATGTGTATAGGAAAGGTGTACTTTTTTTTTAAATGCGGTCCAAAGAGAGATAGATGTAAAAGGAAATCGTGCCTTTTCCATCCATAAATCTTTGGTAACAAGCCACACTTGACTAACCCATGTGCTAGGAGTGTGTGCACTTAACGCACTTTGGGGGCTATTATTTATCATGTTCTTGAAGGAAGATGAAACAGAAAATGTTCCCCTCTCTCATCCAAGGCACTGTGCTGGTAGGCTTCTGACCTTGACTATAGACTAAGGAGGGAGGCAATGGGGGCCAAGGGAGGAGAAGGAAGCAGTTCTCCATGCCGGAATAATGGGAGAATTGTTTATCCACCTCCTGGGATGGAGCCCTGTGCAACATTTTCTCAAGTCACACTGATGCCTGTTTCAACTGGAACTGCCTGACGATGTCTTGGAGAAGCTCTGAACCAGACCACTCACTCACCTATGAGCTCCCTTCCTTGGTTAAAGGCCTGACAAATGGTGTATTTGATCCAAATGACTTATTAAAATGTTAACCACAGGTGATGAGGGAGGGATGGGGCTGAAAGGGGAAGTTTGCTGTATTGACCTCATTCTGAAGGAAATGGCTTGAGGTACTCATAAAGGAGTTATCTAGACACTCTGGAATTTTTAATAAAGGACAACTAGCCGTGTGTCTTTCTTTCTGAGATAGCATCATAGTAATTTTGTCTATAGCCCAATGATTAAAAAAAAAAGTTCTGATTGCAACATGAGTTTTAAAGAAACTTTGGCTGGGTACATCATTTCCTCTAAGTCAGATTGATTGGTTTTATTTCAGCCCTTTGATAGTTCAAGGGAATGTCTTCCGTTGCTCTGGATGTTGGTCAGGGGAAAGGATTCCAATTTTAATTAATAGGGCAGTGAGTTAATCTCAGGCTTTCTCCTGCTTCTAGACATCTTAGAGAAGACAAATGGTCTTCATAGATAAGGAAAAACTATTAATGATGAAAGAACACAAGGACGTTTTTATTACAGATTTGATTTTTTTTTCATGAATGTTGTAAAAATATAAATAGGGCCTCAGAGCTGCCATTTTTCCCCCGTAAGTAGGCAAACAAGTGGCCAGCAGTCATTCTTCGCTCCTTCCCATTAGGAGGGGTTACTTCACACACTACAAAAGAAAGAGAAGCTGGACTCTATTCTAGGAAGTGAGATCAGCTGCGGTTGGCCTTTTATTTCCCAGGATTAACTTTCCCAGGAGCTTCTGCTTCCAAGTCCCTCCTCTCCCTCCCTACCTCAACACTGACATTTTATACAAAAGAGGAAAAGGAAGGCATGGGCTGTGATGGTCAGTGTGTGATGTTCAGAGTCATTGAAAACTGGAAAGGTCGTGGGTTTGGGGATTGGGCTTGGTTTGATCTTTTGTTGTTGTTTTTTAATTTTTATACTCTCGAATAAACTTGCAGTTTCACTCTTACTAATGGTGTCGATGCATCTGGATCTCTCCCACTCTATTAGGGATATTTATTGGATCATGACCAAGAAATTGTTTTTGCCTGTTCCTGCTCCTCTATTCCAAGCACTTGTAATGACTTTATTTCTGAAACATCCCAAACAAAAACAAAACAAGAAAGGTAGTCTCAAGATGAGGATATATAAAATGTAAACTGCTGATTGTCTCCTTGCTGCCTTTTTTTTTTTGCTTTTTTGGAGGGGGGACAACAGGGCAATTGGGGCTAAGCGACTTGCCCAAGGTCACACAGCTAGTTTTTGTGTTAAGTGTCTGAGGACGGATTTGAACTCGGGTCCTCCTGACTCCAGGGCCGGTACTCTATTCACTGTGCCCCCTAGCCACCCCTGTTTCCTGTCTTTCTTATGTGGCCTATAATTTTCTTCTTTAAGACACAAAAGGGTCTGAACCACACAATAAAGATAATACTCTGGCTCAGCAGCCTGCTACTTTTGTGACATTAAGCAAGCCACTGACTTAACTTCTATGGGCCTCAGTTTCCCCATCTGTAAAATGAATGACTTAGCCTATATGGTCCCCTCTAAGGTTCCCCTCTAGATCTATGACCTACACAAAGCATAGGACAAAGAGCTGAACTTGGGGTCATGAGACCTGGGTTTGAATCCCAGTTCTGTCCTTTACCTCTGGTATGACCTGGGGAAACACTCCTTTAAGCCTCCATGCTGCCAATGCCATGAAGCCCTTCCTGATCCTACCAGTGCCTCCCAACTCCAAAATAATCTCTTTACTCTGCCGACCTTGTATTTACTATGTATGTGTCTGCTTCTTCTGTTTCTTGCATATACTTATATATGGAGGTACTATCCACACATTGGCTTGGATGACCTCTGAAGGTGCCCTTCTAGCATTACCAGCCAGCAGGAATAACCAGCAAAGTGCTTTTGAAGGCCATCACATTTGACCTCAACAGCCCTGGAAGTTACTGTTATCATCCCCATTTTTACAGATGAGGAAACTGAGGTAAACAAAGGCTAAGTGACTTGTCCAGGGTCACACAGCTAATATCTGAGGCAGGGTTTGAATTCAGGTCTTCCTGACTCCCAGTCCAGTCTTTCATCAGGCCACCTAGCTACAATAAATCTGTAATCCTAAGAAGTTTATATTTATATAGAATTTTTCAGGTTTTTAATATTATAATAACAATAATAACAGTATTTATATAATGCTTTAAGGCATACAAAACACTTTACAAATATCTCATCTTTACAACAACCCTAGAAGTTAGGTGCTATTATTATCCCATTTTTATAGATGAGGAAACTGAAGGAAAGACAATGACTTGCCCAATGTCACACAGCTTGGAAGTGTCTGAGGCTGGATTTGAACTCAGGTCTTCCTGACTCTAGGTCCATTACTCTATTCCCCAGCCCCACATGTGTCAGAGCTGGTGATAGAAGTAGGATGGGGGGGATGCATGTCGATTCCAGTCACATTGGCCTTGTTCCTTTTTACACAACAGTCCTCTCCCGCCTCCACACCTTTGCACAGGGTCCTTCCTTACAAGATTAGTTAAGGGCTACCTCGGACATGAGGCTTCTCTCATCCCCTAAGTGCCTCACTCACGGTCCCAAAATGAGCTTGCATTCACTTTGCATATGTTTGCACCCAATTATTTATGTACATGTTGGCCTCACTCAAAGAATGTCAAAGGTGTCCACTTTTGTCTTCGTATTTTCAGCCATAGTGTCTTCCACATTGTAGAGGACTAACATAACACTTGTTGATCAATTAACCCTTACTTACCTGTATCTGACCTTGGGCAAATCATTTAAACTCCAGGGTTCCCAATTTCCTAATCTGTAATAAAAAAAAAAAAGGAAGTTGGATTAGATGACCTCTGAGGTCCTTTCCAAGAACCACATATATGATCTCCTCTGACTTAATGATCAAGCATGAACTTTCCATATTAACTCCTTAAGATTGAAGGATGTACCTTCTAGATTTAGAACTGGGTCATCTAGTCTCACTCATGTATGGATAGGAATCCCTTCTCAATGTCCCTGACATTTAGAAGACTTCTAGAGAGGGAGAAGACAGCACTGTTATCCTCAGAATCACCAAAGCACAATCAGCATCCTAGCCAGGCCCATTTCTCCCACATTTTATTCTTTTTACAACATACCCATGGGGCAGCTAGGTGGCAGAATAAGTAGTGTGCCAGGCCTGGAGTCAGGAAGACCTGAATTCAAATCTTACCTCAGACACTTACTAGCTGTGTGACCCTGGGCAAGTCATTTAACCTTGTTTGCATAAGTTTTCTCATCTGCAAAATGAGCTAGAGAAGAAGATGGAAAACCACTTCAGTATCTTTGCCAAGAAAATCCCAAATGGGGTCATGAACAATCAGATGACTGAACAACAACATACCTGGCAGGTGGTCACGTCAAGCTTCTCAAGAGGAAACTACCACCTCTTCAGGTAGTCTGTGCCACTTTGAGACCGTTTTCATTATTGGAAAGATTACACACACACACACACACACACACACACACACACACACTGCCTGTTAGCTTTTAGGTTTTATGAAAGATTTGTAAAATATTTTTTATATTTTGCTTTTTTTATTTGCTTCTACTTTGTTTTTCAAGTTTTCTGCTCATGTCAATTGGGCATCACAGTCAAATCCCTACCATAAAAAATGGAGAGCAGAGAACAAAAGGAAGAGGAGAAAGAAACACAGACAAGTTTCATAGCTTTGAAAGCCATAGGTTAAATGTATTATATACTTAACCAGAAAAGCAAACTGTATGTAACAGAGATCCACAGTTTTTGAGCACAATCCTTTTTTTCTCTTCTACTATGTATATAGAAACGCTCATTTTATTTGGTGCTTATTAAACTCAGAATAAAAACAAATTTAAAAAAAAATCCTTGCCACCTTCTAAGTCCCAGATATTTCTCCATTATTTAGAAACTGTCTTTTTTTTCTCTTTTTTAAACTTTCCATGTAATTCAAAAACTTCCTTCAGATAGATTAGTCTCTGAAAAGAATAAACCTGGGGGTACCAGCTCCTGTGCTAATAGCACCAAGCTAGGCTGCTGAAAAGGCCCCAGCACACACTGCAGCTACCAGAGAGAGGCTGTCAGGTGCCCTGATGCTCACGACCTCCAATTCCATGCTAAAGATGCATGGGGCAAGAAGGCAGCACTTTCTCTGCTTAGCATCATGGTTTAATTGCTTTTCTACTCTTTGAAAGCTTTAGATTAATTTTGGAAATCATTGGTGGGGGTGGAAGGCAGAGGGAGAGGACTTCCAGCCATAGATAGGAGGAGGGGAGAGGTAGGACCGACAGAGGCTACCAGGAAGCATGTCTTTGTGTGCCTGTGCATATATGTCTGTAAGTATGAATGTGTGTTTTTCCAGCAGGAGGGAAGGTTGGGGGGCCCTGTTGACATCAGCATGGCTGAGAGGCTGGGTTATTGATTGGAGTGCTAACAAGGAGCTGCTCTCAGCCATATGGCTGCTGACTGGACAGTTCTCTCCCAAACAGAATTCCCATGACCTCTCCTTCCACTCCATCTGGGTTCATTTGTCATCAAGGTGCACTCTGGGAGAAGATGACACACTGAGTGATGACAAAGGCCTCAAACCCAAGCAGCCCAAGGCCAGGGCCCTGGAAGCCAGCTGTGGCTGGCCCTGGTTCGTTTCAGTCTCAGGTTTGTCACCTTTCCTCACTATCCTTCATACTTAAGAGGTGGAAGGGATGTTCTAGGCCATCTGTTTAAAAAAAAAAGGGGTAATGCTAGGCCAGATGGCCTCCACCATCCCTTCTATCTCTAAGTGTGATCCTACAAGTCCAGTCCCTCAACCATTTCTCAATTCATCTAATCATGCTATTGTGCAACTCGGTGGACACAGTAGACAAAAATGCTATGACTTAGAGTCAGGAAGACCTGAATTCAAATCCAGCCTCAGACATTTACTCGCTGTGTGACCCTGGGCAAGTCACTTCACCCTGTTTGCCTCGGTTTCCCCATCTGTAAAATGAGCTGGAGAAAGAAAATGGCAAAACCCCAAATGGGGTTACAAAGAGTCTGAAACAATTGAACAACATTTAAGTGACTTGCCTTAGTTTCCTCAATCGTAAAACGGGGATAATATTAGCCCCTAGTCCCCAAAGTCATTGTGAAGATCAAGTGAGATAATAACTACAAAGCATTTAACACAGTGCCTGACTTGGAGTAAATGCTATTAAATCAGAGCTACTGTTATCATCACTGTCTCCCAATCTGTTTCCTCACCTGTAAGAATGAAGATCATAGCAGCACCCATCTCCCACAGCTGTCGTAAGGCTCAAATGAGAGAATATGTTTAAAATACCTAGAGAATCTCAAAGTGATCTGTAAATGCTAGCTGTTATCCATGCCAATAAGGGGGTGTGAGTGGGAGGAAGCTACTACCTCCTGGAACTGTTCATTGTCCTGTGAGAAAGTTCTTCCTTATTTTACAGGCAAGAGAACCAAGGCACAGAGCAGTGAGTTGATATGCTGACTGTCACATTGCTAATAGATGGAGGGTCAGGATTTGCCCGGGTCATCCAACCACAAATCCAGCCTTTGTCCACTGCACCCCAATTGCCTTTGTCCAAGTGGGAACAAGACAGTCTTTTGCCTAGGGAAAATGTCCACCAAAGACAGTCTTGGAGCCTGGGATGGGACATAGGACACAAGCCCCAGCCAAGGCCTTTGGCCTTCCCAAGGGAAGAGGGAAGAAGACAGCTTCCAGATGTGCCTTGTATCTTGAAGAAATAAATTGCATGTTGGGATTTAATTTAGGATCCCCACTGTTTTCTTGATGAACGCAAACCACTCTGCAATTAGAGTGATGAAGAAGGCTGTTGGTACTGCTTGATGGGAGCTGGGGTAAGTAGGGAATGGGAGATGGCAGCAGGGTGACGGCCCTGGACATGCCAGGGGGCTCCTGGAGCAGCCGGGATGTCCCCTGTGCCTGCACTCTGGGGAGAAGGCATTTATTAAGCACCTACTGGTTGCCTGGCACTGTGGACTGATGGAAGAGAACTAGTGTAGTTGACCTGCACCCTCCAAATCCCATTTTTATCGCCCCAAGACTGTGTCACATTTGTATTTGAATCTCCAGCAACTAGCCCACTGCTACACATATAGTAGGCACTTAACAGATCCATGTTGGCCAATGGACTGACTCACTGATTGATCTTCAGGTCCCCTTAGACCATGATTCAAATCTGAGTCACTTACTGCAAACCTTACACAGCAGCAGTGTGTCCAGGGCTGTGTTTCTTAAGGCACATTCACTGGGTGTGTAATCATGCTGTGATTCTTCAAGCCTACTTAGCACCAAGACCCTCTTCAGACTTCTCCCCTTCCCCACTAGCCCCCTTCTTTACTGTAGAAGAGTCTCCCACTCTATGCGTTATCTTCACCCATTAAAGAGTAAGCACCTTGAGGGCAGGGCCTTTTTCATTTGCTTGTATTTCCATCCACAGCACTTAACACAGTGCCTGGCATATAGTAAGTGCTTAATAAATGCTCTGTCCATTCATTCATCCATTCATCCATCCATCCATCCATCCATCCATCCATCCATTATTCCCCCTCTATCATCTATCCAACCATGCATCTCTAGCTATCTTTTTATCATCTATCTATCCATCTACCTATATTTCTGTTTATCTACTTACCTATCTGCACATCTCTCTTTAGCTACATATCTCTGTCCATCCATTTATCATTTATTTATATATCTGTCTGTTTATCTACATCTCTTCTGTCTATACATCATCTATCTACATATCTGTTTACCTATATATCTATTTACACATCTATCCAATGAATTCATCCATTCTTTTATCCATCCATCCCTCCCTCTATCCACCCATCCATCCCTCCATCCCTCCATTCCCCCATCCATCCATCCCTCCATCCATTCATCCATCCATCCCTCCATCCTTCCATCCATCCTTCTATCTACCATGTATCCTTTATTAGAGGAAACTAGGTGGCACACTGGGTAGAGTGTTGGGCCTGGAGGAGTTAAGACCTGAGTTCAGATTTTATCCAGACCTTTGCTAGCTGTGGGACCCTGGGCACGTCACTTAACTTCTGCCTGCCTCGGTTTCCTCGGCTATGAAATGGGGATGGTAACAGCACCCACCTCGCAGGATTGTTGTGAGGATCAGATGAGATGATATTTATAATGTACTTAGCAAGTGCCTAGCACACAGTGGGTGTTTAATAAATGCTCCTCCCTTTCCCTTCCTCCCTCCTATTTATCCACCCTCCATTTCTTGAACTTTTCCTAGCATTCCAGGCACCAATTCATCCAGACTCTACTTAGTCTTTCTCCTAGTGATTTGGTTTCATTCATGCATTAAATCATTCAATCAGCAAGCATTTATTAAGTGCCTAGGATGTGCCAGTACTGGCTGGAAGGTTGACAATGGGAACCTAAGCCCAACTAAAATGCTCTCTCATTCCCAGAAGCCTCTACTGATTGTTCTCTTTGTTGTCCAATCATTTCAGTTGTGTCTAACCCTCTGTGACCCCATTTGCAGTTTTCTTGGCAAAGATACTGGAGTGGCTTGCCATTTTCTTCTCCAGCTCATTTTATAAATGAGGAAATTGAAGCAATAAAGGTTAAGTGACTTGCCTAGGGTCACACAGCTAGTAAATGCCTGAAGCTGGATTTGAACTCAGGTCCTTCTGGGTCAGAGCCTCTATCCACTGCACCACCTACCTAAGAACCTTCTCCCTCAGATTGCACACAGCATTTGGTTTTATAATCCTTTAATGAACCTATCACACAATATTATGCATGAAAGATATTTATAACAGTGGATAGAGCAGGTCATATCTGAGCAGTGTGACCCCGAGCAGGTCTCTTAACCTCCTAGTGCACCAGGGAGCTCTCTAAGGCTCTAAGTGGAAAAGCAGACGTCGCTGATCGGCATTGATGGAGGGAAGAGCAAACCCACTCCCCACATCCCCACAAGGGGCAGGGGACTGCCAGCTGTCTCAGGCTTGCTTGGCTCCTCTGTATCCTTGGACAAGCCAAGGACTTGGAACCCCTGAGTGAGGCTCAGTGTATCTGGCCTCTAGCCTCTTCTCCATGTCACCTCTCCAGCGCCAGGCCTGCCCTTTGGAAAGAACCCACCCTAGAGATTCCTCTGTGGTGCTCAGGGGGATCTGCAAGACAATGAATCGTCTTTGGGGGTGAGCGTTCCAAAGGCCAGGAGGAGAAAATGACACCAGATTTAGGAGCTCCTTTTCCAAATTGAAGACGGCCTTAGGGAAGAGAACTGTCCAACCTGCAAAAGGTAAAGAAAGAATAAAATGAGATTAATGATCCAAATTATCCTACTAGTGTCCGAAATATGTTCCGCTTCAAACTCAAGTGGAGTTGGGAGAGGGTGGAGAGGTGACAGGTGTCTGGCCTAATTTCTTCTGACAGTCTCAGTCATTCCAAGTGTTCTGGCTGGCCCCACAGTTCATTAATCACAGTTAAGTCACAAGCAGTTAGTGTGATTAGATTCATCCAACCCCTGGGGTAATGGCTTTTTTTTTAAGCCTAATAATGTAAGTGGAGAGCTTGTAGGCTTCTGCTATCTATACCAGAATATCAGAGACCTTTGGTACCTGCAAGGCACAAAGCTGTGAGTTGTGACTTATTTTCTCCCCTCTTGGAGAGAAGACCCTCCTCCATGCGAACTGGAGGCCTCTGAAGAAAGATGGATCTTAAGAGGACCTGGGGTGGAATTCCAGTTCACCCTCTTCCCCATCTTGTCCATTGACCCCAGATTTTAGGACTTTCTCCCTCTTGAAATGACTTGGCATTTATTTTTCTGTGTAGCTGCTGGATTTTCCTCACTAGAAGGTAAGCTCCTTGAGGTCAGGACCAGTTTTTATTTTGGTTTGGTTTGGTTTGGTTTGATTTGGTTTTGTCTTTCTATCCTCAGCACTTACAAGTCACCTTCCTCATCCTCTAAGAATGCTAAGGGACCATGACTTTAGAGTTGGGGGAAAGCATAAGGCTGAAGTACCCTCCACCTGACACCACGTTTATACACAACTATGGCAAATTCCATTTTTTAAAAAGAGTTGAAATTGTCTTGTGCTTAAATTGTGTTAGATGTTTATAAATGCTTGTTGAATCACGTGGTGGTTGCTTCTCCTCTCTGGCTCTCACTTTCCTCATTACTGGAAAGAGGGATCCAGCTTAGATGAGGCCTGAGGTCCTTCCTTTTTCTATGTACTCTTCCCTCTGCCTCCTGAATGATAGCTTTGGAGACCATTCTCCCATAGAGCGCTGGTCTGGAGGGTCAGCTGAAGCAAAGGGGGTAGTCACCTCCGTCTGGGCTGGACCTGTAACCTTTCACCCAAGGTAGCCTTTCATAGCATTTATAACAATCATAGCTAGCTTTATATAGTGCCAAGTGTTTGACAGTGCAGATCTCATTTGAGTCTGACAACAACCCAGTGAGGTAGGTAAATGCTGTTGTTATTCCCAGCTTACAGAGGAAGAAACTAAGGCAGTCAGGGGTTATGTGACTTGCCCAGAGTAACACAGCCACTACATGTCTGAGAATGAATTTGAACTCAAACATTCCTGACTCCAGACCCATCCACCGACTACCTATTATCTCTGCAAACCTGAAAGTGCTATGTAAATGCCAATGATTATGATTATTATGGCTTCTCACAACGGCCCAGGGAGGTAAATGGTGCACAGATTATTATTCTGTTTACAGATAGATGTTCCCATGAGGAACACAGAAGTTGACAACTTTGTGTTAAATGACTTGTCCGTGGTCAGAACAAATGATGTGGTCAGATGAACTGTGGATTTAGGTACCTGAAAATTTGTGTTGTCTCTTGGCTCTGCCCTTTGATGGTCAGCCTGCTAAGCCTTAGTATCCTGACCTGTCAAATGGGAACAATACCTTTCAGGGCTGTTAGGAGTGCCAAGTGAGATGGTAAATGGGACAAAGCCTTGAAATCCATTAGATGCCATACAGATGTTAGGAAGGAAGTGGAATGGAGGCGGCTTGAGCCAAGGGATGTTTTTTTTTTTCATTTTGTCTTTCTGTCCCCAGACTCCAGCATGGTGCCTAAGTAGGTACTTAAATTAATTGGATTAATTAATTAATTAAATTGGATTGGAGTGGGTTGGCTTGGCTTGTGGGAGGGAGTTGAGAGACAATCCTCTAGCAGAGGGATAGATCCTTGAGGGCAGGCCCTGCATCTTGTCTAAACTTTGCATTTCTCCCAACAGTGTTCTATAAACAGAAAGTACTTAATAAATGTATGTTGTGCATGTGCTATATTATGTTGTATAAGAAATTGCCCTAGGATGGAATGGGAAGATTAAACTTTCTAAAGATCTGGGTTAAAATATTGCTTCAAACACTTACGAGCTATGCGAACCTGGACAGGTCACTTTAACATTTTGTGCCTCAGTTTCCTTATGTGTAAAATGAGGGATTGGCCTCAGTGGCCTCTAAGGATCTTTTCAGTTCTAAGTCAATGATCCCAAAGAAATTTGATATTTGACCCTCTGGTCCCAGACCTGTGGCCCTGAACTGTGTGGTGCTTCTGCTGTATTTTTCTGTGAATATGGTACCAATCATAAAACGTTCTATGGTACAGGGACTTGCCAAGTCTTGCCCTGAGATTTCTCCTTGAGAAGGCCATCCTGATCCATTCCTCCAAGGGATCTCCCTTGTGACCAGCTGAGTTAAGGAGCATAACCTATCACCAACAAACAGAGTTATGTTTGTTCTTGGCAATCCATGTCACAAGAAAGGACCAAGCCCCATGTACTTCCCAGAGAGGAACACAAATCTTCTGCTTTCTCAGGAAACCCTGTGGCCCACAGAACACTGCATAGTGGAGGCATCTATGGACAGCAAGACAGTCAGGATCCAGATATTTCTTAAAACTCATGAGCAGACCAGACCTGTCTCTTGGGAGTCCTTAAACACCCTTGCTATAACCAATAATAATAATAACAGTTCTTCTTTTGGAAAAGTGTCTCAACTATCCTTCCCCAATAAATCATGCCAGTCCAGAGTCCAGAATGCCAGAGACAAAGGGCAAAGAAATAACTGATTAAATTAACAAGAATATTGCCAGCTGTACAGAGAGCTCATCAATGTTCAACATAGCCCATGATGCCCTGGCCTCTTTTCCATACCTGATGCTCCTGCCTTCCCCCATCCCAGATTCCTTAGAGGTAAGGGGGCCTGAGCTTGGTTCTGTCTTTGTGTCCTTTCTATCTTGATGTTTCCCTCACTGCAGGCCAAAAGAGGGGAAGGCACTGATCTCTGGGACAAGTTGGCAGCATGCAGACGTGTTGTTTGCCTTATGACTTTCTCAGCATATAGGTCATTTCTACTTCATGTCCCAATTAGACGTGTTTAGCTGAGATTTATAGCTGACACCTGGGTGATGCTTGAAGCACTAATTCAACACCATTAACAGAACAGAGGCCCTTCCCTCTACCTAGCTCCAGAGCTGGCTTTTCCCTGAGTTCTTAAGAAAAGGATGATGAGTTCTTAATTTTTTCTGTGTCCTAGGCCCCATTGGCAGTCAGGTGACCCCCTTTTTAGAATAATGGTTTTATTTTTTCTTTATTTTGTTGTTTTTCAGAATGTTTTTAATTAAATTAATAAAATAAAATATGTAAGATTATAAGGAAAACCAATTGAATTAAAATATAGTTATCGAAATATTTTTTTTTTAAAACTCAGTTTCAGACACTGGTTTAAGAATCCTTGGCTTCACAGATGGGACACCAGATTTGGAATCAAGAAAATCTGTGTTCAAATCCTACCTCTGGTACTTACTAGCTGTTTGATCTTGGGTAAATGACTTTACCACTCTGGGTCTGTTTCCCTGTCTGCAAAATGAGGGATTTGCACTGGCTGGCCTCTGAAGTCCTTTTCAGCTCTGTATCTATGAAATGGGGGACCATGCCTTTGGAAGGCTTGGTGAGCCACAGAGAAAGGCCTTTCTCACCATCAGAGGAGCACGTCTCCCAGGCTTGCTCCTGGATTACTGATTTGTCATATCTCCATACCCCTTCCAGTGGTCTTCCCACTAGACATGACAAGTGGTTTGTTTTCCAGCAGCCCCACACTGAGGGTGAAAAATGCCCAGCTTTTCATGGCTGCTTACCCCATGCCTTTGTGTGCTCTCGAGATAAGCTGCATCTGCCAGCCCCTCTTGTTAATCAGACACACAGCTGGCTCATGCACCCACTGCCTGGAGCCAGAGCCGCATGGCCATCTGGACCCAGAGGAGGCTGGGGAGGGAGGGAAGGATGGAAGGAGGGCTGAGGCAGAGGGACAGGAAGTGACTGCCGAGTGTCATTTGTTCTATCACTGCCTGAGCAGCCCCATCATTTTTCACATCAGATAAAACAGCATCACCTGAATAGATCATAGCAGGGGTCACTCCAATATGTCCACCCTGAGGAATTAGGCAACTGAGGGGAGAGTGCTTGTCAACTACATCAAGACACAAGAGGAGCGGGAAAGAAGAGAAGCTCAAACTGGAGCTAATGTGGGCATCTGGCCTCCCAGAGCAGCCAATGGTGCTTTTTAAAAAGTGCCGTAATTAGCTATGCTTACACTTTTAATATCAGACTCTAGAAGGAGGGACAGTGTAGTGGCCCAAATGGACATTGGCCCTGGGTTCAAAATTATTATCTATGTGACTTTGGGTGAGTCTCTTAATGTCACTTGGCCTCAGTTTCCTCATTTGTAAATTGAGCGTTTTGGATTAAACCAAGGATTCTTTTTCTTCTCTGATCCTAGAAAAAGTGAGGAAACAAGAAGGAGGAGGAAGAGGAAGAAGAAGAAGAAGACGACAATGACAACTCAGGATCAAAATACCAAGAGTTGGGTTTGGGCTAAAATGGGAGGAACCTCAGGGGCCATCTAGTCCTCCAAAAAACATTTGGGCTAGAGGAGAGAAGAGTTGGATGGGGGTGGGGGGTGGGGTTACACAATGGCTGTCTTCAAAGAGCTCAAGGGTTATTTTTGACATAAGGGTTAGATTTGTTCAACTTGCCTTCAGAGGACAAGAACTATAAGGAATGGTTGGAAAACTCATAGTAGGAGGCAGAGCTGAGACAAACTTCCTAAGTGCTGGAACCATGTACAAGTGGAACTGGTTACCCCAGGAGAGAGTCTTTTCTCCCTCACCGAAGGTATTCAAATGGAGCCTGGATCCACCTGAGAAGCATGTTGTATGGAAGCCTAGAAGACCCCCTAGGGACCTCACAGCTTGGAGAACCTGTGATTCTATAAGGCCTTGCCTTACTGAGCTTACAACCTAAATGGGCATGTCGTACTACCGATGAAGAGTTACCAAACAATATAGGATATTGTCTATCTTTCTATCTATCATCTGTCTACCTATATCTAGTTTTCATTCTCTATCATCTGCCTTCCTATATCTATCCCTTTATCCATCCATCCATTCATCTATTTCTTTATCAATCTATTCATCTATTTCTATCATCTTTTCACCTACCTATATCTTTCAATCTCTCTCAATCCATCAATTCATCTACCTACTACTTCACTTTCTCTCTCATCCTCTATCTCTGTCATCAATCTACCTTCCTATATTATCTATCATTCTATGACTTTCTTTTTTTTAATTTTTTTTAAAGCAATTGGGGTTAAGTAACTTGCTCAAGGTTAGACAGCTAGTCATTATTTATGTGTGGGTGCTCATTTTCTGAGGCCGGTTTCAATCCCGGGTTGTCCCAACTCCTAGGCCGGCACTCTTACTCAATGTGCCACCTAGCCACCCCCATTCTATGACTTTCAAGCTGTCCATTCATCTATCTATCTATCTATCTATCTATCTATCTATCTATCTATTTATCCATCCATCCATCTATCCATCTGTCTATCTATCCATCTGCCCATCTATTTATCTACGTTTATATAGTGCCACAAATTTGCATAAAAATCTGCATATACACGTGATTAATTCTCTTACTATTTATCTGTACCTATAAACACAAATGTGGGTGAAAATATACATGTCTACATGTGATTACAGGGCAGCTGGGTGATGCAGTGGATAGAGTCCTGGGCTTGGAATCAGAAAGACCCATCTTCATGAGTTCAAATCTGACCTCAGATACTAAACTGTATGGCCCTGGGCAAGTCACTTAACCCTATTTCCCTCAGTTTCCTTATCTGTAAAATGAGCTGGAGAAGGAAATGGCAAACCACTCCATTTTCTTTGCCAAGAAACTCCCCAAAATATGGTGGTGGGGAGTTGGACATGGCTGAAAATGACTGAACAGCAACAATCCATGTGATTAGCCATTTAGTGCAGACAAGGAGAGGAATATTAATGAAGGCAGGGAGTTCTCAGCCAGTATTGTATGGAAGAATTGGGACTTGAAGAGTGGGTTGGATATGGGCAATAGACCAGTTTTAATTCCTATTCAATGTGGACTTTGAAAAGGAAAAACCCTGTGAAAATAAAGATGTTTTCAGGAATGCTTTCAAGTTGTCAGAAGGAGGCATTTTGGACTTCAGCTCTAGCCTCTGTAACTGTGGAAACTTCAATACCTCAGCATGGGGGTAGGCTCTCAGACCCCAGAATGGGAATAAAAGCCAAGAGGAAAACTAACCTGAGAATCTTACTTTGCACCCTGTGGAGATGGCAGAAGTTAAAACAGCAGCCAAGGGGGGCTTTGTGCTAACTAGGAGAAGAGACTCAGCGGCCAAGAACAGTAAAGGTTTCCCCAAATACACCTCAAAGAGTTTGGTATCTGTGGTTCAGGAAGGCCAGCATGAGCCCAGACATCTCCAGGGCTGGGAGAAAACTGGATCTAAAATCAAAGAACAAGGGACGGGAGGATGCCAAGCATTTCTGCCTGGGTGACGTGGGGTTATTAAGCCTCCCTGGGCTCCCATTTCCCCATCTGAACTCTCCACACCTTCTCTGCCACACTTTCTCATTCCTGGCCTCCTTCTTTCCAGTTTCCTCTTAAGGGTTGTCTTTCTCCATTAAAATGCAAACTCCCAGAGGCTTGGCACTGTTTTATTACTGCTTGTATTTGTATTGTCAGCATTTAGGAGGATGCCTGGCATTTTTAATGAATGGTTGTTGACTTGACTTGTTGACAAGGGCTCAAATACTCACAATCTAATGACCACATAGTTTATTGAACATGAGAAGATCAAAGGGGAAAAGGCTAAGTGCTCCACTTGGAGTCATTTATCTCTAGTCACATGCCAAAAATATCATCCCCTTTGCTCCCCCCATTTTTCAGGTCTGGTGGGAACCAACTGCACCCACAAATCTCAGAAGAAAAATGGGAATGCACATGTCTATGACCCTACCTAGCACTGTACTAGGGACTATGTCATGGGAAAGAAAGGGGATCAGCATTGAGCAGAGATAGTCCTATATTCCTTGCTCACTTAAGAGCTCCCAGTTTCAGGACCTGGGGTCCTCTCCTCCTTATATTCCAGGCCCTATCTCAGCTGCAGCATCTGGGCTACCTCCACAGGAAGGCCTCCAGTAACCATAACCCAGAGTTCCAGGCATTCTGCTCTACCTCATACATACAAGAGACTCAGTCAAGTCCCAACTTCATAGGCAATGGAAGAAAAAGGACACCTGACTGGTTGGCCAGGTACACACCCTCCCTTAGCAAAAGGCTTCCTGCCATACTTCCAGAGCTAGTTGCCCAAGATTCCCAGTGAAAGAAAGAATTCACATTTTCCTTTTTCCTCCTTGAATCATCATCGGACCTTTAAGCCCAGAGGCCAGTAACAATGATGATATAACAGCTGGCATTTATACAGCATTTTAACGCTTGCAAAGGACTTTTAAAATATTATCTTGTTTTATTTTTTATAACAACCCTGGGAAATAGGCTCTAGTTGAGGAAACTAAGGCAGATAGAGGCTAGGTGACTTCCCCACAGTCTCACAACCAGTTAGTATCTGAGTTGGGATTTGGCTTCAGGTGTTCTAGGTGGCACAGTTGAAAGGGTGCCAGGTCTGGAGTCAAGAAGATTCATCTTCCTGAGTTCAAATATGGCCTCGGACCTAGGCGTGTGGCCCTGAGCAAGTCACTTCACCCTGTATGCCTCAGTTTCCTCATCTGTAAAATGTGCTGGAAAAGGAAATGGCAAAACCATTTCAGTATCTTTGCCAAGAAAACCCCAGATGGGTCCATGAAGAGTCAGACATGACTGAAAAATGACTGAATAAGAACTTCTTGACTCCAAGTCTAGCTATCACTCTATCCTCTGTACCGCCTACCTACTAACTTCTAAATAATAATTCAAAAATAAGAGCAAAGCCTGGGCATGAGGCACAATGTAAAATGAAGGTGGTAGATTAAATGACATCCCAAGTCCCTTCCAGCTCTTAATCATTGATGTTATGATTGGTGGCGGCTTTTGCAGAATTAGGGTTTTGCAGCCCAGGCTTGAAGATAAATCCCACGATTCTATTGGCATTGGCTCCTCATCCACATCTTGCCTTGTCTTCTCACCTTCCCCCAAGCCATCTCCACTGTCTCATTCCCACATATAAATTCACTCATACAAGGCTCACTTAGACCCAATGTGGGATTTTTTTTTGCCTCCACCCTGATTTCTTTACCAGTCCACAATAGTATTTATTTTCATGGATATCGCAGCTTCCCAAATACTTGGAACCTGTATCCCCAACCAGCTCCTCTGGCACCTGGCCCATAGTGAGTGTTCAAATGCTTGTTGGATTGAATTGAATTGAACCATGTAAATGCACTCTTTTGTATTTTGTTGGACCAACTCAGAAGTTATTGTCATAGAGTGGGCTGGGGTGTGGGGAGTCTACTTTGGACTCTCAACTGCCATAGGCTGTGACATTTTTTAGTGTCACAAAGAGGGGAAAACAATATCAGCCTGCTCCCTTTCCCTCCATCACTCTGCCAGGACCAAATACCTCCTCTAGTAATGTAATTCAATGTTAAGGGCAGAAGGAGGTCCAGTGGGGAGAGTTTTTTAAAATCTTTTATTTTTTTTAAGATTTTCTTTTTAATAAATCCTTCCTCTGCCCCCTTTTCCTCTTTTGGCATTTCTGTGAATAGAAGACCTTTCCCTGACTTAACATTTCCACGCTGATCTTATGACAATAGAACCAGGGTCCTGTCCAAGGGGAACTTGATTCTCAGAGCTACCTACCACATTATGGAGGATGCTCAGGACATCCATGCTTTCATTCTTCCCAGACTGCACTTCATATTCTTTTCCCAGGCTTTCTCTATAATGCCCCCCTAAACCTCTCTGCCCTGGACTTTACACACTGGAAATACCCTCCAACCATGCAGCCCCACCTTCCAATTGGCTGGCGGGTCACAGACCTTCCATTTTTATTTCTATTTTATTTTAAATTTAGAGCCTCCATTTAAAAAAGGACAGCCAGGATGCCCACATCTCATTCCTCTCCAGGAGACAATCCTACAGTACTCTTTTCCTGGACTTCCTCTATAATGCTCACCCCCATTTTTAGCCCCCTTTGGTCTATTGTCTTCTTCCATTAGAATGTAAGCTCCTTGAGGGCAGGGACTATCCTGCTTAAATTAGTTTTCCCAGTGCCTGGCACAATGATTGGCACATAGTAAATGCTTGATAAATAAATGCCTGTTATTGGACATCTGCTCCCCACAGTCACTTTCTCAGGGGCTCCTCTCCTTTCCCCTCCCTTTCCTTCCTTTGTCCTATCCATTCTGCTCTCCTCCCTTTTCCCTTCTCTCTTCCCCTCCCCTCTCTGCCCCTCTTCTCTCCTTTGACTCTCTTACACCCAGAAATACTCCTATCTAAGAAGTCCTGGTGCTAGAAAACTGAACTAGATGACATAAACAATCCATTAATCAATGAATAAGTGTTTATTAAATAACAAACTATGTGCCAGGCCTTGGGAATTTGAATACAAAGATGAAAAAAGCCTTGCTCTCAATGAGCTTACATTCTATTTGGGAAAATAACATGTGCACATATACGTGTGTGCATGTATGATGTGTATATATGCACATACATGTACATTTACATACATATCCAATGTGTTTACCGGAACATATAGCCATGTGTACTGTGTATGTATATGTGTGTATATGTGTGTATATGTATGACTCTCTCTGTATATATACACATGCATGTATATATACACACATGTGTGTATATACAGGTGTATGCACACCTATACACATATATGTGCACATGCATATATGTGTATATACATGTGTGTATATTTACATATATAGATAGATATACAGGGTGCCCCAAAAGTTTTCATGCAATTTCAAACCTTACATATATAATTTTAAATTTAAAATATATGTGTATTGTGAATGCATATTATGCATATGTATGTATATTTATGTTTGTAGTAAATCTTCAGCAATGCCTTCAGCCCAGAATGTAATCACAAGGTGTTAAGAGAACATTAGACTAATTGGAAAGATTTCTCCATGCTCTGATCCCTGTGGGATGTGTGAACATCTTTCTCTAACAGAATCAAAGGAAGCAGCCTCACTAAAGGCCTTTAAATAGCTAGGTCCTAGGGGATGCACCCAGTTCTGTGGAAGTCCAAGCCTGATAGCGCTCTGTAAGTGAGACTCCCTGGGGAGAACTGAAAGGCGTTCTTTCCCTGCCCCATCAGCCATGGTGTCTGGCAGCAGTTGCCCAAAGGGAGACATCCCATCCACCAGCTCAAGTTCAGGGGTCCAAGAAAGAGACACCCATTCCAGATGGACACAGATGGATAGGGGTATTCACTCAAAGGAGGAAGCAGCTCCGAGGGATGGGATGCCCAGCAGCAGAGCAGAGCTGGCTGGGGAAAGGAGCAGATGCTTTGAATCTAACTGAGTACCCTGGCCAGCCAAGGTGCTGCTGCAGCCAAGGGCTCTGGGAAGAGCAAAAGGATTGCTAGGCCCCAAAGTACCAGGAGGTGTGAGGTGCTTCCTCCCCCATGTCTCTCCTATGTGTGTGTGCCCCACTACTTTTGGATTCTAAATTCAAGCCTCTCTTCCCACACATAGGATGTGTAAACCCCAAGTTTATGGAGAAAATCTTTTATAGCTACTTTCTTAGTAAATTAATTTACTAAGAAGACATTGTGCCTAAATGTCCATTAATGGGAAGTGCGACAGTTTTAGAAGCAGGTGCCCCTGCTAGGGGTATCTAGGGTATCTCTGGAATCTATGAAAGTAGTAACCACCTTCTGGTGTCTCAATCTGGGACAGCTAGTGCAATTTGAGGGAGCAGTCCAATACAGGCATTACAGAAATAATAATACAAAATCAATGAAGCTGTTTAAGAAGGAAAGGTACCTGCAGGCCCAGGGAAGACCTGACTTCCAGACTTTGTCTCCATCACTGGCTCACTGTGCCCCTACAAGTTGTTTTATCTCCCTTGGGCCTGGTTTTCTTCTCCTGAAAAGAGAGAAAAAATAATACCTGTCCCTCTGCACTCCACAGAGACTGATGGGGAAATGGTCTAAGTTCTTCAGAAGAAAAGAATTATTTAGAAAATACAACAATGAATTAGAGAACAGAAGGAATGGATTCTCACACCAACACCATGGTTTTTGTAAAAAGACATCCTTTCACTCCAACACTTAATGCATTCTTCTTCCTCCTCCCATCACATTAGCTTCCATTCACCATCCCCATTCTCATACAACGTTAAGAGCCTGCCTGCCTGCCATCCTTAGTAATATTGTCATTACGACTGACGCAAAATTATCCTCTTCGTATTTGGCTTAGAGGGTGGGGGGAAGCACACTAGCTCATCCCTGCTTGGCTCAACTCTAGGCGGAACAATGGGCATCATGAAAGTGGGTCCCAACAGACTGAGGAGGAAGCTTTCTATTATTAATAGGGAGAGATACCTTTGATTCAAAACTAACTCATCCCTTGAAAAGTGACTCTGTGTGTGTGTACACGCATGCATGCATGTGTGGCCAAGAGCCATGCACTTGTGGTGGGGCAGCAGAGGAAAAGTCCATTGTGAAAAAATCTGGCCTGCAGCAGATACGATGAGGCCTCCAATGCTCAAGATGGCTGAGGATGACGCATGACTAGGACCGTGCTAATTGAGCAGACAAGTTGTAGGCAAAGCTTAACGAAAATCTCAAGTTTATGCTCTTTGGGCTTGGTGCCTTCTTCTCTTCTCCTGGAAAACAGGGCATCAGGGAACAGTGCAGCTATTCATTCTGCCCTTAGGAGGTCTTCCAAGGTTGCACTGGTCAGCCTGCCTGGAAGGCGGAACGAACAGTAGTTGTGGTGCCTCTCTCTTTCTCTGTGTCTCTGTCTCTCTGTCTCTGTCTCTCTGTCACTTTGTCTCTGTCTCTGTTTCTATCTCTTTCTGTCTCTGTTTCTGTGTCTGTGTTCTTGTCTCTCTGTATCTCTGCCTTTCTCTCTCTGTCTCTGTCTGTCTCTCTGTGTCTCTGTCTCTAGTTGGGAAATCCATGTGATCTTGTGTCACCGGACATAAAATTACTAGAACGTGATCCATTACCATCCTCCTTTACAGAATATGTGAGTACACTATACTCTATATATCTATAAGGTTACTGTTAAAAACTGTCTATTATAGGGTAAAGGGATTACTTAAATGGGTTTTTATTTCATTCCTGAGTTAGAAATTTTTTCTGATAGACCATGTGTTTTCTAGTCCTCATCAACTTATCAATCAACGTTTATTAAGAGCCTACTCTGTGACAAGCTTTGTGCTAAGCCATGAGTATTGAAAGAAACACGAATACATACAATTACATGTCATTAAATTTCTCTCTTCCTCTCTCTGTCTAGGTGACCTTTTCTCTCTCTGCTCCTGCCTCTGTCTCTCTCTCACCTCCATCTCTGGCTCTCTCTCTCTGCCTCTGCCTCTCTGTGTCTATCTTTCCATCTCTCCGGTCTCTCTCTCTGTATCCATCTCTTTGTTTCTCTCTGTCTCTCTCTCAAATTTGTCTATTTATTTAGTGGGGTTCAGTCCATTAACTAGCCAGCTGTCCATTGCTGAAAAGATTCCAAGGTACAGAGAACACTGGCCTTTAACAATTTCTAGGGAAAGAAATGTGGCAATCAGTTGTTAAGGGTCATAATTCTAATTTTGGGTGGAGAAAAGTGAGCCACCCATATGCTCCAATTCCTGCAGGTTCACATGCTGTAGCATTTTTTTTATCAATGACTTTTGGCAAATTGAAATCCTTCTTGAGTGGTCAAGTGCCAAACATCTGGAAATATAGGAGGAATCATAACTAGGGGTTCTGGTGACCAGGGATATTCATTTGAGGGCAGGGAGAACCTGGTCGTGTGGAGTGCCTTAGGATTCCACCTTGGCTTGCCTGGCCCCACATTGTTACTTATCACCATCCCTTCCTCCCTCTGAAATATGAGGTACAGTTCCCCAAATCTGGAGGAGGCACAATGCAGACCCATTTGGGTGCAGATGCCCTCCTAGAGGGAACACAAAGTCTAGCATACCCAACAATGCCTGGTCCTTGACCCTCCCAACCCAGAAAAGGAAATGGGGAAGGTAGACTCCGGGAAAAAGGAACATGATGGCAAGGAGATGTTGGAGGTGCCTGCCAAGAGATGAGCAGGGAAACCCATGATATGCTGCAGAACCAATAGAGAATTTGGGGGTACATGGGTGGACGCTGGGCAGAATGATTGCCACAGGAAAAAAAGCCAGCAGCACTTTTCACTCAGGGACTGAAAACACTAAGCTCCATTCACCTCCTCTGAGTTTTAGCATTAACAATGTATAAGTTTAGTAGAACAGAGATCCATTCAAATGGATGGGTGTATGCCCTCAAGAACTGGGAAATGTGTATTTTTGGTAATTGCTCCCAGGGTTCAATTAATCTGAGTTTGAATGCTTTTTAGTATTGTTCTCATTCATTTTGTTGTAGTGATCTGGTCTTTCCTCTGGTTCTGCCTTCTTTACTCTGAATTAGTTCATACACTTTTCCTCATGCTTCTCTGAAATCTTCATCTGTTTCATTAATTATGGTACAGCACAATATTGTATGCCCCCATTATCTGGCTGTTATGCAAGTGATGGATACCCTCTGTTTTATTTTTTAGGAGCAGAGGAATCAGATAGTGGGAGGGATCCAAGATGGAAGAGACCATATCAACCAATCAATCAATCACCAAACATTAGTTAACTACCTCCTATAAGGCAAGCACTGTACTAGGTTCTGAGGATGAACCAATCTTTAATCAAAATGAGCTCACATTCTAACAAAGAAGGAAAGAGTTCAAGACAAAGGTGTTAGTGACTTGTCTCACATAATTCCAAATTCTGATCACTCACTTTACAGATGAGGGAATTAAGTCCAAGAAGGGGAAAGAAACAGCTTGCTCAAGGTCACACAGTGGTGAGTGACTGAGTCAGAAATCAAACCCAGTTCCTCTGAATTCAGATCCACTGCTCACTACAGGAAGTTGCATGAAGTTCCAGCCCACCATACTTAAGCTATTTTTTACTTTGACCTCCAGTGGCCCCCTAGTTTTGGCCATTTTCCTGTGCTTTTCTTAGCTGTCTCCTCCAAGCTCTTTTATTCCCCATGTTTCTCCCTCTTGTTTATTTAAAACCAGTGGGGAGCATCCAAGGCTGTTCCTTCCTGCCTTGGGTAAGTGAAGGTGGGGTGGGGTGGCATCATACCCTCAAAGAGGCCGAGGGGTGGTGTAGTGGATAGATGACTGGGCCTGGAGTCAGGAAGACTAAGCTTCCTAAGTTCAAATCCAGCCCAGACACTAGCTATGTGGCCCTGGACAAGTCACTTAATGCTGTTTGCCTCCGTTTCCTCATTTATAAAGGAAATGACAAACCACTCCCGCTTCTTTGCCCAGAAAACCCCAAATGGGGCTACCAAGAAGTGGACATGACTAATAAATGAATGGACAGCCCGACACCCTTAAAATGCTAAACCAAGGAGCCATGTTCCTCTTCCACCCCAGCTAGGTGCCTGTGATGTTATTCTATTCAAGGTTTTGTGAGAAGCAATGACATTGTTGGGGAGGAGGATAAGCTCCTGGGCAGCCACTGCAGTAAGTGATAATTACAAGGGCCAGCAGACAAACTCAGGAGGCAGCCAGAGCAATCTTCTTTAATGAGGGAGCTGAGAGGATCATTTCTGCATGTAAAACTAGCAACTGCTGGCACCAAGACAGCCGCTTACGTCTGCAAAACCCTTCCTATCCACGGCCTCCATCAATCTTTGGGTAAGGTAATTAGACCCATTTTATAGATAGGGAAACTGAAATTCAAAGAGATGAAATGTCTTGCTTAGGAGATGAGTGACAAACCCCAGGCTTCCTAGCTCCAAGCACAGCATGCTAGCCACTCCACCACTCTGCCTCACCAGGGTCTCATCTGAACCTCACGATAGCCATCAAAGTATTTCACGATATATTATTATCCCCATTGTGCAGATGAGGAAAATGGGGCTCAGAGAGGCCACATGGAAGCCTTGAAGTTCAGTTAATGGGCACCAGACTTACATTCTGAAAGTCCAGAGTTCAAGTCCCTAGAAGAAAATTCAGGGAAAACAATCCTTTGGAAAGCAGTGAAGTACAGTGAAAAGAGCATTGATTCTGGGGTCAGAGGACCTGAGTTCAAATTCTACTTCTGGTGACTAGAACAGTGTGATATTGGACAGGACATTTAACCTTCTCAAGCCTCAGTTTCCTCATTTGTCAGATGAGTGGGTTGGATGGTCCTCTGGGTCCCTTCCAGCTATATGAGACTACATACTTCTCTAGGAAATATGAGAAGGCGGACTTTACCCTGGATCACTGTCCCTGAGCTGCCTCTTGCCTTTCATCATAGTGTCTAGCAGACGAGAAAACCCCATCATTATCACCAACCCTGGGTGGCTAATGGAGAAAGTTCCTTCCTTATTAATCTAGAGCTTGAGAGGAGAGGGGGTGAGAAGAAGAGAGACAAGGTCACATAGCAAATGAGTGATGGGTGGCCTGGGTTCATGTGCTTGCCCTCTCCCTCCTCAGTCCTAGCTGTCACTCCTCACAGGAGGTTTTGACCCATATTGTTTCTATTCGAAGACTAGAGAGTGCACAGTTTTCAGTCCAGCCCTTGTCTCGAGCAATGAAGTTAGAAAGGAAAAGGAAATTGGTGTTAAAAGAAAACTGAGCTCAGCCCTAAGGCAGGTCTCATAGAAGTCATTCACCCAGACCTCTGGAAGCTGCCACAGATCTCCCCTTCCTCTTCCCCATCCTCCCCTCCACCCCAGCTTCTGGCCGGAGCCCCACTGCTCAAGACCCCAGTCAGGGTACTGGATTCTGTTCTTTTTGCTGCATTTCAGGAAGGACATTGATAAGCCAGACAGCAGACAAGACAGGGCTGGAGCTTGTGCCTTATGAGCACCAATGGAAGGACTTGGTGCCTGGAGAAGATAAAGGGAAAAATGGCAGATGTCTTTAGGTGTTTAACATCCTGGATCTGTAAGAGACCTTAGAGGCCATTCCGTTCAAGTCTTTTACTTTACAGATGAGGAAACTGACCCCCAGGGAAATGAGATAACTTGACCAATGGCCCACAGGTCATAAGGGCTGGAAACCCAGATCTGACTTAAAATCTTGCGCTCTTTCTCTCTAGGGCTTTTGGTATGGAAGGCCTAGTCTGGCTCTGTCTGGCCCCAGAAGACAGAACTAGAAACCCTGACTGGAAGTTACAAAGAGGCAGATTCAGGACCACGTCCAGGAAACTCTCCTAATGATTTGAGCTACCCAAGAGTACCATGGGCTTTCTCTTACTAGGATCTTTGAGCAAAGACTGTTTGGTCTTGGTTAACTTTGTGGTAGAGAGGAGTTTTTTTTTTTTTTTTCAGAAATGGGTTTTAATAGATGGCCACTTTCTGCCCCCAAAACACTTCCTAAAGCAGCCAGATTCCCTTCAGACAGAGATCCGTCAGGGAACTTGGACAATGAAAGGCTTCATCAGGGCTAACCAGAAAGCTGATGAGGCCAGTGGGTGGGTTAGGGGCACCTAGCCGGAAGAGAATCACTAGGGCTGATGACAAAGGAGAGCATCAATGGCACTTTGGAGGGAGAAGGCAGTGTCCTGGAGTAGATCTGAAGTCAGCAAAGACCAGGTTTGAGTCCAGCCTGATGCTTCCCAGCTACTTAAATCTCTAAACCTGTTTCCTCAACTGTAAAATCAGAATAATAATGCGTACGGCACCTACCTCTTAAGAGACTCAAAGGTGACAGTGCTGCCTGTAGGGTCCTCTGTTTGGCATTTAAAGCCCTGGGCCACCTTCCCACCTCTCCAGTGTCCTTACTTTTTAATTCCCTTCTCATACTTGATGACTCAACCATGTTGGCCTTCTTCTCCAGACCAGGCCTTTCCACTGGCTGTATCTAAGGCCTGAAATGTTCTCTCATTCCTTATGACTGCCTTCTGGCTTCCTTTGAGACTCAGTCCAAGTCCTTGACTAGAGGGCCTTGAAGGTCCATTCCTAATCTTAATCACAGTTTCAGATTCAGATCTCCTAAAATTCAATCCATGAGCCATAGTCCTGGGCTCTCCTCAGGTATTCCAACCCTTCAAGTGAAGGAAATAGTTCATCTAAATCTCATAAATGTAAAACTGAAAGGGATTGGGGGAAGCAATTTCCGCATTTTACAGATAAGGAAACTGAGGCCCAGGAAAGTTAAGCAGCTTGATGACTTTGTATCACTGTGATCATAGTTCCAGTTTTCTCCTCTTATTTATGTTTTGATCTTTAAAATGTGTGTATTAACTTGAATTAGTAACAAAAATGTCCTGGGTCCCCCCATATCCCTTCCTGCGTTATTTTATTTTGCATATTTTTCTGGATTTTGGTTACTGCTGTTACTATTTATATTGTTCTGATTCTATTTTCTTCCTTCTGTAAGACTTCATATGAGTGTTTTCATATTCCTTTGAATCCCTCATATTTATCACTTTTTATGGTTTACTGCTCAAGCCTCTCCATGGCCCTGGGCCCCCTGCTACTTCCTGGGTTCAGGGTTCTATTTTAGGTTATCAACTCATTAGAGTCACAATTCATGAGCCTCCACCAAGGAGCTGTTATGAAATATGCTCCAGGCAAATAAAGCCAATATAAAATTCAAACAAAAAATGAAGCAAGGTGAATGGCAAAGGAAGCAAATCCAATAGTCTTGTGCTGTACTGTTCCTGTAAGTGGACGGCTGCTGCCTCCCTCAACCCACCAAGGCAACCACAGTCCCATGGAGTCCTCAGGTATTTGACCCCGTCAAGGAGAAAAAAACAACAGTTCATCTAAACTCATTAACAGGGATAAGGGTGCTAAAGAGGACAAACCACAAGGAGGATGAGAAAGAGAGAGAGAGAGAGAGAGAGAGGGAGGGAGAGGGAGGATGGATAGAGACAGAAAGATAATAGAGGTGACAGAAATGATAGCAATATCTTGAGATGGTAGAGAAATTAATAGATAGATATATAGAGAGAGATGATCGAGATATCTAGAGAGGTGGTAGAGATTAGAGAAGTATCTAGAGATGGTAGGGATGTGGATAGATAGATATCTAAATACAGAGAGATGATAGAGACATCTAGATAGAGGATAGAGATATCTAGATAGAGACAGTTGTCTAGAGTGATGATGGAGGTTGTAGAGATAATAGAGGTATCTAGAGATGGTAGAGATAAGGATGGATATCTAGATGGAGATAGAGATGATAGAGATATCCAGAGAGATGACAGAGATGATAGAGGTATCTAGAGATGGTGGAGACATGGGCAGATAGATATCTAGATGTAGAGATGATAAAGATATCTAGACAGAGATATAGATGATAGATATAGATAGAAGACAGAGAACTATCTTTCAATATAATAGGTTTCCTTTGTAATCCTATGTATTTCAACTTATACATTTGAAAACATGACTGAGAAGGGCTCCACAGGCCTCACCAGAGGATCCATTGCCCCAACAGGTTAAGAAGCCCTCCACTATTGCACTGTTTCCTCTGGCAGCTCACTCTTCCTCCTCTTTCTCCCAGGTTCCTGTCTGCACTGTGGCTGGCCCCTTTCCTATCACCACTTTACCTTCTTGTGCTTATTGGTTTCTCGTCCTCTGCCCCTCACCTTCCCTTGTCGCTCTCTAATATGTCTCTTCCTTGTGGGACTTCCCCCATCCACCAAAAACTGTTGAGCTTATACACAGGATCCTAGGGGATGTAATTCCCCAATGTAAACATGTAATTTGTTGCCTACATCCACCCCATTTATAGATGTGATACAATTCCATTACATTAGTTCTGTCATTAGCCAATCTTCAGACACATGGGTTATGTCTAGTTCTTTTCTGGGGGCTCGTGACACTGCTATCAATATTTTTTGTCAGATAGGTCTTTTGAGGGTTGTTTCCTGCCCATGACATCTTGGGAGTTGTTTCTTGTCAATGACATTAAGACTAAAGATACGGTCCTGATTCTAGGATCCTTGGGTCAACAGTATGAATCATTTTAGAGCTCTTGTTATGAAATGAGATTACATGCATCAAACATTCTGTAAATCTTAAAGTATCATTAAAATGTGAGCTCTTGTTACGAAATAACTGTATTATTAGAAAGCCAGGTTACTTTCCCTTCTCCTTTATTTTACAGAGCAAAACCCTGAAGGGCAGAGAGAATGTGCCCCAGGACCTTCAGTTAATCACTGATAGAAGAAAGACCAGAATCCAAGTTTCCTGGCTGGTGGTCCAAGGTGATTTCCACTCAACCCTGCTCTGGTACCCAGTACCAGACAGAATATCGGTCAATCTATTATTCAATCAACAAACCTTTATGAAGCCCCAAAATGTTCCAGACGTCGTTTAGTTCCTGGAGTAACAGACAAAAGTGGAACAAGCTCTTGCCTTCAAGGAATTTACATTCTACTAAGGGAGACAAGTGCATATGTAAGTAACTAGAAGTAAGTATAAGATGATTTCAGAGGGACAGAATGTTCTGGAGAAAGGAGAATGGGGACCAGAAAAGGCCTCCCGTAGGAGACAGCACATGAGGGTGTCCTGAGAGAAGCCAGGAATGCCAAGAGGCAGAAGTGAAGAAGGAAGAAGAGCATTCTAGGCAGGGGGGCAGACAGTCACTGAAAAGGATCCAAGAGGCAGTCAAATCAATCAAGAAATGCCACACATCATGTATGGTCTGAATGGCTCCTGTGCCACAGTGTTTTTGATACGGTTTCCCACTGTGGGGCATTTCTCTCCAGGCCTATCCAGTAATGGGAAGGCTCAGAAGCCCGACTTCTTTCCTCAGCAAGCCTTAGGAGCCTCGAAGAGCTTGTGGAAAGCTAAGCTCTCTGAGGAAGGCTCGGCACCTCTGGTGACAGCTCCTGCTGAGTGCTCAGGAGGCTGGAGAAGTGATCAAAGTTGCTTTCCTGGAAGAGCTCTCTGAAAGCTGAGAGGTTACTCGGTTTTCTTACCTGGTCTTTTGTTTCCTTGAGGACCAGGGAAAATCATCTTGGCCTATCCATGTAACCTAAGAGGATAATAGGAGGCCACATCCCTCCCTCCCTCTATCTTCAGTTGGCTGGGTCACAGCATTGTGACAGCCAGAGACCAGGGGCTCTCTGCCCCCTCACCACGCCTCACTGGGCCAGGAAGGCCAAGGAAGCTCCCCTGGGCCTTGAGTACTCAAAGAAGTGTGGGATAATGGGTGTCAAAGAAAACAAAAGTCAGGTTTTTGTCTTTTTTTGCTGCTTACTGGGCAAATCAGGATGTGGGAGAGGCAGGCTGCAGAGGATTAAGCAATGCTTCTGGTTTGTGGTTTGGGGGCAGGGGTTTGACTGGAACTATGACTTCATTAATAAAGAGAAATCCCCTCTACCAGTGCAGACAGAACTTGCTCTGTAGCTTGTGGTCCTGGAGTGTTTCCTGGAGCACAGAGAGGTTAAGTGATGTACAGGTGGTCACAAAGCCAGGACCTGAACACAGATCTTCCTGGCTTCGAAGTCCACTCTCTAGCCACTACTCAAAAGTGCCTCTCAAATAAGGAAATACAATGTTGTATGTGTGTGTATGTGTGCATGTGTGCATTTGTGTGTGCCCACACAGGTGTGTATGCATGTGTAAGTGTACGTGTGTGTCTCCACACTGAGGATTTCATTAGTCATGTGGAACTTTAGATGAAGAATCTTCCCAGCCAGTAGTTAAGAGCTCAAACCCTGTGACTACTGGTGCAAACCCTCCAGAATCACCAAATGGGAACCACTGCCCTAGGATATCCATTCCATATTTGGGTTCTGCACCTTGAAATGCCAGGCCCCTTTTCCCATTGTTGAGCTCTGCCCAGAGTCTCTATTTGGGGCAGGGACCCAAGACAACCAAGCCTCGTTGCTTTCCTGGCTCTCCTTTCCAGACTTCAACCCTGTGCCCCTATGTCAGAATCTGTCCCCTTCTTCCCCTTTTCAGCCTCTTCCCTGTAGAAAGTAAGCTCTTTGAGGGCAGAGACTTTCTTTTTTTTTTTTTAATGTATTTGTATTCTGTGCCCTTAGCAGGATACTAGGCATAATGTAGTAGTAATAAATAAATGCTTCTTGCCTTGCCTAATTTCCACATGGCATGGTCTCTGTCCCTGTCAGAATCCCTCCTACCTGCAGAATATAACAGACCTCTTGTAGATATGCTAGCTATGTCAAAGGTGGTGATGTAAAAAATACCGAGATAAAGGAGGGAGACCCTCGTTTCCAACTCCTCAAGAGGGACATGAGAGCTCTCTGTAACTGTCTGAAGGAGAGAGACTGTGGTCCATATGGACCCAAAGGGAGAGTTAGGAACAGTTGGGATGGGGATAGTTGGCTTAATTAGAAGAAAAACTTGCTAACCATTAGAGCTGCCTAAAATTAGCCTGGGCTGCTTGAGAGGCGGCAGTTTCCAGTCTTTGGAGGTCTTTAAGCAGAGGCCAGATGACCCTTGTTGGGTATGTTATTGTGGGGATTCCTTCATGGATGCGTTGGACTTGGTGGCTACTGAGGTCCTTTCCAGCTCCAAGATCTGTGACTGACTGTGGGATCAGTCCATGCTCTACCATCAGGCCAGACCCCGCAGAGAAAGCAGTTCATTTTTAGTTGTTTAATCAACCCTCGGTGGTGGTGACTGGGAACCTTAGAAGTTTCTAATCTGGCTGTGACTTCTGAGTCTCAAGATGTTTAAATCTTCCTGGCGCTGGGCTCATGAGGAGCAGAGGCGGGTGACGGATTGTGGCACAAAATATTTCCCTGGGAGCCAGCAGAGATAACTTTAATGTACCAGATAAACTCCTCAGCGTGACTGTAGCAATGTAGGGGGAATAGAGGCAGTGCTGAGCCCAGAACGATGAACAATCTATTGGTCTGCACAGGAGCCACCAGGCTGGAGGGCCTCTTCAGGGCAGGGGGTTAAGATCCTCTGCTCACCACATACAACAGGATCAATTCAATACGAGTCAATCTAATCAGCATATATCGAGCACCTACTATGTGCTGGATATTGTGCTTGACACTGGGGAAATACAACAAATGGAATCACTGTCCTCCATGGTGTATTTGAACATGATACAGTACAGAGAATACTGGGTTGGAATCAGTGTTTGAGATCAAATGCTGCCTCTTAAAGCTTACTCTGTGAGTGACCTCAGGCAAGTTACTTAATTTCCTGGGAATCAGTTTTCTCATCTGTTCAGAGTGCATTGAGCTAGGTGGCTTTTGAGGACCCTTCCTCCTAGATCTATGATCTCACGATGCTGGTAAGAAAAAAACAAGGGACTTGGAGGCAGGAGACGTCTGGGTTTCAGTCCTACCCCTGATGCTTTCTTGGTTGTGTGTTTCATGAATTTTATAAGCCTCAGTTTTCTCATCTGTAAAATGGGAATAATGATGCTAAATACGAGAACGTGTATAAAATGTTTTTCCTGCCTCCACAGAACTGTCAATTGTAATTATGACAGCAGGCAATAGTCCCACTGCTGTTTAGGACCAGAAGTGAGAAGTCTGGGGATGCACTGTCTGGAGAATTCAGACTGGCCGTAGAGTAGGTTTGCAGCCTCGGAATCCCAGAACTGGCTAAAGCCTCAGGAAGTCATCTGGTCCAGTCCCCTGCTCTCAAGGTCGGGCCAGGGTGGAGGCAATAGGACTTAGCTCAGTCCAGTCTTTCCTGCCTCTGACAACCAAGAGGCTCAGACAAAGAAAATCTCACTTGCTTTGATTTAAAGTCACTTATTCTTCTTTGATCACAGGGTCCCTAGGGGTCACCTAAACCAACCCCCCTTGTTTTATAGAGAACTGAGACCCAGAAAGGTGACTAATAAGTAGATAAGGTCAGGATCTGAATCCAAATTCTCTGGCCCCAAATACTGTACCCTTCCTTCCCATGTTCCTAAGTAGGAGTAGGTATTGGGTTTGGTGAATATTGGCTGGGTCTGGCAGGGATGGCAATCATGAGATGGGGAACAGTGGAGTGATGTGTAAATGGAGGTCAAGAGGAAGTACCAGGAGAAACCTTCATCAGCTCACTGTTTGACATGGGAGAGAGAGCAGCACTTAATACATACCATCTATGCTCAGGGAAAAACCCATTCTGGACAAGAGATGGCCAGGCAGGCTGCCCTCTGCTCCCCCAAGCCCCAGATGAGGAGGGATGTGTTAATTCAATCCTCCTTTATCAGCTTTCATGTCCCTGGCTTGGCTTCTGCCAGCATGACCTTTGTGGGGCAAGAATCTGGGCGTAGATGCCCAAGGGCAGGGCTGACTGAGCAGGCCATGAGGAAGGAGGTAGAACACTGTGCTGTGGAGTCAGGAGGCCTGGGTTCTACTCTGTTGGCAGGAAGAAAAGAAGCATTTATTAAGCACCGACCATGTGTTAGGTCCTCTGCTAAGCACCTTACAATCTCATGTGGTCCTCACAATAATAGTGGGAGGTAGGGCTGTTATTATACCCATTTTACAGAAAAGGGAACTGAAGCACACAGAGGTTAAGTGACTTACCCAGGGTCATGCAGGTCATAAGTGTCTGAGGCTGGATTTGAACTCAGATCTTCCTGACTCCAGGCCCAGGGCTCTATCCATTATCTAGCCTTGTGATCTTAGACCAAGTATTTCCCCTCTCTGGGCCAGTTTTTTGTTTTATCTATAAAATGATTAGACTAGGTAAGGTTTAAGGCTGTTGTTGGTTTCCCCCCGTTGTTTATTTGGGGAAAGTGCTACTTATGAAAAGGCAGCTATAAAATACAGAGTCCCACAACAAAGACTTGTTTTATCTTAAAGGGAAAGGATTGGGTGGGTCCAGGGGATGCTTGTTTCTTTCCTTCCTTCTCTCCCTTTCTCCTTCCCTTCTTCCCCTCCTCTCTCCCTCCCTCTTTCCTTTCTTTCCTCCTTTCCTTCTCTTCCTTCCCTTCTTCCTCCCCTCTCTTCCTTCCTCTCTCCCTCCCTCTTTCCTTTCTTCCCTCCTTCCTCCCCTCTCTTCCTTCCTCTCTCCCTCCCTCTTTCCTTTCTTCCTTTCTTTCCTCCTTCCTTCCTTCTCTTCCTTCCTCTCTCCCTCCCCACCTTTTCCCTCCTTCCTGCCTTCCTTCTTTGCTGTATGTAAAGGAACTGGAATGTGGGCTTCTTCTCAAGGTAGAGGTCACCCTTCCTACCTTGTCCTGGCTGTAACTCACTGACCAGGCATCCCCCTCTTGGCTCAACCCCAGCAGTGCCCTTTGCACAGTCTGAATTGTCCTTCCTATTTTAAGCATGGGGCAATGAACTCTCTAAATCCTCTGTTTTCACCTCTGTACTTTGCTCTCTCCCTATTAGTTCTGGTCGAATGCAAAAATATACCAAGACAAAAAAATGCTCTGAATTCATTAACATTTTTCAGTGGATTTGTGTGTTATTCATCAGAGCAGCATCATATACAAAGGTAAAAAAGCAAGACATATGTGTGTGAGATCTTTTTTCATTCATCTGCAGAAGGCCTGCTGTTTATGGATCCTACTCACTCATCTGATGAGACGGACCTCTTGGCTACTTTCCAGGGCATAGCTGTGATGTTGGTGAGACCTTTGGCAGCCCCTCAACCCTCCCTCACTTTTCTCCCCTCTCACTCCTTCAAATGACATGCTCTAAGGCAGATAACCACCATAACCCGCTGTTGAGGGGGTCTGTCAAGAGCTCAGAGGGACCTCCAAGGCCAACCTCTTTATTTTACAGATGAGGAAACTGAGTCTCAGAGAAGGGAAACTACCTGCCCAAGGTCTCAAGACCTTTATCATTCTAAGGGCAAAGATCATGTGCTTCTCATTCCAACCTTGTCGCCACAGGAAAATATTACATTCACACTATGCCAATAAATGACTGATAAGGCTTAGTGTGCTTCATCTGGGGTGTGTGGGGGGGGAGCTCATATAGTACAAGGAACAATAGCAAAGCTTTAAACTAAAGGGGTGAAATGTCATGGCAGGATCACAGGAGCCTGATCAGTTAAAGGGAGAAGGGATTGTTTTTCTTGGGGAGAGGAGTGGAGTTTTTCTGGTGTTTCTGAAACCCCCCACTAATGTTATAACATTTCTGTTATATAATTTAGAACTGGAAGGGCACTTAGAGGTCATCCAATCCAACCCCCATATTTTATAGATGAGGAAAAAAGGCCCACAAGGGTTCAATGAATGACTTGCCCAAGGTCACAGCCCTCATTAATGAGAACCCCAACCCGAGTTCTCTAATTCCAAGTCCATTGTGCTTTCCCATACGGTCATCTGTTCTGCCTGTGCATAAGGTAGAACCTGTCCTACCTTAGCCTGTTCGGAGGATTCATTACCCTTCCTCAGTTCGCTCAGCTACCTGTATATTATTGTTCAATCCTTTTTCAATTGTGTCTGATTCTTCGTGACTCCATTTGGAGTTTTCTTGGCAGAGATACTGGAGTGGTTTGCCATTTCCTTCTCCAGTTCATTTTGCAGATGAGGAAACTGAAGCAAACGGGTAAGTGACTTGCCAAGGGTCACACAGTTAAGAAAGCCACCTAGCTACCCATCTACCTATCACATACCAAAGGTATGGCAGTCACATCATTGTAAAACCCAAGTACTCCATGGGTTCTCTCACTCATTTTACAGAGGAGAAAACTTTGGCAAACAAGGGTAAGTGACTTTCCCAGGGTCACACCGTTAGTATCTGAGGCCAGATTGGAACTCATGAAGATGAGTTTTCCTTTCCTTTTTTTTCTGGCAACATTATCACTAACTGACACCTCTCCCTCCTTATCTCCCATCACACACACACACACACACACACACACACACACACACACACACACACACACACACACACACACACACACTGTATTGGAGAGTTCCATGGTTGAAGAGATCTTGGTTTCCAAGGTTGCCCCATAGCTTTTCTCCTATTTGGAATCTATGTGATTCTTTTTGAGGGAGGAGGGTTCTAATCTTCACTCCCTCCTTGACCACCTTTAAAAAATATCATTAATGGGGCGGCTAGGTGGCGCAGTGAATAGAGCGCCGGCCCTGGAATCAGAAGGCCCTGAGTTCGGAGCCGGCCTCTGACACTTAATCCACACGAACAAAAAAACCTAGCCGTGTAACCTTGGGCAAGTTACTTAACCCCAATTGCCCTAAAGGGGCGGCTAGGTGGCGCAGTGAGTAAGAGCGCCGGCCTCGGAGTTGGGATGACCCGAGATCAGATCCGGCCTCAGAAAATGAGCACCCACGCATAAATCAAATGACTAGCCGTGTAACCTTGAGCAAGTTACTTAACCCCAATTGCTTTAAAAAAAAAAATGTATCATTAACACATTTTAAGAACATCTCTGCACTCGAACTTTGATAATATGGCACCGACACTGCCTGATGTGGTCAACTTGGGTTTGCGACCTGGTATTGTCTTCATTCCCATAATTCTTGCTCTGCTCTCGTCTCTCTGAATCATTTGATCCAAGTCTTCCTGTGTTTCTTGGGATCCTTTATATCTGTTGTAACTGGATACACACAAAAATTCTACTAGTGTGGTTGTATGCCTGTGAGCATGAAACACAACAGTCTCCAAAGAATGGAATGAACATCACAAAGAAGGCAATGGAGAGACACGCACTGGGAGTGAGCGGGCTGCATCATGCCACAGATATGGGAGGCAGAAGGACACAAGTAAAGGATGTGACTGAGCAAAGGTATGAGAGTCAAAGAAAGGCTGGCCATGTGGTGAGGGTCAGGGAGGGCTGATGAAATGAATGTATCCATGCATGCATGAAGAAGTGTTTATTAAGGACTTACTAAGTTGCAAGAACTGTAGTAAGAGCTGAGGATACAAACTGAAAAAAGAAGATAGTTCTTGTTTTCAAGGAGCTCCCACTCTAATTTGGGGACAGGAACAGTCTGCTCCACTAGAATCCTTGTCGATGGCAGAAGAAAGCAAGGATGGCTTCCAACAAATAGGGTGGATCCTAAGGGGGTCAACTCAAGGAAGAACATGGGGAGTGGTATGGGATGTGCAGTCCCTGGGTCAATGATGATGATGATGATGACAATGATGATGATGGCAGTAGTAATAAAATAACAGCTAACAATTATCTATAGCACTTTAAGGTTTACAAAGAGCTTTACAAATATCTAATCTGATCCTCACAATGACCTTGAGAGGCAGATGCTAATATTATCCCCATTTTACAGATGAATAAATTGAGGCAAGCATAGGTTAAATGACTTGCCCAGAGTTACGCAGCCAGTGAGTGCCTGAAGCCAAATCTGAACTCAGGTCTTCCTGACTCCAAGTCCCAGGCCCTGTCTATTGAGTCACAACACTGGCACTGTGCTAAGATCACAGAGAATGATATTCCAAGACACCCACAGGCAGCAGTTTATTCGGCTGTTCCCCAGCTCGTGGGCACAAGTTGTGTTTCTGCTCTTAAGATCACAAATGATGCTATTAATATTTTTGCACAGATGGGTCTTTTTCTCACCAGCATTAACGTCCTCCGGAATAGATTTAGTGGTGAGAGGTCTGGGTCAAAAGGTATGAACAATTTAGTAACTTTTCTTGCATGATTCCAAATCGTTTTCCAGAATGGTCAAACCAATTCACAATTCCACGAACAGTGAAGCTGGTGTCTCTAACTCCCTTTTTTCAGCCTTTCTTTTCTCAGATACATTGGCCCACTGAGGCAGGATAAGGTGGACAAGCTCGCCATCTGCTGGATATCATCTGTCAGTTCTCTGCATGTCCACCAAGCCATGGTCCCCCAAAGGACTGGCATCTTCTGACTCCTACTAGGCCTCAAGGGCTTCATTTATTTATTTCCCACGTATAGGAGCCTGGGGGTGGATGAGTTGTAATCTGCACTGGTGGAGTGAGTCCCTGCACCCAAGATCACAGATCCATCTAAGTCCAAAAGTGTGAAAAATAACAATCAGCTTACCATGTGTAGATGGAGATGGTTTCTTTTCATTAGTCCACAGACACCCCCAAACACTATCCCTGAAGATCTGGGTGTGAAGGAAGGACAGGACTAAGCACAAAGTGGCATGCTGTGACCCTGACATTGGTAACCATGGAAACCTAGTCCAGTCCTCTCATGTTACAGATGGGGAAACTGAGGCCCAGAGAAGTTACTTATCCTGCCCCAACATGTTCTTGCTCATCTCCTGCTTTCATGCCAGTTGCTTCTCTGGTTCACCATCTTGGTTATTTTTCCTGATCACTACTATGGTGAGAATTTATATCTGAGTTTGAATGAACATTTTTTTTTTTTTGGCCTTTTGGAGGGCAATTGGGATTAAGTAACTTGCCCAAGGTCACACGGCTAGGTTTTTGTTTGTGTGTGCGTTGTGTCTGAGGCCAAATCCGAAATCAGGTCCTTCTGACTCCAGGGCCGACACTCTACTCACTGCGCCACCTAGCCACCCCTTGAATGAACATTTTAAGCTGGTGTTTTGTGCCAGAGTACTGGGCTTAAGAGTCAGGAATCCCTGAGTTCAAATCCCTGAGTGTCAAATCAGCATTTACTATTTGTGTGACCCTGAGCCAGCAGGTCATCAAGCCTTCCTCAAGCTGTTTCCTTATCTATAAAATGTGAGTTATAAAAGCACCTGCCACAAGGAGCTGAGGAACAAATGGGGTAACGTATAAAGTGCTTTCCAAATGCCTATCATCATCATTATTATTTATTTGTAACAGTATAACATACAAATTAATTATCGATCTAACAATCTGTCATTTCGTGTTCAGTTACCTTGGGGCACTCCCTGAATCCTCACTGCTCTGGTGTATGGCACACTCAGGCTTGGCCCTAGTCAGAAGTGGGGAAAATGGCCCAAGTTCACCTTCAAGTAGTCAGAACACCCCTACCCTTCCCCCGACCTCCTGCCTTCCCACTTCCCCATGCTCAAACTTCTCATTGGATAAACTGGGGGTGGGGAAGCTGCAGGCTCCTCACCCCTGGGTGAAACTGTACGAGCTTACTCAGTTACCAGCAACCTCTGGACTTAACATTCCAAAGGACACCAGCCTTTGAACAGAGGGAAGACAACCATTAAGGCAAAGGCATGACTTGTTGGGGGAGTGTTTCACTGAAGCCCTTGAAGTCTGTTCTATAGACAGCCACCTAATCCTGCTATGCTCAAGGCCATTCCTGTGTTCAGTGGTGACTGACACTTCTAATGGGGATCCCAAGGCAGTGAAACATTCTAAAACACCTTCTGAATAATGAAAGACAGAATTATGTTCAGGTCAGTTCGTATCCCTTCTTTAACCACATGCGAATTCTTAGAAAACCAGAAATCCACGGATGTGTTGGTGATTTAAATGGAAAATGGAGATTGGGGGATGAGAAGGGCCCTTAGAGGCCCTTGATCCTCATTTTAGAGATGAGGAAACTGAGACTCGAAGCAGAAAAAAATCACAGAACTTAAGAGCTGAAAATGACTTTAAAAGCCAATAGCATATAGTTTAATGAGGGAAATATGATGGCAGCCGGGTTTGCAGAATTGCAGATTTAGAGCTGGCAGAGATCTTTGGGGTCAAGGTGGGGGCAGGGAGGAACTGAGGCTTGGAGAAAAGTGGCTTACCCCAGAACACATGGCAGCTCTGGCAGAATTTGAAACCAGATCCTTTAAAATGAAAATCTGGCATTGTATTTTTCCTACAGTACCACAGGTTCCTACCTTGACTACTTTCTAGCCAGCTGTGTGACCTTAGTTGACTCACTGCCCTCTCTGATCCTGTTTTCTCATCTTTAAGATGAAAAGGGCAGGAACTCTCCAGGCCTAGATCTGTGATCTGATCTAAGCATCTTTTTTTATTGATGAGAAGACCTAAGGTCCAGAGAAATGAGCTAGATATGATCAGAGGGTTTTAGGAGCTGGAAGAGAACTAGCCTTCCTTCCTCACTTTACAGAGGAGGAAACTGAGGCCCTGGGAGACAACAGGGCCTTGCTGAAGATCCCATCTGTACTATGGGGGGATTTAAACTGAGATCCTCAAATTCCCAACCCAGGGCTCCTTCCCCTGGACCCTCCTTGTCCCAGTCTAAGCGCCCTGTTTTACAAACAAATTAAGACCCAAAAAGGGAGTGGGGATTCGACCAGGGTCATGCTGGCAATAAGATGCAAAGCCAGTACTTGAACTGGCCAGTTCTCTGTGGCCAGACTGAGAGTTCTTTCCATCACTCCAGTGTTTCTGCAGCTTGCCTGAGGTGACACAGTCAGAGACTGATTGTGTATTAGAATCCTAAAGGCCCCATTCCCCAACTAGCATCCAGTTGGTAAGAAAAATGTATAGTCAAGAAATAGGGGGGCCGAGGCCTGGGAAACAAAAGCTGCTGGGGAGTTTTCTTTCGGGCTTTTCCACAGCCTCACTTGTGTGTAGGCTAAGGTTAAGCATGTGTTCCTTATTTCTGTCTCAGTTTCTTCACCTGTGAGATTCTGGACTGTGCTTACAAAATGCCTTTGAGAAGGGTGAGGTCAAAGACAGAACAAAGGGATACAATAAAAAACTGAAGTATCAGAGGAACCTTAGAAAGGGCATCTCGTCCAACCCTCTAATTTTAGATCCGAGGCCTAAGCAGTGGAGTGACTTGCCCACCCTTACAAGGCAGTGATCACCATGGCTGGCCTTTCGCTCAGGCTCAGTGAAGAGCACTGGATTTAGATTCAGAGGATCTGAGTTCAAAATCCTGGCTCTGCCCTCAGCTGTGGGATACTGGGCTAGTCTCTAAGGTCCCCACGTCTATGATCCACGAGCCCTGGCCCTGAGGTGCTCCTTCTGTGAAGACCTGGTCCCACTAAGGCACAGAGACGATCCAAGTGTCCCTGGAGGCCTCATCAGCTTAGCGGATGCTCTCCTCCAAGAAGAGGTTCCTCCAAGCTGCATCACTATGAGTCACTAAAGGCTGGATCATGGCTCAACATGTTGGAGAGTGAACGTAGGCGAGGAGTGCTTCACCTTTTTTGTGTCCTAGACCCCTCTGGCATCCCCCGGTGAAGGCCATGGACCCCTTTCAGAATATTTGCTAAATTTCAGTTACAGATGAGTGGAGATAACAATGCATTTCTTCCCCATCCAAGCCCCCAGGCTAAGAACCCTCCAAGAAGACCTCAGCTGTTGAAGCATCTCCTACAAAGGAAGTGAAATGGAAAGTGCCCTGCCCAGGCAGAGAACTTTTAGCACTGATGTTTATTTCCAACTGCCTTCCCAACAGTGGTGAGAGCTGCCTATTCTGAGTACAGCCAAGAGCCCCAAGCTGGCCCCCGGGCCCCGGCACCAGGTGAGAGGTCTCTGAGGTGAGCCCTGCCAGAGAGGCTTTACCCCCAGGCTCAGCCTGCATGGGCACAGGGGCAGACCAAGGGTCCCACTCTTCTAGCCTTTGTCCAGGATCAGCAGAAGCCCACTCTGGGACTGGAGGAGGGGTGGGAGGGGCCTCTGAGCAGGAGCTGTCTCTCCAATGCCATGCCCTCCCCAATAGTCTGGCTCAGCAGCTCGGTCCCTAATCTCCCCAGCAGCCGTGCATGCAATTGGCACAGCCCTCATTCCCTCCCTCACTACTGCCCCAATAATGACAATGAGCACAGGAAGCCTCTGGGAGATGGGAGACCCTTGGGCATCAATCTGAAGGAGAAAACAAGGGGAAAAAAAGGAAGACTGATGAGAAGACAAGCTTTAGGCTTGGCGAGTGAAGAAGTGCCCCTTACCAGTCCATGCTCCTTCTGGTTAGCACCACACCTGGTGAGCCCCCCACCCAGCATGGGAGTCCAGGTGCTCTCTGAGGGTCCCCTTCCAGCTGGGGAGCCAGCAGGGGCACCAGCATGAGTGACAGTCACTTATTGGCCACGGCTGAGAGCTGGTCCCGGATCCGCCCCAAGCCATCTAACATGGTGTCCAGCGTTTCTTTGCTCAGCTCCATGGTGACAGCTGAGATAGCGGGCTTGTCCCCACATAGGCTGGCATCCTCCTGGATCTAGAAAGGAAAGAAGACCCCAAGATAACGGTCTGGAGGGTAGAGGAGCAACTGGATAAGGCAGAGAAAGTGTCAGAGAACTTTAGGGTTCAGGCGCCTGAGGGCGGGCTCTCCTCCAAGGACTGGGGGATCTTCCACTGTGAGGTGATGGAATGAGTCTCTAGGAGACACTCTACCAGCTTAGCTAATGTGCTAACAACCAGTGCCCTGGACTAGGTGATCCAGAAGCTGGGAGGAAAGCCCCAGAAGGCACCATACCTCCTACATCCATAATACACTCACTCTGGCCTTCTATTGGTAGAATACTGGTGATACCAGCTGATGCCATAAGGACAATGGGTCTTTTTACTCTCTTTCCAGAGTGTAAGCACCAGCCTGGGAAAAGGCAAGGCCAGCCACCAGATGTCTGTTTTTAACTTTTCCATTACCTAGTTACCTGATCTTGGGTAGGTCCCTTAAATTCTTTATGACCCTCAGTTTCTCCATCTATAAAATGGGGTGGGGGTTGTTAAGACTAGCAAGTTCTAAGACCCCCTTCTAATTGTTAGTGGTGCCCGATCACTGGAACAGAAAACCAAGCACACCTTCATCTGGAGCAGGCAGGTGGGTACAGCCATTCGGGTGATGCTGTCGGAGGCCATCTTGACATCTACTCTCCAGTCCAAGTCAACGAGTCGAGGCAAGGAGACTGCAGAAAAGGGAAGACACACTCAATCCAGGGAACTAGCCAGGCCAGTGCTCTCCCCCAACATCTACCATCTTTATGAGTTACACGGAGTGAAGGCATTAGAAGGAACAGGGCACAGATAGAGGAAGGGGATTGCGTAAGACTCAAGTACATCCCAGTCTAACAGCTCTATCTGGGAAAGGCATCCTAGCCTCCCCCACAGCAAAATGGGAACAAGAGCAGCCAGGCCTTCCGAAGGCCATCGAGATGACCAACTCCATAACTGCACAGAGCTTTTAGCTACTACTTCTGGTAGATTTTAAAGAACCACTGAGCCTTATCCTCCCTGTAACTATCACTTATCCATGGGATTAAAAGACAGAAGGAGAAGGGAGATTGTTCTTGCTTCTCAAGCAAGTCCCTCCCCCCACCCAAACCCCATTTCTTTGTCACAGTGGGGCTTCAGAAAATGGCTCAACGTTGCTTGTTTTTACAGAGCTCTTGTGATTCTTTTCTCACTGGGCAACAGCTTATTGAGGGCTTCTCTGAACTCACCCCCTTCATCATTCCTATGGCCCAACAGTATCCATTCCATGTGTACACTATAATTCACTTGGGAATTCCCCAACAGAGGATCACCTAGGTTTCCAATTCTTTTCCATGCCAAAAAGAGCTGCTGCATTATTTTTGTATAGATGGGTCTTCTTCCTTTTTTCTGACCTCTTTAGTCTAGTCCTAGGTCAAAGGTGATTTGGTGATTTGGGGGGCACTGTTTCTAATTGCTTTTGGGCGCTGCCAGACCAATTTATACCAATTCTGCCAAGAGTACATTCACAGGCCTGCTTTCCTGAAGTCTTCCCAGCATTTAGCATATTGCCAATCTGCCAAGAGTGAGGTCAAAGCTCTAGGCTGCTTTAATTTGCATTTCTCTAACTGCTGATGATTTGGAGCATTTTTTCACATGGTTGTTGATAGCTTGGATTTCTTCCCTTGACAACGGCCTGTATACATCCAAAAACAACAAAGAATGCTCCTCGCCTCTGGACAGTGAGCAGACAGACAGTGCAATGAGATAGGAATTTCTGGACATGGCCAATGTGGGCCACAGCCCATTAGCTTTACAATAATAATCATAATAAATAATGAGTCCTGGTATTTACACAGCACCCTACTATGTGCTGATGCTTGCAACAACCTTGGGAGGTAGGTGCTATTATTATCCCCATTTTGCACTTGAGGAAACCAAGGTTAAGTGACTTGCTCAGAGTCACACAGCTAGAAAGTGTCTGAGGCAGGATTTGAACTCAGGTCTTCCTGACTCCAAGCTCTCTCCACTGCTCTACCAAGCTGCCTCATGAATATCTGCTACCAGGGTTTTGTTTTCCTTTTCTTTTTTAAAGGTGGAAGAGGCAGGACAGAGAAAATAAAGAATTGTTCACTGAAGAAAAAATTTAATAAAAACAAGAGACCTTTTCCCAGTGGCCTTTGGTTTCCCTACTCACTACAAGCTCTGCGTTTCTCCTCGTGGTTCTCAAGAAGCTCAGAGCTGCGGGCCAGCAGGAGCCGAGAGCAGAGGCCGCTGCTAGGCCCCAAGCCAAGTGAATGACAGGTTTGCAGCAGATGTCAATGTTCAGGGCTGAGTCATTTCAGGAAATGCACACATAGGCTCTACTTTACAACAAGCTGGCTCAGTGGGCTTTGCTTTCCATTTAAGCTGGTTCAGTTCATGGGTCATTAAAAAAGAAAGCAATGGGGGCGGCTAGGTGGCGCAATGAATAGAGCGCCGGCCCTGGAAACAGAAGGACCTGAGTTCGGAGCCGGCCTCAGACACTTAATCCATACAAACAAAAACCTAGCCGTGTAACCTTGGGCAAGTTACTTAACCCCAATTGCCCTAAAGGGGCGGCTAGGTGGCCCAGTGAGTAAGAGCGCCGGCCTCGAAGTTTGGATGACCCGAGATCAGATCCGCCCTCAGAAAATGAGCACCCACGCATAAATAATGACTAGCCGTGTAACCTTGAGCAAGTTACTTAACCCCAATTACTTTAAAAAAAAAAAAAAGAAAGCAATGAACATTTGGGTTTGGTCTGATGTTTTAGCTAAGGATGGTCATCCCTCCAGGTGTGGAGCCTGCAGTTCAGGTCTCTGGTCCTAAGCAGACCCAGCACTAAGGGGTATCATGGAGAGGTCAGCCCTTCTCATACTCACTTTGATTTGCTTGGGCCTCCTTTCTCCATGCAGGCCTGTGAAAAGAGGAAAAAGGGTGGGGCAGAGAAAACTGAGTCTTCTGATGACTAGGAGAAATACACAGATATTAAAAACATATTTACACCACATTTGTAGGCTTCCTTTTTTCCTAAGGACAGCTAGAGGGCACAGTGGATAGTGTCAGACCTAGAATTAGGAAGACCTGAATTCAAATCCCGCCTCAGACACTTCCTAGTTGTGTGACCTGTGGCAAGCTGTTAGGGCTCGCCTAACAGGGCTGACGTCAAACTCACCTCTCCTGCCGCCTCTACGGCACTCCAATTGCCTTCAGCTATTCCTGTCGCCCCTACGACCCGGCTTGCCTCCACAAGCCCTTCTCCAGCTGTCCCTGCAGTCTGGTCACTCTGATCGCCCCAACGACCCGGGCTGCTTCTACAACCCTCTCTCCAGCTGCCACCACAGCATTAGTCACTCTGGTCGCCCCTACAACCCGGGTTCGCCCCCACGAACCCCTCGGGGAGCCTGCTCCTCCGAGAACAGACAAAGGAGTCCTGACACCAAGCTGTAATGTCTTGCCATTTAATCTCTTTCTCGTTTACAATCACCTCATCTCTCTCTCCTCCCGCTTTCACCTTGCCTCCCTCTTTTTATCTCCTTTCCCCTCCCCCGACTCTCTTCTCCCATGTGCCTCAGCAGTAACAAGCTTCTAATAGCAGGGGAGTGCTCCCCTGTTAGCACCGCATACTCAATACCCCAAAATCACGGGGGAGAATGAACGCCCAGGTGCCTCCACCCTGCTTGAGTTGCTCCATCCTTTGCCTGAGTTTTCCATGGGTTTTCAGAGTTCGGGTAGAGTCTTAAAGGGGCCCCAACAGCAAGTCACTTAACCCTGTCTGCCTCAGTTTCCTCATCTGTAAAACAAGCTGGAGAAGGAAATGGCAAACCCCTCCAGGATCTTTGCCAAGAAAACCCCAAACGGGATCAGAAGAGTTAGACATGAGTGAAGAACGACTTCTATTCCTATTTTTTTTTAAGCAATTGGAGTTAAATAACTTGCTCAAGGTTACACAGCTAGTTATTTTTTATGTTGTGGGTGCTAATTTTCTGAGGCTGGAACCAATCCTGGGTCCTCCTGACTCCAGGGCCAGCACTCTTACTCACTGTGCCACCTAACCAGCCACCCCTTCTATTCTTATTTTTGCAGACAGTTGATGTAATATTGGAATTAATACTCTTCTCCAGTCTCTTCCAGAGCCAATAAAGAAAGCTTCAATAAAGAAAGCTTCCCTAAAGAACAAAGGAATTCTCTTCCTCTCACACACAGGTTACTTTTGAGGGATCTGGGTGATGCCAAGGGCATGAGAATTTACTGGAAGTATCCAGAACTCTGAGGGAGAATACCAAGTGGTCAGGTGGGCAGCATAATTCTTTTTATTATTCCCATTTGGTAGGGAACAGAGTGACTGACCCACAGTCCCACAACTAGCAGGTTTTAGAAATGGGATCTGAACCAGATCTCCCCATTGCTAAGCCCAAAACTTCTTCCACCACATGAAAGAGAAGTCTCCATTTTCACACTGTTCCCAGGATACTCTGTATCCACTGAGTCCTTGAGTACCTTTGGTATCTAGAGAACTAAATGCCTTTGGATCTGATGCCACATCCTCCCTAAGGCTGAATCCCGGGCTATGGCAGACAGTCTGCAGAGGGAGGCTCCAGGGGATGACCCCCTAACTTGGCATCAACCAGGGGAGAGCAGCCCTCACTGAGCAAGCCAGAAGCTCCAGTGTTTGTCTCAAGGTTTCACTCCCATCTTATTCTCAGGTCATTGGCAGAAGCTTACTGACCAGCTCAGGTGTTAGCTTAGCTTTGTCTCTCTTGGTTTTTTCCGCCCTCCCAAACCTCTTTAAAGGAGTGAGGCACTCACACATGTTCCATGATGATTTTCGTCAACAGGTTTTTGAGGTTTTGGTGGAAGTTTTCAGGGAATAGAGCAAGAATCTCCTCACCAGCAGTCAGGTCCTGGTAGGCCACCAGCCTGGTGAGGCGGTGCAGGGCACGGATCAGCTGTAACAAAGGAAGGGCCCCTGTGGAGGTGAGAGAGGCTTGGCAGACAGAAGAGCCTTGTCACTGATACTCACAGCAAGCTTCATCCAGATCCAGGCCAGACCCCACCTCTGACACTGAGCTGCACAACACTGGGCAAGTCCCTTCACCTTTAAGTCTCAGTTTCCTCCTCTGTAAAATGAGGAGGTTGGACTCGGCTTCTGAGGGCCTTCCACCTCTACAGCTATCTCCATCCCCATGTCTAAGGCCTTGGGGGCCTGGGGCACCTCTTTGATGAACAGTTCCATTTAACCCTCAACAAGTTCATCATTCCTCTGACCCTAGGACCCTGGAATCAGTCCACATCTTTCAGAAGTGAGGTGCCAAGGTGCTGATCCTTTGGAAACCAGCTCCCCACTCAAAAATACTAGAATGATAATGGTGTTACCTGAGTTACCAGGTTCCTCTTTAAAAATGCAAATAGTTCTGGGCAGCTAGTGTTCTGTTGAGGAGCCATCTGGTTCAAGGAGGGGTTGGATTGTCTCATCCCAAAGGCCCACTGGAGCCCTAAGATTCTACAGTCAGGATCTGGACACCTCCTTGAACTTTGGCATTGGTACTTGAAGTGTCAATGGCCTAAGTGACTACTGAGCACCCTACCAGATCTCTATCACCTCTGAGATCCTAGAATTCTCTGTATCCCATAGTCATTAAGAGCAGGGATTAGACTAGATCATGTGTGAAGTCCCTTCCTGCTGTCAGGGTCTGAGATCAGCCAATCACACCTGAGAATGGACGGATCACAAAACTTCTTCAAGCCCAGAAGAGTTCAGGTGAGGCACATGCTCTACCTGGAGCTCTCCTCTCCCTCTCTCCCACTTCCCCCCTATTCACTTATCATCTCCACACCAATGATTCTTAGATCTAGTGATGCATCCCTAACCTCCTTCCTGACCGGCAGTCTCTTACCTCCAACTGCCTAATGGACATTTTTGACCTGGATGTCCTGTGGACATCTTGAACTCAGTGCCTTAGCCCCCAATCTTCCCCTCTTCCAAACTTCCCATTACCACTGAGGGCGTTCCCATCCTCCCTGTCACTTAAGGCCTCTCACCACTCTTTCTCCCTTCCTATATACAATGTGTCCTGTTGATTCTACCCTCTCCAAATCAGCTTTCCTACTATTTCCTATTATTTGGCCCCCAGGCTCACAATCTCAGGATCATCCTCCATCCTCATTCTCTCACCCCATATCTCTCTTCCAATCTGCTGCTAAGTCCTTTTAACCCCATCTCTGCTACATCTCCTGCAGATGTCCCCTTTTTGCCTCTGACCCTGCCACCACTCGAAGCAGGGCCTTATCATCTTGTGCTTTTTCTTATACAGTTTTTAAATCCCTTTCACATGCATAACCTCATTTGACCACCACTGCCACTACCACCATCCTCAGCAAAAACCCTATGATGTATGGAAGGGAATGGATTTCATCCCCATTTCACAAAAGAGAAACTGAGGCTCAGAAAAGGTCCCAAGGTCGCACAGTAAGTGGAAGAGCTGGGCCAGGAAGCAGGGTCTTCTGACTGTAAGACCAAAGCTCTTTCCACTACAGCTCATCACACTCCTATATGCAAGGGTACCTTCAGAATACACTCACTTGATCTGCTTCTTCCTGGGTCACTGACAAACTGGAACATGTGATGTCCAACAGTTTCTTTGAGCCAAGAGCTGAACTGGAAAAGCTCTCTTGGCACAGCTGTCTGACGACATCTTTTGAGGAGGCCTAGGAAAGAAGAAAGGGGGAAGACCTGGATTCAGACTGTGACCATGAGTTCTGCAGAACACAAGGCACCAAGACTCTCTTCAATGGCTTGTCCCTCCAAACACATACTTTTCAAGGCCCATTTGCCAACAATGCAAACTGAGTGGATATCTAGTATGACTTGAGAGTTGTACTAGAGGGAAGCCACCATGAGAAGGTGATTGCAGAAGGGGGTCATGTATGTAGGAAACCACAAAGGATCTTGTTACAATGTATAAATCATACGAATGGGCAGCGAGGCAGTGCCAAGACTGGAGTCAGAGCCAAGACCTGGGTACAAACCTAGCCTCAAACACTTCCTAGTGGTGTGGCCCTGGGCAAGTCACATCACCCTGTTTGACTTAGGTTCCTCATCTGTCAAAAGAGCTGAGGAAAGAAATGGCAAAGCATTCTAGTATCTTGCTAAGAAAACCCAAATGAAGCCACAAAGATGTGGACATGGCTGAAAAACAACACAACATAAATTATATGAAATAAAGATGCACTGAAGAAGGCAGGAGAAAAAGCAACACATTTTAGAAAGAGTTGGCTGGATGAGGTCATTTCTAAGTCCTCTGCCAAGATGAATGTTCTATGGGAGGCAGAGTGGGAGAGTGGAAAGAATATTGGGCTTGAGGGTCCAGGAGTCCCCAGTTCAAATCTTACCTCTGACATCTGATACTTATTAGCTGTGTGACCTCTCTGAACCTGAGGTCCCTTTGTAAGGCAGAAATAAAAATGCCTATGGTACTCACGTTACCAAGTTACCATGAGGCTGGAAAGGACCTTGGAGGCCATCAGCTCCAACCCTCTCATTTTATATATTAAAAAATGGAGAATAAATGAGGTGAAGTCACTTACTCCTAGCCACAAGGTTAGGAAGCCTCAGAGCCATTATTATATACAAGGAAAGAACTTTACAAATGTTAAAACATCACATAAATGTCATTATGTCCTGTGGAGTAGTACGTGAAAGCTGGTAAGAGGGAAATTCATAACTGATATAATGAAAAAAACAACTTCATAACAATTTCAGCTCACTTGTGGTGGGTTACTTCCTTCAATAATGGGTTCTCCTTCACTGAAGGTCTTCAAGCACTAGCCAGATAACTAATTCAACTGGATAAGCATTTGCTATAATTACGGGCTCAGAGATTTAGAGCTGGGAAGGAACCCCGAGAAAACCTAATAGTTAGACAATTTTATGTTTACAGATGGGAAAACTGAGGCCTGGTGAGGTTAAGTAATGGACTTGTCCAGGATCACAGAGGGTAGATGGCAGGGGCTCTGGGCACTGGGCCTGGCTTGCTTCCAATACTGGTAACACGTGCTTACCCTCTGCTTGTTAAAGGGCCCTTCTGGCTCCGAGTCAAGCCTCATGAACTCTTTCCCAGACTACTGCAACAGTTTCTAATGGGTCCCTCTGTCTCTTTTCCTATGTCAACCATCCTCCCCCAAGCTGCCAAAGCTGATTTTCCTCCAGCGCAGATTTAACCACATCACCCCAAGGCTCCATCGACTCTAGGGGCTGTTGATGACTTCTGGGATCAGTACGGACTCCTCTGCTTGGTAAAGGGCTTCGAGACTGGGCCCCTTCCAGCCTCCTGACACCCTCCAAGTGCTGTGACCCAGTTATGTCCTGCTCCTGTTGCAGTCCCGGCACTGGGCTTCCCATCGTGGTGACGCTGCCTGGCGCCTGGGAAACCCCGTCCCTGCGTCCCCCTGGCTCCCCGGAAGGGCTCTCAGGGTGCCTCCCCCCCCATCCCACTGAGGCTGCCTCCCACCTTACTCCAAATGCCTGACTCCTTAGCCTCGCAGGCCGAGGCCGTGTTTCCACCCTTCCGGCTCCTCCCAGGCTCAGCACAGTCCTGGGCACACGCCTGCCAAGACGGGGGGGCTTTATGGGACCTCTATGGGCTTCCCAGCAATTACTTCTAAAGAATGGAGGAGGCTAGGTGGCCGAAGGAAGAGCACCGGCCTGGAAATTCGGAAGCCCTGAATTCGAATCCTGCCCTGGCCACTTCCTAGCCCCGTGACCCCGGACAAGTCCTCGAACCTCTCAGCCTCAGTTTCCCCCTCTGTAAAAGAAGGTTGTGAGGCTCAGAGGGGTTTGGGCAATCACCGCCCCCGCTTCCCAGGCCTGCTGAGAGGCCCAAAAGGGCCTGGAGCTCCCAAGCAGCAGCTTCCCTAGGCGGCGGGGGCGGCCGTGGCCTCCTGTGGAAGGGGGAACCTCGGCTGGACCCGGGGTGCTCAACGGCCGCGGTGCTCTGCGCCCCTCACCGCCACGCCGGGAGCCTTGGGGGCCATTTCCCCCGCCCGCCCGCTGACCCCGACCCTCCACTGAATTACCTTCAGCAAGCTCTGCAGGGCTGGGAAGTCAACCTGCGCCTCCGCAGCCATCTTGCTCCCTCCCGGTCACATGACTCGAGCGCTCTGCGGCCAGAGGCGAGTGCAAGAGAGGCGCTGCGTCACATGGTGGCGGCAAGGCCGCTCGGCATGACGGGAGTTGTAGTCCTGGGCGGGGTAGCCCCGCCTCAGCAGAGAGCGGTAGGCATTGAGCCTAGTGCCAGGGCTGAAGAAGCTGGTTTAAAGGCAGAGGCGGGAGGAGGCTCAGGCAAGAGAGGAAGGGGACCACGGCCCCCCACCACGGGCTGGGTGAGCTGACGGGTCCTGCTGTTCAGGAAGGGGGCGGGGTGGGAATTCCCCAGGGGGCGGGGCTGAGGAGGAGGCTCTGCTCTGAGATGGGATGGGCTGAGCACCTTCCTCCTGGGCTTTATCACCCTTAGGGTCGTCATGGTGATCCTACCTTGGGCATCCTGGGCTGGTCCTCATCGCCCCTCATTATTTACGCCGTCATCATCGTTACGGCTTCTAGCACTGTTATAGTTAGCTTGTTACTATTGTGGTATTATTGTTATTAGTGTATTACTATCATTGTTACTAGTTTATTCCTGCTGTTACCCTCGTCTCATGATTCCTGCTGCCGTTCACCTGATCATTACTTTTTACCATTTACTGTTATCATTTTATTGTTACTGTTATTGTTCCCAGGATTGTTTTTGCTATTGCCTATCATTTCTGTTGCCATCATTATCGTTGCCTTCATTACCATTATTATTCTTATTTCATTTTTCTTATTTATTACCATTGTTAACATTATCTTATTATTACTGTTGCCATTATTTTGATAATTATTTTTACTCTTTTACCATATTTACTGTTTTTTTTTACTATATTTACTATCAGTATTTTTACTATTACCATTGCCATTTTATTGTTACTCTTGTCACCATTAGTATTTTTGTTGTCATCGTTATTTCTGTCTTCATTATTACTATTGCTTTTATAACCATGACTCTTACTATTGAGTCATTATTATTTTGTCATTACTATTATGGCTTTAGTATTTCTATTATTGCCATTATTGTAACCATTATTTTTACTATTATTATTTTGTTTAGTGCTGTTATTGCCACTACTGTTGTTTTTATTATTCCTGTTATCACAATCACTTTTATTCTATAGTCACCATAATCACTGTTTTTATTATTATTGATTATTGTAATCATTATTATTTTTACTATTATTATTTTGTTCCTATTATGTTATTTAATTAGTACTATTATTGTTATTATTTTTTTAAATTATTGTTATTATTGGGAGAGGGAAGAGGAAGAGAAGACCAGTCTAGCGATTGCTTGGCTTTGCAAGAGAAACTAAACTATCTACTCTGGGTCTTTTGATTCGTACAACTCTGTTCTCTCTGCCTCCACCCCCACCCTCAACAGATTATTATAACCCCTAAATACATTATTTTTGAGAGCTATAGAAAGAGCACTGATCTTGGAGTTGGAAGACTCTAACCTGAGTCCCAGTGAGACCCTGAGGAGGCAAGCCCCTTCCTCTGTCTAAGCCTATGTTTTTCTTATGTGTGCAGTGGGGCTTTTAATACTTGAACTCAGAACTGTGGTGAAGAAAATTCCTTTTACATTGTAAAAGGTTATGTGAGCCTCAAAGGTGACTGGGATTGAGAAAGTACTTTAAAAACTCTGAAGGTCTGAGGGAATGTGAATTGTTCCTATTTGTTAGTTTCTCCTTTCCTTTGCCCTTAATTGTAGCAGCTAATAGAAGGGAAAGGTCTTTGAGGACAGGGCATGTCTAGCATTCAGATATTTCAAAGGCTCGATAGAGTTGTTGGGGAATTCAGAGACCATCTAGTCGAATCCCTTTGGGCATTTAACTAAGCCAGTTTGCCCAAAGTTACTTAGCTAGTGAGAGTATCCTTAATGCTAGTCAGTAAGTCACTAAACATTAATTAAGCACCTGCTGTATACCAGGCACTGTGCTGGGGTTACAAAGAAATGCAAAAGATAATCCCTGCCCTCAAGGAGCTCACAGTCTAATGGAGGTAGTTTCAGGTAGTTCCTCTAGCTGCCTCTTAAAAAATATTTGTTGGCTGATCAATCTCTAGCTGGAAAGAAATTGAGATGATGCAGTCCATCACCCCACTTTTTTATAAGTGAGGGAAACAGTCCCAGAGAGTTGAAGCGACTTGCCCAGGCTTACATGGGAAGCAAGTAGTAGAGCTGGGATTTGGACCTGGGTCATCTGGTTCCAAATTTTATACTGTTTCTGCAGTGAAGTGGTGCAGTGGATAGAATGCCAGGCCTAGATTTAGGACGACTCCTCTTCCTGAGTTCAACTCTGGCCTTAGACACTGACTAGCTGTGTGACCCTGGGCAAGTCACTTAACCTTATTTGCCTCACTTGCCTCATCTGTTAAGATGAGCTGGAGAAGGAAATGACAAACCACTCCAGTATCTCTGCCAAGAAAACCCCAAATGGGGTCATAGAGTGGGCCACTGCTGAAAAGGACTGGACAACAACAACCACCCTGTCTGGTTTGTACCTGGAGGATAGTTTTTCATCAAATGTTGGTCAGTCATCCTTCCCAGAGGGATCGACCATCAGTTCTCTAACATGGGATGATTTAATAGAAGGAACACCAGATATTTAACATCTGCGGGATCTTAGACATTCTTTTAACCTCTTCTGGACTCAGTTGTATACTTTTTACTTCACTATACTATGCCTTGCAATTCACTATCCACTTGTGACTCAGTTGCCAGAAATGTCTCCATACCACCTGTATGTACTTTGAAGTTCCTCTTTGTCTGTATTATAGATTTAAGCCCTTACTAGGCTTGAAATGGAGGAAATTCCCTAGCCCTTTCATTGTGGGTAAGTGCCCCCAAACTCCAGAGTGGGGCCTGAACCAGATTAAAATGTAATTGAAAAATATTTAACAAAATAAATTAAAATGCAGCACAACACAGATGATGTTGACTTGTGGTTTTCTAAGACAGAGTGACGTCAGCAGGGATTGTTTCTTTCTGGTTTGGTGCCTGGGAGTCAGGAGAGGGCATCTGTGGATAGAACTCAGAGTCATGAAGATCTAGGTTAGAATCCCACCCACCTTCAATACTTATTAGTGTTTTGATCCTATACAAATTACTGAACCCTTCTAGGCTTGGGATCTTTTTCTGAAGTGAAGGAGGTGGGCTCTTTTATCCTGAAGGTCCCTTCAGTTTTTGATTTGTGACTTGTGGTGCTAGCCCTGGCCCTGGTGTATGACTTTTCCCAGCCCCTCCCTATGCCTCAGTGTCTTCGAATGCAGAGTGAGCCCAATGCACTGATGTTTCTCTCTGATGTCCCTTCTGGTGGTCACATTCCCTTTTCTGTGAAAGGAAGTAGGTAGTTCAGCAGGGAAACAAAAAGGTGTGAATGTTTGTCAGGGGAAGTGGATCTGCCACAGGCCACCACATGGTGGGGTGAGGTGGTCCCCGAACTCCTAGTTTCCTGTGCCCCAGGATGTGTGGGTAAACACACTTCTCTCGCCCAGCAGTTCCACCAAGAATGATCAGGGAGTTCAGTCAGATGGTAGGACAACAAAGGCCTGGCTTCTCTTCTCCCAGGGGCAGGAGTTTGGAACACAATGACAATTATTCCTAGAACACAGGATGTCTTTGTTCCCAAAATACACAGAGTATCAGTTTTAACTATGACCCTTAACCCTTCATCAGTGTTTTTGGGTCTGGAACCAGCAGAATCCTTATTTTTGGCCATGGATATTATTTTTTTACATTGATTGTAATCCAATAAGCATTTTGTTGTCCTATGTGTTTCTTAAGTGTTTTAAATATTCACTTGGACAGCCTTCCTTTCTTCCATTTCTTCCTCTTTCCTTCTTTCTCCTCCTCTTCCCCCAGAGAAATGACAGAGAGGCTTGGTACCAGGTGAGACCAAGCGAAAACTCACCTGTCGGAGCCCAGGGTGATTCCAGGAACAGATTCCAAGGTTTGGGTGGGAGGGGAATGAAGATAATGCAGTGTGTTTGGGGAATGAATACTGTCCAATTTGGTTCTGGTGTCAACTGTAGAGATGAGGGTAATATATAACTTGGAATCAGGATCATCTGAGTTCAAATCTGGTCTCATATGCTTACTAGCTGGGTGACCCTGGACAAGTCACTTCACCCTATTTGCCTCAGTTTCCTCATATATAAAATGTGCTGGAGAAGGAGATGGCAAAACACTCCAGTATCTGTCAAGAAAGCCCCAGATGGGGTCATGAAGAGTTAGACATGACTAGAAAACTACCGAAAAACAACAAAACACAAATATATAACATGAGCCTGGAGATGGTTGTGATGGGGCATGAGGGCCAGGTTATAGAGCCTTCCATGCCTGGAGAGTGCTTTTGGTAGACAATAGGAGCCAGTCAAGATTTTTAGCAAAGGAGTGATATGGCCAGAATGGGAAGGAGTATCCATTCCAGTTGAAATCAGAGGGTCTGGGTTCAAATGCTGACCCAGATATTTTAACTACGTATTGTCAATTGTGTCTGGCAGGGTTAGAGAGAGTGAAAAGGCAGGGAAGTTCTAAGTCTGAGTAAATAGATAAAAAACACTTATTAAGCTCTTACTATGTGCAAAGAACTGGGAATATAAATACAAAAGGAAAACTCTATTCCCAAGGTCTTCCATGAGGAGCCAGGGGGACAACGCCTTTAAGAGGCTTTTGCTGCAATTCTGATAAAGGTCCGATTGCGTTCCCACTGATAGCCTCATTGCTTTTTTTTTTTTCTTTTTGGAGGGCAATTGGGGTTAAGTAACTTGCCCAAGGTCACATGGCTAGGTTTTTGTTTGTGTGTTAAGTGTCTGAGGCCGGATCCGAACTCAGGTCCTTCTGACTGCAGGGCTGACGCTCTACTCACTGCGCCACCTAGCCACCCCTGCTTCATTGCTTTTTGATGTTGGACCATTTGATTTCATGGTGAGATCGTTTTTCTCCTGGTTTTCAGGAGCTATTGCTGTGGCACCCAATGCTGGGCTGCATTTCTGTGATGATGGCTGAGGGGGCAGAGCTGGAAGTGGGACCAGTGGGGAGGGGGCCTATTAGTGTTGAGGGTGTCAAGGATGATGAGCCCCTTTCCACAGGGATTGCTCCCCCTAGCGATGGCTCCCAGAGCCTGACAGCGGAACCTGGGGTCTGGGTGGTGTTACTCTTAGCTTCAGGGTGCTGGGCTATCTACTGTGGAGTCTGAGGGAAGATGGTGGTCTGATTTGCTTGCCCTATACCACCCCCTATCTCTTCTTCAGGGGGCCTTGCTGCTCCTCCTGCTAAACCAGCTTGTCTGCCCTATAGGTAGATAGATGGTGGTACCCACAACAGAAATAGGGACAGGGAATTAGATAATGAATTCCATCTTTAAAAAATTATTTATTTACTTTTAGTTTACAACATTCAGTTCCATAATCCCTTGAGTTCCAATTTTTCTCCCCCTCCCTGCCATGGCAGCAGGCAATCAAATATAGGTTCTACAAATACCTACAAAGAACAAAACAAAAAGAGAGAGAGAGAACAAGTAGTTTGCTTCAATCTGCAGTGAATTCCATTTTGGACACATTAAATTGGAAATGCCAAAGGAAATATCCCAGAGGCAGTTGGATCATCTCTGTGGCCTGTCATGGGCACAGCCCAGGGCTTGCATGGAGGTAGGTGTGTATTCTGGGCAGGAAAGGGGCCCCAATCTGCTTATTTTTAATAGTAAAAACCAAGTGACAGTTTACCTTCTAGTCAGCTGGTCTTCTGTTTTTACCACCTCGTTTCTCTGTATTAAGGCCCTACCTTTGAGGACAGGAGTCAGGCGAGGTGAAGCAGCCTGGAAGTACCAGGCCAGGACACACACAAGACTTGGGATCTGGTCCCAAGGAAGTCCACTGCTCATCCTTGAGTCACACAGTTGGGCCAGAGATGATCTCCCCTGCCAGAAAAAACAGCCAGTGCCCTGTCTTTTCTTCCTGACCCTCAGTATTTCCTCTCCTTCCCAGACCTCCTAATTATGAAAACACCAACCATCACTGTATGCCCACATCCTGACTCCTGTGGGTGGTCCAGAGGGCCCAACCAGGCTCTGTGGATGCCAGAATTATTTGGGGGGGGTGGCTTCTTTTCATCTTCGCAGTTTTCTCCTTCCTGTCATCCCAGACAGATTCTGAGGCCTTGGTGCTGTCCATGTTTTTCATTCTCCCAGCCCTCTGGTATTGAGGTCAGCATTCTGCTGCCCCCTGGAAATCAAGGCAGCCTGAGCCTCTCACCCAGTGGGAAATCTGTAGTTGTTGGTTATCCTAGTAGACTTTGGTCATTGTGAGGCAGGACCATGCTTTTTGGCTACCCTGACCTTGTTCATTAACATCTATATTTATTCACCCGGCCTCAGTCTCTGTAGGTTTGGGAGGTGGGGGGCGGAGAGAAGGAAGAAGAGGCAGATCTTTTGCTGAAATTTAAGAGGATTTCTGCTTCTGACACAATTTCTAGAGCCAGGGCCTGGGAATTCTCTAGAAGACACTGTGATCCAGGAGGAAGAGCACTAGGCTCAAATCCCAGCTCTGCCACCTGTTGTTACATAAGAGAGTTTTGGCTGGATGATGGAATCAGAGAATTTGAGAGTTGGAAGGGGCTTCAGCCACCAACTTAGTCTGTCTCATACTCAAAGGGAATCTACTTGACACAGGATAGAGAGTGCTGGGCATGGAGTAGAGAAGATCTGAAGATAAACTGGTCCCCACACTGTCTAGCTGTGTGACCCTGGGTAAGTCACCTCATGTCTCTCAGGCTCAGTTTCCCCATTTGTAAAAAAAAGGAATCATAATAGAACTTCCCTCCCAAAGCTGTTATACAGACCAGCTGAGATAATATAAACCCTTAAAGTGCTGTATGCTATTGCTACCACCACCACCACCACCACTACTACTTCTACTACTTCTACTACTACTACTACTACTACTACTGTAATACATCCAATACATCCTTCAGGGTGCTCCTCCCTGGACCTGGACCCATGCCATTTAGCCCCACTCATGTTGCTACCACCATCATGTTCTAGCCCCTGACAGGTCATTGGTTCTACATCTGCTACAGTGTATGTAGACCTTTTATGCTGACATCTTCATAGGAAAACAGGCTAGATATGGGCACTTGCTTGAATCAGCCAGATTTCCACTCTCCAAAGCTGCATAACGGCCTTCACCAGCATAATGGCCCTGAATTTGGAGTTATCATTCAGATCCTGGCACTGATGTTCAGTCTATATGAACCTGGAAAGGTCTCTCCTCCTATCTGTGGGCCTCAGTTTCCTTCTCTGTGAAAATGAGGGGGTTGGATTAAATGACCTTGAAGGCCCTTTCCAACTCCAAATGACCCAGGGAGGCAGGCAATTCATCCTTGTTACCAATGAGTAAAGGGACAGCTTTATCTTTGAACCCCCTAGTGCCTAGCACCCCTGAGGAGGTGCCTAATAACTGCTTATTGCTCATTTGTGGAACAACTGTCAACCACCAGTTACCATTTGTGATTTTGTAGCTTGGGTCCTGAGTGTATTTGTGGCTTCCCAATGAGGGTGTATGAACACTGCCAGCCTGCCCACCTGCCCCCCACCTCCTCCCTCTCTTGGGCCAGCTGGGTCACTTAGAGTCAGAAGCTCAGGAAATGCAATAAGGACCCCAGGTCTAGCCCGTAAGGTCCCCACCAGAGTAGACGCTTAATAATGCTTGTTGAATTGGATTGAAAATGGATTCAATTGGGACAGATTAAACTAATATTGAAAAAAGGCAAGAGAGAAAGCCCACTTGGCTGCGTCCTTCTAATGCTTATTGATTTTTTAGACCCTTTCAGGCGTGAAAGCAAGGTTCCCATTCATTGCTTCAAATCGAATTCCTATTACAGTAGCAGGTAGTATTGATTAGAAGTAGAGGGGGAGGAGGCACATCTTCACTGAACTTACAGTAAGGGGTGGGATGTGTGTCAGCTCACCAAGTAATCATTGCCAAGACCAGGAGTCCTCCTTTCTATTAGCTAGGCCTCTGCCTAGACCAGGGCTGGGGAACCTGCAGCCTCGAGGCCATGTGGCCCTCTAGGTCCTTGGATGCAACCAAGTTTTATAGAACAAAACCTTTTGTTAAGGGGATTTATGCTGTGAAGTTTGGGTTCAGTCAAAGGGCTGTACTTGAGGACCTAGAGGGCCACATGTGGTCTTGTAGCAGCAAGCACCCAAGCATACCCAGGATGGCTGCTAGCACAGGTTCTTAGATATGCTTTTCTAAAGGAAAGCAACTCAAAATGGGTTAACAAGCTTACTTTAATCAATCAAACATATATTGTTTACATAGTTCAGGGGAAAAGGGTCAGCACCCCAAACTTCAGAGTATACAGAGGTTACAAGCAAACAGAAACATTTCAAGCAGACAGGCCTCCAACCATTACATCTATACCTAGTCAGTTACCAGAGAGGGAAGCATCAACATCTGGGTTTTCAAAGCCTGGGGCGGGGGACTCTCAACAGCTGCCCAGAGTCTCATCTGGTCAAATCACACAACACTTCTCGAAGTGAGCCCCAAAACAAAATCTCACATCAGGGATTATATAGACTTCTCCTGGGTCAGAGAATGTAATAACCCGCTTGACCCACTGCCCAATCACAAAGTATCTCCTGAAAAACAAGCCTCCCACCACAGGCTCCAGGTGCATTTAACCTAGGGGCAGGGAAGATCTTAAAAATTTACATTCCTATAACAGGCCTTGAGGCTGTAGGTTCCCTACCCCTGGCCTAGACTTCACCTCCTTTGTGGTCCTCCAACCCTCCTTAAGATCATGGTTATTATGTCCATATTTACCATTAGGTTTTAAGCTCCTTAAGAAGCACCCTGGAGAGTGGAAAGAATGCTAGATTTAGAGACAACAGACCTGAGTTCAAATCTTGGCTATGTGCCCTTTATGAGAATTTACCTTCCTGGGCCTCACTTTTCTCAACTAGAAAATGAGGGGACATGGACCAGATTACTTTGAAGACCCTTTCCATCTTGAAATCTGTATAGTCCTCTATCTATTCCTGTATCCTTAGTACCTTCCACATGTGTTGAATGAATGGTAGTTGGAGGACTTGGGTTTGAATCCCAAGGCTGCCCCTGGGGAATTTTAGTTAAGTGTAACTTCTGGACCTCAGTTTCCCCCATCTGTAAAAGAACCTCCATTTTAAGGAAAGTGCCATGTCTTCATTCCTCTCCAGGCTTTGTTCTTGACTCTGGGCTTTCCCTTCCAGACCAGAGAAGCCTCCTCACCCTAGAAGTTCATTGCTCCCCTCCAGTCTGCTCCTTCCTCTCATTGGCTGGTTCCTCCATTCTCTCCAGGCTCCATTCTCTACTCTCTACCATGTCCCCAGAAGGCACTCTTATGTGCCTTCTAAATCTCTCCTCTCCTTCAGTTTTCTTGTGTTGGTTTTCCCATTGGAATGTAAGCTCCTTGAGGGCAGGGGTTGTCTTTCTGCTTGTGTTCATCTTCCCAGCCTTCACCCAGTGCCAAGTATCTAGTAAGTGCTTATTAAACATTCGTTGACTTGAGTGTCAAATGAAGATGTTGAACTAGGTGACCTCTGGGGTGGCTTCAATCTATAAACCTTTGAATTTGTGAACTGTACAGAGAAGACCACACTGTTGGAATGACTTGCCCAGGGTCACATAGCTTGTAGGTGTCTGAGGTGGGTCTCTTTCCTAGATCTTCCTGGCCCCTTTTCTCCCCAATAGGAAACTCTGCCCCACATTTTAATGTCTCTAGCAGGACAGCCCCGGCAGAGTAAGGACCTGTGCAGTTCTTGGTAGGGCTTACTTTCCCCCTGGCATTCCATCAGGCACCTACTGCATGGGAAGTTCTCTGAAAAGCCAAGCATTTCACAGGAGTACTCAGAGGCAGGGTCTGGAGAATGGGATTCCAGAAGGCAGCAAAGGTGGGATTCAAACCCAGCCCCTGTGATGCCACAGCTGCTGAGGCCTCCTCAGCCAGGCTGCATGGAGGAAATCTCAGAACTCATTGGTTGGACTATTTCTAGGGGATATGCTGTGGAGAAGGGGGAAGAAAAGGGGAGCATTTCTATAATACCTGCCCTGTGCCAGACCCTATGCTGAGTGCTTGCCTCTATTATCTCATTTGGTCCTCACAGGAATCCTGGGTGCTAGGTGCTATTATGGTCCCCACTTTACAGATGAGGAAACTGAGGCAGACAGAAGTGAAGTGACTTGCCAGGATCACCCAGCTGGTAAATATCAGAGGCCAGATTTGAACTCCAGTCTTCTTGACACCAAGCACAGGGCTCTATGGAGCTGCCTCAGAGGGCATGACTAAATTCAGTAAGATTCAGTCAGCTCTTAGAGCAGCCCTGGCCAGTTGTGATCGAGAGGTGGAGCTAGGGTGATGGCTTCCCAGGAGATTTGGGGAGGTGGGAACTCAGTCTGGAATCTGCTGAGACTAGGCGTGGAGGGGGCCACACCTCCCCACCGCCCATGGAAGTTCCCCACCAAACATCTGTGGATTCCTTAATGAGTCAGGCTCTTCCTGCTTTTCTCCTCAATCCTTCATTATTCTTCCTTGACAGCATCATCTTCCCTTTACCAACATAGGACACACATGAACCCCACAAACATGACCAGAGGCAGAGTTGGGAGCAAGGACCCTTGGCTTGGGGCCCCCAGTGAGTGTCCTGCTTTCTCTGCATTCACAAGCTGAAGGAGCCTTTCCCATTCCCCTTACTGAAGGACTTGGGTGCAAGCAGCTGCTGGCTGCTATGGTGACAGATGTGTATCCTGCAGTCCCAGAGGCAATGCCAGATGTTGATGCTCCTAAGAACACCATGCTAGTGTTTATTCCCAGTATAATTGGAAAGTAACTCATTTAATATGATCATGAAGAAGACACTAAAAGTTAATGGTTCATCTAAAGAAAAGATTTCTCCTCTCCTCTTCTCCCCTCTCCCTACCCCCACCCCTTAGCTCCCTGTCTGCCATCAGGCCTAGGAAAGGCTCTGAGCACTTTTAAAGTGTGATATATTACTTGCTCTTTAGAAGGAAGGGGTTGGGCTAAATCATCTCTAAAATGCTTTTTATCTGTATGATTCTGTGACCAACAGAAAGCTAGCCTCAGAGCCAAGACCTACACCTATGACACATCCTAGCCTTGGGATCTAGGAAGAGTGGCTTAACCTCTTCATTTTGGGGAGGGGGCCAGACCATCCAACCTTCACCTCCCCTTATGCTTTTTACTTGGACCATACTTGACCTAGAGGCCACAGGTTTCCCACCCCTGAACTAAACTATTTGCTGTGGTTGTTTGCTAGGTAGCTACAGGTATAGACCTCTGGGATTATGGCCCGTGTAATGCACTCGTCGTCAATTTGTTGACAGAGGAATGATTGGGCCCTCAACCCATAAGAACATTAGGCATTGTTATTTTTATCATCACACACCTTCTCAATTAAGGGACAAAAATAAAACAACTTCTATCAGGAGAGGCAGAACAACATTGTGGGTAAAAAAAACCAGAGCCCTGGATGTCCTGGCTCTGTGACCCAGGCAAGGCCCACAACCTCTTGGCCAAAGTTCACAGGGGCAGTACTCCTGGGAATATCTCCCCAATAGATATCTGTCCCAGCAAAGTCATCACCGCCACTGTGGATCTTAGCCCAGTGAGACTAAACAATCATGGTGGGGAAAGGAAAGTTCACATAATTTTGAATGGTAATAAGAGGACTTCACACTTAAAAAGATTGGGAACCATGGATGGTGATATAGAGCTGTTCCCTGACTTTGCCTGGAATGCTCTAGCTGCTCTCCACGGCTTCCAAGTCCATTGTTTCTTTAAAATTCAATGCAAGTGCTACCTCCTACAAAAGCAAACACACATGGTTGCCTTATATTTATTTTGTATATATTGTTAGAATAAAACTCCTTGAGAAAGAAAGGAAACTAACTGTTAAGTACCCACTGTGCAGCAAGCCCAATTGCTAAATGTTTTACAAATATGATCGCATTTGATGCTCCCAACTGTGTTAAGTGCTTTACAATATCATCTCATTTGTTCCTCATGACAAACCCTGCAAGGAGGTGCTATTATTATCTTCGTTTTACAGATGAGGAAACTGAGGCAAACACACATTAAATGACTTGTCCAGGGTCATACAGATTAGAATTCAGATCTTCCTGACTCCAGGACCAGTGCTCTATCCACCGAGCCAACCAGCTGCCCCTAGGTCAAGGATCGTTTCATTTCTGTCTTTGGGTCTACAGTGTCTGGCTTACAGTAGGTGTTTAATAAGTACTTATTGATTGATTGACTGACTTGGAAGACTTGTGTTGTAGTCCCTACTTGGTCACTAACCAGATCTTGTGATTACACTCCTCTAAATTTCTCTTCCCCTATAAAATAGGGAATTAGAGCTACCCTGCCTACCTCATCGGCTTCTTTCATTGAGGAGCAGATGAGATCATGCCTATTAAAGGATTTTGCAAACCTATGAAGAAGACCATGAGATGGGGTTTTTTTGTGGCTAATGTCTTGTGGAAAAGCTACAAGCAGAGAGGAGATAAGTTGGGTCCCTGGGGAAGTCACAAATAGCATTTGTTCAATGTTGCTTCATCTTCCCCGCCTCTGAACATGATTGTGGGTTTAAATTTTCATGGGGCATCGCTTCCTTAAATTGCTCCAATGTTTTACTGAGAGCTGTCTTCTGCTCATCCAGCTGTGTGAACCGATGGGTTCCAGGACGTGGGGGGGGCTTTGCAAGTCACTGGCTCACTGCCAAGCTTTATGCTGGTCCTGCAAGGGCATTGTGGAGCCTAGATAAATACATATCTCTCTTGTCTCATCTCTCAGCTTTGCCTAAGTACAGGCAATCTATTTGAGAGCCAGTCAGTCAACAAGAATTTGCTAAGACCTTACCAGGTGGCAGGCATTATGCTAAATGCTGAGGATACAAGGAAAATTAAAACGAACAAACAAAAAAGTTCCTGTCCTCAGGGAACTCACAGCCTAATGGGAGAGAGAACATGCCAACACATGTATGTCCAGGTTATACACATTGTTAATGGGAGATACTGTCTGGTGGAAGGCACTGGGATAGTGGGATAGTGGGAGAAGGGACTGGAGTTAGAGAAGATCTGGGTTTGAATCCTGGTTCTGTCCTTTACTCTCTCTGTGACCTTGGACAAGTTTCATCCTGTCTCTGGATCTCACTGTCCTTACTTATAACATGAGAGGGTTGAATTAGGTCCTAGACTCATAGATTTAGAGATGTCCACTACCCGGTCCACTCCACTCCTTTTACAGACAAGGAAACTGGGGTTTGGTCATGTTAAATGAGTGACCCAAGGTTCTACAGCAGTATGTGGGATATCTGGGATTTGAAAGCAGGTCTTTCTGACTTAGAATTCAGCACCTTGTGCACTGTGCTGTGCTTCCTCCTTTCTGTTACCCAGAAAGTCCCTTCCCACTCCAATCACCTTCCTGTGATCTGTTAATCTCCCCTCTAAGGATCGGCTCATCCCTCCTCTTTCCCCTTCCCAGTGGTAACAGGGCAGGCATCTCAAGGGCAGAATCATGAAAGTGAACAGGATTCGTTCTCCTTCCTAGGCTTGTTGTGAGGATCAAATGACGAGCTATTTGCAAGGCACTCATCCCAGTGTCTGGAACATAGTAGGCACTTAAATGTTTGCTAGCACCATCATCATCATCTTGGTACCATCAGGTGGTACTTGTAGCCGTGAGCAAAGAAGATGAAGGGGACAGATTTAGAGAGAAGCTGGGCAGCTACTTGTTGAGGAGATTGTAAAGGGAATTTCTGCTATGGGTTGAACTAGATGGTTTTATCCTGGCCTCCTCTCTCTCTACTATCTGGAGCCACCTGTCTGTTACTGAGCATTAATTACATGCTCTTGATGTGCCAGGCACTGTGCCAAGAAAGACAAGATCAATCTGTACCCTCAGAGATGTTACTTTCAAATGGGGGAGACAACAAGGAAGAAATTGGGCTTGTAAAAGGCATATACAGAGTAGGTAGATGGTCATCCCAGAGGGGAAGACATTGGCATCTAGGGGGATCAGAACAGGCTTTCTTGGAAGGTGGGGTTGGAGCTGACAGGGCCTCAAATATTGAAACCTGTTAACCCAATCATTTTTTCCTCTAATTCATTCATTCTCTCATTGGTCCATCCAGTGATTTATTCATCACCCTGGGAGGGAGAGAAAGGAAAGTGAGAGAAATCTTCAGTTACTTTCTGTTGTCAGGTCAGGAAAGTTCTCACACAGAACCTGTGTCCCAAGCTGATCTCCCTTGCTTTCTTCGTGTCCATGAGTGTTTCCTATGCTCTCTGAACATCAGTTTCTTTATCTGGTAGATGGGAATGATAATAGCTGTAGTCTGTGCCTAATACATGTTAGAGGCAGCATGGTATAGAACAGAGGGGTCAAATACACAGCCCCACAGGACCCACAATGAAGCCCAAACCAGATTAAAATGTGACCATCAAATATTTAACAAAATAAATTGATACAGTGAAACACAGATAATATCACATTTTCAAACTCAGACAGTATACTGCCCACAGGATTCCTTATGTACCATTAGTGGCCCAGGTTTCTATTTGAGTTTGAAACCACTGGTAGAATGGATGGAGGGTTAGGCCAGGAATTGGGACTCCTTAATTTCAAATCCTGCCTCTGAGGAGGAATAGCTTTGAGACCTGAGGCCATTCACTTAGCCTTCTAATTCCTCCTCTCTTCAAACCCTCAGTTTGCAGAGAACACTTACTGATCTATGTTGGCTGAGGCAGTTTCCCAAGACACAAGGACACACACACACATACATATACACATATGTGTGCATTTGTATGGTATATGTATGTGTATGTATATGTATATACACATACATACAAACATATAAATATGCGTATATATATAATTTGTTAACCTTAAAACAATATATAAATGTTATTCTTCATAGTTATCAAATCTTAGTTCAATATTCTTCTAAGTCAACTTTAGCATTCTTTACCCTATATCAAGGCTGTATAGCTAAGTATCAGCAGAGCCGGGAAGAGAACAGAGAACACCTGCCTGTTGTGTCCATTATGTCACATGGCCAGTAGACTGGAAATTCCTTGAGGACAGGGACTATTTAGTTGTTGTTAGTTTTGTCTTTGTTTCCTTGGTGCCTGGAACATATAAGGTATTAAATAAATGTTTATTGAATTTAATTTGGTTCCTGACCATACTTAATTAGCCTAAACCCTCTCACTTTATTTGGTGAAGAGTAAAAATGATCTTTCTTTTAAAACAAATTCTCTATATTTTTTTCTAACTCATGGTAAGCACATTCATCCTTTTAAACAGTCTATTTGTGGGATCATACTGTAATTGTCAAATGTACATTTATAGCGTTTTATTTAATAGCTAATCAATTTGTGGCCCAGTGCATTGTGGGTAATAAAAACTCAATTTCTCCAAAGGGTAGACAGACAGTGAGATTTTGTAATTGCATTTCCCTGCCTGGGGAATCAGCTGTATTTTATTCAGAGCTACATCTCCACGTGGATGGAATCACCTTGCAGATAAGATACTGTTACTCTCCAATGGTCTCCTCCTTTGCCTAAATGAACAATCCCTAGAGGTTGGTTTCTGAGCCCACTTTGCTGGGAATGCCCTGGGAGATGCTCTGATGCTGGCCCTGGTCCATCCTTTTTCCTGTCCTGGTACCATTTGGAGCTCAAGAGGAGGCGATTATTAACTTTTAACTTCTAGATGGGAATTCAGAGACATCCAGAAAGGAAGTAATCTGCTCAAAATAACTCATCATTCCTGGGAATAGAGACGTGAGCACTGTGTTTGTGAAGTCCTCCATGATTAGACTCCTGTCCCTGCAGCCCAAGCTAGGAAATGGCTCAGATCCTGAGATCAGTTTGGGGCACCTGGAGCCCCAGCTGTTGTCCCAGGACTCTGCTTTGGCATCACCCCTTCTCCCTCATCATCCTGGTATAACTAACTACCCCTTGGTCTCCAGACTCCTTTATAAAAGGTCCTTTCCCCTTCAGGCTTGCCCTTTGATGTGGTGCTCTGGCCCATTTCAGTTGTATAAACGAACTAGCATTTGATGTGACACAGTGTGATTTTCTCCAGGCTTCTGACCCCCAAGGGACAGCCCTGGGCCCTCCATAGCCCACATACCCCTCCCCCCATCACTACCACTGTGTCCAGAAGCAATAACAAATAAAGTGGATGCTGTTTAAAATCTGGGAATGTCAGGAAGGAGGTGGGCTGGCTCAGAGCCCAAACTGCAGAGCTTAGAGTGAAAATGTGGCTCAGTGGATTCAGAAAGTGAATTATTTGTTTGCTGGATGTGTGTGGTTCCTCTGATGGATGTGTTATTATTAAGAAGAGAGTAATTATAGTTAATCACAGCAGCTCACCCTTATATGGCATTCTTAGATCAACATATGAGGTAGGTAGCACAAATGGTCTTATCCTCACTTTGTAGATGAGGAAACTGAGGCTCAGAGAGGTGGTCCCACGGCTAATATGTCTAGCCCATTTCTACACCAGCTCTCTGGATTCTTTCCTGGAAGACATATTACTTTCCCTGGGGATATCTGGATATCAGGGTGCCTTCATCCATGGGAAGTGCACCCCTTCCCCTTAGTAGGAATGAATCCTTTCACTGTTCACCCACACCCCTCCCTCAGTCTTTTAATGACCCTCTCTTCCTTCAAGGCCTAACTCAGATGCCACTTCCACTGGGAAGCCATCCTTGTTGACATCCCAGGGGGAAGTGTGGCCTCCTCCAATTTCTTAAGGCTTTTGCTTGGACCATCTCTTGCTTTCTCTTGTATCGCAGTACTTTTTGTCTGTTTGTATGGTGGGGGGGGGTGGTCTCCTCTGATAGAATTGAGAATAAGGATTATTTTCTTTTTTATATGTGTATCCTCATGATGCTTGGAACCCAGTAGGCATTTAATGACTAGTTGATTATTGTTTAAAAATTTTAATTGACATTTTTTTTCTTTCAATTATCTCCATTTCTAAATATAGCCCTGCCCTCTCCTTTCTCCAGTAAGCCTTTCTTCAAAGGAAGGAATGAACAAATGGATGAATGAGTGAACAAACAAATGAATGAGAAAGCATTTAGTAAGTGCCTGGACAGACTATAATGGTCATACCTTTGATTTTCCATTACCCAGAAGTGTCCCAGTCATATGTTGAAGAGTTTGGAAATTCCTTTATCTGATCCTAAGTTTTTGTCATTCCATCTCCCCCTATGCCTCCCTTCTCTATCCTCCCTGGGACTCCAGTCTCTCCACCCCTTTCCCAAAGCATCACATTACTTTCCCTGGCTATGTTCTTCTATCTTTCAGTTTTGATTCCTAGGATTCACCTTTACGTCATCACTTTATTTCAAGGAGGGGGGGATCTCAGTGGTCTCTAGGGTCCCCTCTGAACTTGGGATCTTTTGATTCAAATCCCTTTCTCGCCACTTCTCACAGCCTCCCAAGCCCTCTTCCTAGTTTGCTCCAACAGTCCTCCTCTTTCCATTCCCACTCGCTATACTCAATAGGGTTGCCAAATCATGACCTTTTCTCAGTCTTTCCATCTTTCTTGGATGTCTGTGTAGCGTTGGGTTTGATTAGGCTCCTTCTCCTGGCTATATTTTCCCTCTCTGGGTTTTCACGGCACTGCTATCTCCAGTCACCTTGGCCTACATTGTATATATTTTGTATTTTCTATTTATGTCAAGTTGTCTTCTCTATTAGAATGGGAGCTTCTTGAGGGCAGGGATAGTTTCCAGCTTTTCTTTGTATCCTCAGCACCTAGCACAGAATCTGGCACATAGTAAGTCTTTAATAAATATTGGTTGTTTGACTGTCAACATCACAGACAAGGAAGAGCCAGGAAATTTGTAGTACTTAGCATTGTTTGTCCATCTATGTAAAATTGCCTCTTACCTCATTCAGCTTGGAAAGTGGAGAGGTAATTAATTCTATTAGGCCTCCATCCAGCCTTCCCCTGAAACATGAGGCCACAAACAAGTGCAATCTATTTCGATCACTTGGCTGTCTCCCAACAGGAGAAACATGAAATATGAGTACACAGGGCCCAGCAATCATCTGTGCTCTCGGGAAGGCTGGGCAAGGTGATTATATAGGTTGGCTATACGGACCCTCCATCACTGTACAGCTTATTGCCTGACAAACAGAGCTTGCCAAGCAAAAATGAATTCAGTCCTGCCCTGGACCTGACACGCACTGATCATATGTGTCCCCCTAGAACCTCTGGCTTGGCTTGAACAGTGCTTTGGAGGCCTCTGTACTTGAGGAGAGCATGTCCTGGATCACGAGCCTGCCAAGTTACAGGGTGTCTTAGATGACCTCAGAGGCTCATCTACTCCAACCCCCTCATATTCCAGATGAGGAAAGGTGAAGCACCAGGTCTTCTGACTACAGAATCAGTGCTCTTCCCAACTAATGAAAACAGACCTGTGTCAGCACAGCCCTAAAAGGGAAAGAAGGTCCTTAGGAACTTGAGGACCCAGGTTTAGATCCCACATCTGACACCTAAGTAACCTTGGAGAAGGCACTTGACCTCTCTGAGCCTCAGTTTTCCCACCTGGACTCTAAATCTATGATCCCATGTTTTCTTCTGACACATCTCCTGTACTGTGGTCCTTCTCCTCCTCCCACCTGAACTTGAACCCTAGCCCCTCAGGTCCTGGATTCACTAGGTGAACTTTCACTTTATTCTGTCCAGAAGCAGGGCATCCGGCCACAAGCTGGCCATCTCCAAAGCCTGCCACGGTGAGAGCACCCACTTTACCTGTGTGGTCTTTCCCTGTTATAACATGAGATATAGAGGGCCAGGACTATAAGGCTTGATTATTTTTATTTCCTTTGTGTCTAGTACCATATGTGACACATAGTAATATAATCTTAATAATAAGTGTTTGGTTTTCTTTTTTAAATTCATTCTCAAAATTCCTCCTACTTACATGACTGCATATTGTGTCTTTGGCTCTCAGACCAAGTTATTAAAGTGGCTCCTTAAGACTAGGTGAAAAGTGAATGAAAATGAAATTCTGGAAAAGTTCTCCTCAGCAGCCCTGAGTGACAGCCTTCAGTATCTCATGTATCCCTTATCTCACCAGTAGGGGTCAGCCCAGTCAAACACCATTGAGCACCTGCCTAAACTAGGTGGACAGGAGATTTTTAGATCAACTTGGACAAGCTTACTCATTCCAAAGGGGAACATCATGAATTCAGTAACAAATCTCTCAAAGCTAGGGGTGCCTTCCCTCCCAAACTGCTTTGTAATTAACTACCTTGTATTTATTCTCTAATTACCCTACACCTGCTTATCTATGGACTTGTCCTCCCTCCGGGAATACAAACTCCTTTTTAGTTGGGATTGTCTCATTCTTTGAACTTGTATTCCCAGCAATCCACACCATGCTTGGTGCATAGTAGGTGATTAGTAAATGCTTGTTGATTGAATGAGACAATAGAAAAAGGCATGGTCTCTTAGAAAGATTGACAAGCTGTAGAAAGATTCAGTGATGCACTTCTTGAAGGCTAGAGCTCCAGAAAAGCCTTTTGGTCCCAGAGCAGTGAGACTGTAGAGAAAGAGGAAGATGTCCTAATGAGGATAACCTTTTTTTTTAGCAGACCTATAATTTCAGTGGTGCAGGGGGAACTCCCAGCTAAGGAAACTTCCTTTATTTTTTTTAAAGAATGTTTTTATTGTATTTTTCTCAATTATATGCAAAAACAATTTTTAATGCTTTTTTGAAATCATTTTTGAGTTCCAAATTAGGAAACTTCCTTTACTAATGTAAATTGGAAACTGCTCTGGAATTTACAGTCTTAGAGACCTGCCTGGGACACTGAGAAGTTAAGTAAGTTTTTTGGGGTCAGAGGTTGGAACTGAACCCACATCTTCCTGATTCTGAGGCCAGCCCTGTAGCCACCACAGCAAGTTGCTTTTCGATAATAATAAGAAATAGGAGAACTGACATTCATAACTTACTTGAAGCTTTGAAAATTGCATAATGTATGTTATTTCCTTTGGTCACTACCACATTCATGCCAGATTGAGTACTATGTGTTTATGATCCCCTTTTACAGATGAGGAAATTGAGGCCAAGAGAATGATTTGCTCCTGATCACACAGCTATTAAGTGTCAGAGGCAGGATTGGCACCCAGCCCCTGCTGCTTCCAAGTTTGGCACTGTTTTCATTCTTTCATGTTCCATGCCTAACATGGGTGTTTTTCCAGTGAGTTGCCCATAGTGCCTTACAGCAAAGGAGAAACAATGAGAAAGGGAAGTGAGTTTATCTTCTCAGGCACACGTTAGCTTTCCCTCCGGAACAGCCAAAAGAACAAAGACTTATGTGAATTGTGTGTCTGAGGAAGACCTTTGGAATGCCAAGCAGAAGGTCAGGGGCATGTGATAGAACCAGAGTATTAATGAATCACCCAGGACGCAGGGTGGTTTGAGCCAGTGAGGGCTGCATTGGCAGTGAGTAAAGCAGTGAACTGAAATTTGAGTGTAATTTGACTACAACAGCTCAACTCCCACCTTCAGCACATTCACCTTCTAATAACAACAGTAATAAATGGTAATAGTTACTTAATTTAACAACTATCTGAAAAACTTTAAATAAAGCATGTAAGGTTTAAAAAAGCCCTTACTTATTAGCCATGTGACCTAGGGCAGGTCACTTAACCCCAATTGCCCCGCCTTTGCCCCTCCAAAAAAAAAGCCCTTACCTCATAACATTTAAGCAAGGGATATATTACAAATATTGTCCCCCTTATACATGTGAGGAAACTGGGGCTCTGAGGAGTTATGGAACTTATCTGTGTTCACTCAGCTGCTAAGTGTGGGAGTCTTGATTTATATCAGGGGCTCGTGACTCTGAATCCTGCCATCTTCCCATTATACTAACAGAGCACATCTTGTCGATCTCCTAGATTCTGTAAATACCTTTACTACCTCTGTCTTTCTGATGTTTATGATCTTTCTTAGGTTATTGTCACAGTAGAAGGATCCAGTTCTCCCTTCCAAACTCCCTTGTATATTTTTGCATTTATATTCTGAACATAAGTATAGAAAGATATGGATGGATGGATGGATGGATGGATGGATGGATGGATGGATAGATGAAGGGATGATAGATAAATGGATACATAGATTAGATAGACCAATAGATGGGCAGTTGGATAGACAAATAGATGAACGGATAAATGGGTAGATACATAGATTAGATAGGTAGATAGGTGGATAGATAGTGAGAGAGATGGATACACAGATCAGATAGGTAAATAACTTGGGAGATGGAGAGACAGAAAGATAGAGAGATGTTCTGACAGATGGATAGATGGATGGATGGATGGATGGATGGATCCTTGTCTGCCTCAATAGAACATAAGCTCCTTTTGAGATCATTCTGTTTTGGGATCGTTCCTGTTCCTTATATCTGAGTCCCCAGTACCTACCCGAGGTTGCGACATATAGTAACTGGTCAAGAGACACTGATTGATGATAGCCTAAAGTCAGGGAGCTTGAATGGTAGTCTTTGGATTCCATAACCAGCTTTCTTTGGATTACTCCTTGTTGCTGCCCCAGGCCAGGATTTAACCTTAAAGACTCAGTCCTCTGAAGTGGTTTAATTCCTCCTCAGAAAGCTAGAAACTGCTGTTGGCTACAGAGACTGGTTAGCACTGGGGGTGTGTCTGAGGGTTTAGTTTGTATTTTGTCCTCTGGATCTTTATGCTTTTTGAATGAATGAATGAGAGCTGATTAGGTCCTGCCCCTGGGAGTTCCTAGCTGTGTAGTGTTGGATTGGCCCACAATCCAAGATGTGATTTGACTTTTGAATCCCCTTCACTAGAGGAAGAGGTCCCTTACTGCTTAGTGAGGGGTGGTTTAATTAACAACAGGCCCCCTACAATCCAACACCTGAAAAAATGTAGTCAGGCTGATCACCAAGAAGCAGTTTCCTAGTAAAGGGAGGTGATAATCCCACTATACTATGTTCTATGCACCATATTTTAAGTGGGATGTTGACAGCCATGTCAGATGGATGATAAAGAGAATTGGGAGGGGTCTCCTAACTGGGTCATATGAGGAGGGATTGAGGAGATTGGGAAAGTTTAGCCTCAAGAAGAGAAAACTAGGGGCGGCTAGGTGGCTCAGTGAATAGAGCGCTGGCCCTGGAGTCAGAAGGACCTGAGTTCTGGTCAGGCCTCAGACACTTAATGCACACAAACAAAAACCTAGCCGTGTGACCTTGGGCAAGTTACTTAACCCCAATTGCCCTCCAAAAAGCAAAAAAAAAAAAAAAGAGAAAACTAAAAGAGGAAGGCATAGGAGAAGAAATGGTGAAATCTTGGATTTGGAATCAGAGGACCTGGTTCAAATCCTGCCCTTTCTACTTATTGCTTCTGTGACCTTAGGTAATCAATCAATCAACAGACTTTTGTTAACTATGTGCCTATAACTGTACTAGGCTTTGGGAATATACATATAATGCATCTTCCCAAAGGGGAAATTGTGTGTGTGTACTTAGCACAGTGCCTTCCCAGTTCTAGTTGACTGGTTTTCTCTCTCTCTCTCTCTCTCTCTCTCTCTCTCTCTTTCTCTCTCTTTCTCTCTCTCTCTCTCCATATATATATATACAAACACACACATATGTATATATATATATACACATATATGTATATGTATATATATACACATACACACAAACTCTCCATATATATTTATATCTATATCTCTCTCTATATATACACACATATACTATCTCTCCATATATATCCATACACATATATGTATATATACATATGTAATCATATGTAATATATATACACATATGCATCATCAACCATTACATAATTCATTCTAAGAAAAACAAACAAAATTAGGCTGCATTCACATGTTTATTTCTCTCAAAGCTGGAGGATCATGCATGTAGAGATGTGCATGGGAGTTCATTGTAAAAATGAGCCCAAGGAAGGATAGACAATGGGGACCTTACATTTTCAGAGCAATTCCCTCTTATGCCTCCCTCCCTTCTTGGTTCAGGATGCTTATGTCAGCCAAAATTATAGTCTCCATATGTGTTAACCATAATATGAGAAAGGACTTTCTTGATTGGAAAGACTGTAAATACAATAAGATAAGAGAATATCAAGGTGTTGATTGAAATTACAGACCCAGGGTGTCTGTTCCTTCTATCATTAACATGACATAACATAGCATAGCGGAACATGTGTCCCTAAAAAGACCAAGATAAGAAAAATTCCCATTATTCAAGGTTCAAGGCATCCTACCCTGGACAGTGCTAAACAGAAGAATGTTCCTGATCAGGTTCATCTTGCCTTGTAGTTGCTGACACAGGGGCATTTGGGGTTCACTCAGAGAGCAAAGTAAAGCATGTCTGTTATACCAGATCACACAAGGCATTATAGTAGGTTAAGCACAGAGTGGGCCAAAAGTGTCCTCCTGATTGGCCAGTCCAGGTTTTAGGCCTTTCTTAGGTTTGGGGGGGGCTCAAATTGATTTCAGAGGATCCTCAGTATGTACATATATACATGTTATATATAAATAATATAAAATGAGAAAATTATAACATACCTAGCATAGTGCCCAGCACATAGTAGGTGCTATATAAATGTTGGATATTACTATTATTATTTAAAATCATCAAGTCTAAGTCACCTTGCTTCTTTGGGTCTCAGTTTCCTCACTTGTAATATGAGGCCATTGGCCTTGATGGAATCTGTGACCCCTGCCAGTTCTGACTTATGATCCTGTAATATCACAGTGTTCTCTAGAGCCAGGTTGAAGGATTCTTTCCTTCTCTTCCAGATGAGAACTCTCAAAGAAGAAGGGGCTGTAAAGCAACAGAGAACCCCCACAAGCAAGATCACAGGTCCCTGAGGCTTTCTTAGCACTGAAGAACATGACCTCATCTCACTGGGAAAGAAAGGAGAGCAGCAGATTTGCTGGAGGACCCCAGAGTGAATCCTGGTGCTGTATCTCAACTATCTAGATGACCTTGAGTATGTGATTTCCCTTCTCTAGGCTCAGTTCCTTCATCTGTAAAAATGAGAAGTTTGTAGCCATCAAGCCCTTCCATCTCCAGATCTAAGCTGATGACCAAGAGAAGATCTGGAAATAGCAGGGAGCAAAAATATGTGGCCTGCCCCTGGTCTGGTGTGTCAAGAAGCATGAGACAGAAGGGACCACCTGTGCTAGTCCAGCAGGCTCGGTCAGGGATGCACCATCTTCCAGAGGGAGCCTGGTTTCCATGAGCACAAGAAGAGGGAGAGAAGAGTTGAGACAAAGAAATCCAGGATGAGAAGAGGCTCGGTAATTGTGCATGGGGGTGCTGAGAGCCCAGCGAAAGGGAAGTTAGAGGAGGAGAAGGACCAGGAAAGGATAAGGCTGCTGAATTGGATGGGGACAAAGCAAGGGAGCAGCAGCAACACAAGGTAGCCTTGAGGTAATGGGGTGAGAGGCATTGAGGAGCGGGAAGTGAGGATTTGCTTCCTATAAAATGGGGAACTCACAGCTACTTAGTGAGAGACTTGTCAGTCTGGGATTCCAACATATATGGTTTTCCAGCTCCAAAGCCAGAAGCACTCTTTAGTGTCCTTCCCTGCTAGTGCTTTATTCCTAAAAGGCAATTGGATTTAAGCAGAAGATTTTAAAAATAGAAAAACTCCCCAGCAGTTCCAGTCTGGAATTTTCTTTTTTAGAGTGCCATTCACATAGCCTGGCTGGAGCTGCCCCAAGATCATTAAGGAACAGGAAGCAGGAGGCCCTTTATTATAACCTGGGTTTCCGGCAGGGAAGTCCAATGGCAAAGGTGTCCCGATTTCCCTCCAGCCTATTGTTCCCTGAGCTATTTGGCTAAGGAAGATGCTTGGCCTTCTGACTCTGTTGTCCCCAGCCTCCTCATGGCAAGGCCTCTTGGATAAGTGGGAGAACTTCCTTCTAATAGGGACAATGGCATCCTGGCCTTGCACCTTCCGTCTCTGCTGGGGTCCCACAGATAGCTAATGTTGCTTCCTTTCTCTTTGTCCTAATGTGCCAGAAAATGCTGTTTCAGGATTTAAGAAGCATGTGAGACCCTTTCTTCTCCAGAATGGAAATGATTCCTTAAGCTCTGGACTGTTGAAAACCCTCATAATGTAATTCCTTCCTATCTCTCTTAGCATTTTGGCTAAGCCAAATTTGGCCAAGCCACACCCCTTCTGGGCCTCTGTTACCCTATCTGTAAAAAGAGAGGGTTGGCCTCCTAAGTTCCCTGCCACCTCTGACTCTGAATGCCGATCTGCATTAAGGGAGCTCCTATATTGATTAAATCACAAGTCTAGTTAAAAATAAAGTACTTGCCTCCCAAACCTCCTGCTGAAGTCCCAATGGCACACCATATATAAAGAGCTTTTTACAGGCCTCATCAGTTATTTCTACTATTAACAAAGCCTGTGTCATGAGAGCTGGGACATGATGGTGCAGCCTTGTTATGTGACATTTGGCAGAGACCATACAGTCAGAAAGCCAACAAGCATTTATTAATGCTGGGAATACATATACAATCAGAAAGAAAGCTAGTCCCAGCCCTTGAGGAGTTTACATTCTTAATGATGGTAGGACATTCCACAAAAGAGCGGGGGGAAGTGGGGAGAAAAAAGTCCTGAGAGTCAGGACTGGATCTGGGAGAATGTGGTGAAGACCAGTGACCTTGGAATCCCTGAGGTGAGAAGGCTCCTTCTACCAGGGTAGGTCAGCACCTTCCCTGTGACTTCTAACCTTACTTCCTGGGCCAATAAAAGGTTAAGTGACTTGCCGGGGCCGCAGAGGGGCCAACATGTCTTAGAGACAGTTTCTGAATGCGGATCTTCCCAATTTCAAGGCTGGTGCTCTGTTCATTACACAATATTATCTGTAAAATGGACAGTTTCTCAGGGCCCTGGTCAATTCTTTTTTTTTTTAAAGCAATTGGGGTTAAGTAACTTGCTCAAGGTTACACGGCCAGTCATTATTTGTGTGTGGGTGCTCATTTTCTGAGGCCGGATTCGATCTCGGGTCATCCCAACTCCAAGGCCGGCGCTCTTACTCACTGTGCCACCTAGCCACCCTGCCCTGGTCAATTCTTAAGAGTCTCAGTTGCAGGGAAGTGCTGACCTTCATTGGATGAGAGAGTTTCCTTATCTAGGAGTCGGTTCCCTGTGGGAGTGAAATTATAGGCCCACTTTCTATCTCTGTCTTAAACCACTTGGTCATTGTGCATCTCAGTTTTCTATGGAAGATGGAGATCTTGAAGATAATACAGGTGCTACCCATGCAGAGAGTATTTTGAGAAGCCTCAAAGAGCAGGAGAAATCAGATTTGTTCATTATTATTATTATACATTCATAATGCAAACTCATGTGGTAGCAGTGCTTACCATAAGACACATTCATCATAACTGAAGCAAGGAGACAGGAGAACATAGCCTATGGTTACCATTTTTACTGAACTGACCCTGTAACCACAGTAAAAACAAAACAGGAAGTAATGTCAAATTCCCTTGTATCTGTTGATTGGAACTCACCAGTTGAAGGCGTGACCACATGCTTGTGGTCAGTGGGTTTGAAACTGAGAAAGGGGCTGAAATCTTTGTGGTGGTCTCACAAATTAAAATATTGCCTTAGGACAAAGTTTGGGAAATGCTGCTAAATACCCAACAAAAGATAAAGGATGTCGTAGCAAGAAAAACAGTAAATTCAAGATTATGATTACTAGGCATCAGCAATAGAAGAGTATTGACTGCTCTAGAAATCTAAGCATACTTATGAATTAAAAAAAATCATTTGTCCTAGGCTTTAGGCACTCTAATGGATTCAGGTTAGCTCACTTAAAACAACCAATTAATCATCTTTGACTACAGATCTGTAAGTGGGACCCTAATTAATTAATCTGCAATTCAATTTAATACACTTTAAAAAAATGCACATACAAGGAACCTTGCTTAATGCTGGTTATATTCTCAGCAAATAAGTCAGCAAGCATTTATTAAGTGCCTACTATATACCAGGCTTTGTACTAACCACAATGGGATACAAAGAAAGGCAAAAGACAGCCTCTGTCCTTAAGGAGCGTACTGTCTAATGGGGAGGGCTAAGTGTAGGGCCGTGTGTGTATTATTTATTCGTTTGTTTTAGTTGTGTCTGACTCTTTGTGACCTCATTTGGGCTATTTGTGCTGAAGATACTGGAGTGGTCTGCCATATCCTTCTCCAGCTAGACTATGTGTAAGGGGCTAAAAATACAAAAACTGAAACATATGCATATACATATACATAAACACACACATATGTGTGTATACACATACATACACACATTCCTTCTGCAAAGGAGCTGAAGTTCTACTTGTGTGGTAGGTAGAAAAGGGAAGAATGTACCTGTATAAAGCAAAGTAAGGATGATGGGGTCACAGGGTAGAGCTAGGAACAGGGTTCTAGAACAATCTGAGGTGGGAGAGAACTCTGAGCTTGGCTGGGGGCTTGAAGAGGCAGGAGTCAGGGAAAGATTTATGCTGGTATCAGAGTCAAACCTTGAAGGAGGGGAAGGATGCTAATACATGGACATAGGAGTAGGTCTGTTGACTTTAGGGGAGCCATCTCAGAGTCAAGTTTGACTATAATGTAGAGTATATAGGGATAGGTCTAGCACCTGTGATTTTACTGAGATAGGAAACTTCCAGTTGAGGAAATGCTTTCTAAGAATACAGACTGCTGCCATCTCAGCAACCTCCAGGCTTAGAGAGTTGACTCAAGGCCTACAAGGGGAAAGGAGGTCTTGTTCCATCTCTATCCATCATGCTACATTGGCTCTCCATAGGGTTTACAAAGGAGAATAGCATGAAATAAGAAGGCTTTTTTCGAGATCATCTCATCCAACCCCCTTGTCCTATGTGTGAGCATGCTGAGGACCAGAGGAGTGAAGTTATTTTCCTGGGGTCACCTGGCTACTTCATGACTTTCTAGGCATCTAGAGTTGCAGCCTAGCATCTTTTCCTGATATCACATTTCTTCAGGCAGTTGCACAGGGCAGGCCTCTCTCATGGTCTTCCACCTCCCGTCCCCTCCCCTCAACCCTTTTCATATAAGCTCTGCTAACCACTGGTTGATTTTGCTCATCTCCTTGACTCTCTCCTGTTACTCTGATAATAGAGGCCCTAGCTGCCAAGGACTTATATGATCTTTTAGTCTAGACCTGCCCCTTCTCCCCTCCCCCCTCCCCCCAGCTCCTGTTTTTAGATGAAGCTAAAACACAAAGAAAATTTGTGCACAAGGTCACAGAACTAAGAAATAGCTAAGCTGAATTTGGAACCCAGGTCCTCTAACTCCAAGTCTTGGGTTCCTTCCACTGTACCATGACATCATCTTCCAGGTGCTTCTGAGTGGTAGACTGCCTGAAATATAGCCCTTGGAAGAAGCGAAGCAAAAGGTCAACAGGCAGAGCCTTAGCAGTTGGTTCATGGGAAGTTGGGCCACGTCTGCTGAGCTAGCCTGATGGAGGGGTGTTGGTCCCTTTTGCTGGATTTTGGTCCCCTTTATCTCCCTTGTAGATAAAGGTCACTGAGAGCCCTCTGGGGCTAGGCATGGCTCATCCCACCCCTCCCACAAGAATGCAGAGGAACAATCCCCTTTTAACTTCCAGCAGACAGTCCAGGAACCTCGTCAGCCAGGAAATCTCAGCTGGACAGTGATTAGTCATTAGAACTCCCTGGTCCTTCTTTTAATGCCAGAACCCTGCAGATGGCCCTGCTTTCATAGAAAGTACCTGCTCCATCCCAGCCAGGACCTGCATGTAGGTTTTTTTCTTCTATAGGAATATCCTGCTGTTTGGCTGAAGTTGAGAAAGAACATGTGTGTACTAAGGAAAAGGAAGAGAATCAGCCAGACCAGGGAAAGACGACCAGAAGGAGCATGCCTTCCCACCCTCATGAAATTATGAAGTTCCAGTGGTTCCTAATATTTTGGGGGTATCCCTTTTTTAATAACAAAAAATGGTCCCCAAGTGATACTAGTTGTACTATTAACTGGTGATCTGAGAAAAGGTACCATGAACTTAATATTGCTTTTGAATGAATTTATATTTTATTAATAACAATAGCACAGATATAGAGTTGAAAAATAGTTGTTGTTATTGTGTTTGTCCTTAGTTTTTGAAAAGGACCATGGCATCAGGGAAATGATGACAAGACTTGCAGTTGACTTTGATTTGAGTGAGGGAGGTCTGGGCAAGGTCATCAGCCTCACTTTCTCCTCCAGAGCCATCTGGATCCAGTGACCATATATTCATCAGGATGACCCAGGATACAATGGGAGACATTAGCCCTTTTAGGCTGAGGCCTTTTCAGGTACCCACTGAGAGTGAGGTAATGCCCCATACATGAATGGCCTCTTTAAGAAGGGAGTCAAGAGATACACACACGTACAAGACATACTATTTGTTTGCTCTACTACAAGTATGTTGGCTTGTTTATAACAACGAGTCATTTCATACTAGTGGAATATAAGCTCCAGGAGGGTAGGGTCTCTCTCACCTTTGTCACCTGCCAGAGTACTTGGCACACAGTAGGTGCTAAATAAATGACATAGATTGGTTTAGAGAGATAGCAGCTAGGATTGTTTTGCAGATTTCAGAGACTGGAAGTCTGGTTGAAGAGGTCAACGTTTCAACCTCAGATCCAGTTCCACTTTGGCTTCCCAGGGATCCATGACTACCCAGGTTGGGAATCACTGAAGTAGACTACATTACAGAGCAGTGGAATCCTATCTGAAGGGCATCCTTGTGCCTGGACTGCCTGTGTACATACAATGGAGATCCACACTGCCAGCACATTGAATCTGTTGGGCCATATTGACATAATGATGGAAGTACATCCTTTATCCTAAGCCAGAAAGCCCTTGGCACAAGTGTTTTTATCCTTGTCCCCTGACCAGGGACATTAGCAATAGCAGCCTAACAATCACAGCTGAAGTTTTATCTGTGAAAATGGCATTAAAAAAGAGGCACAGCCATTGGCTTTTCTGCCATAGCCTAAGGACCATGAGGCCTTTGCATCAGACTTAGAGCTGAAGCTTTCCATGTGTTACCTCCTGTGTTAGGAGGAGGAAGCAGAGACTGTCTTGCCTTTCCCTCTGTCTTCCCAATGCTCTAGTTTCCAAGTGAAGGATGAAGGTCTGGATCCCACTCTCAGTTCCTATACAAATTTGAATATTTCTAAACATGTCACACATTTCTCCTTAGCTCCCACTTTCCATCCATGTAGGACCTCCATTTGCCATCATGATCTCCATTACTGGTACTATGTTTTTCTAGCCAGTTTTACTCATAACCAAAGTAAAAAAATAGTTAACCACAGCTTGTTATTACCCTAGGGTCAGCCTAGGCAGTGTAGAAGGACTGGACTTTGGAGGGAGAAGACTAAAATTCTGGCAAATGGATTTAGAATGGAGAGGTACCTTAGGAATCTAATTTTATTTATGAGGAGACTGGCTCAGAGACCCGATGTGATGACTTTGGTCACACTGCTCACCACCAAGCATCCAAGGTGGAGTTTGATTATGGGTCAATGACCTCACACTTTCCAGGTGATTCTAAGGAGTTCATTTCTGTGAACCTCAGAGAATTTTCGCCTTGCCTCTGATAGATGTCCCTTTCGAGCTCACCAAAGAGCATGGGATATCCAGCTTGGGAATGACAGTGCTCTGCCTGCTCTGGGGTTGTTTCCAGATGTGCTGTCTGTAGTCAGTAGGTAGGTGATGCTGGGAAGGCGTTCTACTCAGACTGCAGGAATCAGGTTGGTTGTATGTTGACAGGGATATGGCAGTGCAAAGTTAAATAGGAAGAATTAAATTCTAGAATGTTAGAGCTGGAAGGAGCTTTAGAGATCCCACGCATTGATTCTGTACAACACAAAAGTCATAATCACTTCAAAGATTCATAGAAAACCTGAGTTCAGATCCCAATTGTGCCACCACTTGTTTGACACTGAGCAAGGCAGGTAATAGAAATTATTACTTTCTGCCTCAGTTTCCTCATTTGCAGTATGTGAGAGATGGGCTAGATGAGCTCTGAGGGCCTCCCCACCCTAGACCTATGCTCCTATGACCCAGAACACAGGCCCTTTGCATTTGTAGCTGGGCTTCAAGTGTTGCTGTGGCCCACCAGGGGGTGAGTGTTTCTGAACCTCAGCTAGACTGGCCCTCAGATGACAGCCACAATCCATTGTTCGAGGCCAGGGCACTAGAGGCAGGCAACTCTTCCCAAGAAGAAAAGCCATGTTGATGCTGACATTCTATCTCCTTACTTGTCTTTCCACTTTTCCTCTTTCTTCTATCCAATCTGCCCTTCAGACTGCTTCCAGAATCAATTAATCAGCATCTATTGAATACCCATAAAAGTATATATAAAAGCAATATGAAATGAATAAGGGTGGGGAAAGCATGACTGCCTGGGGGGAATTAGGAACAGCCTCATGTAGTCAGTGATACTGAGCTTCAGAGGAAACTAGGGATGCTGTTGCAACATGAAGGTGGAAAAGGAGTCCCTTCCAGGAGGGAGGCAGGTACAGGCTGTGCAGAGGAACAGGGTTTATAGAAGAAATGACCCATGACCAACCTATCTCCTTTCTGTCATATCTCTCTCAGATATATGTGTCTCTTGCACAATTCTCAGTGGGTAATGTATCATAGCCTGCCTACGTGCTTCTTCTTTGCCCTTTGGGTGACTCACAACTTTGTTTTAAAGAAATATCTGATGACTTATCAGAATAATAAAACCATTCATTTGTATAGCATTTTGTGGTTTTTAAATGTTTTCATAAACTATTACCAGTGGTACCGATTGACCCAATTGGATTGTTTGGTATAGCAACTACCCTCTTCCCCTCCCCACTGTAATTATTTAGCCTAGAGAGTTTAAAGACTGGAGAGGGGAATGGGGCAAAGGGTATATGACCAATCCATGAACAAGTGCTTACACTCAGAAACTGGTGACTGATTTTTTTTAAACAATCTTATTTTTCAGATGTTTTATTTTTGTATCACCTTAATTTTGGATTATATCCTCCCCTTTCCCCTAACAAGTCAATCATCCCATGTAACAGTTTTTTTTTAAGGGGAAGGGGAGAGCAATTAAGCAAAACTAATCAACACCTTAAACATGCCTGCCAGTATATGCAATATTCTATACCGATGATCCCTGATGGGATGGGAGGGAAATGCATATTCTCAACTTTTCTCTGGGGCAAAGCTTGGTCACTATACTTACATGTTGTTCATTTTGGGATTCTTTCCTCTTTGTCCTTGTGTATATATTGTTTTCCTGGTTCTGCTTGTTTCTACTCTGCGTCTCTTCTTTTGTCTTCCCACGCTTCTCTAACTTCTTCATAATTGTTGTACAACATAATTGTTGTAGAACAGCTTCCCATTACATTCACATGCTATGCTTTGTTTAGCCAGTTTCCCCAAACAGTGGGCATCTCCTTTGTTCCCAGTTCTTCATTACCGCCAAACATGCTGTTATGAATATGTTGGGATATGTGGGATCTTGCATCATATCCTTAACCTCCATTAGATTATTAGCTTCTTGAGGCCAGGTCTGTCTTTTTTGCCTTCCTTTGTATCCTCAGCTCTTAGCACCCGACTGGCACATAAAAGGCACTTAATAAATACCTATTGACTTGACCTGGGTTATGTTGACTGGCTACTTCAGAGGCAGCATGATATAGTGGAAAGAGAGCTAGACTTGAAATCAAAAGAGAGCTGGGTTTGAATCCTGCCTCTAATACTATCTGTGTAGCCACGGACAAGTCAGTTTGCCTCCCCCAGTCTGAGTTTCCTTCCCTATAAAATGGGGTGGGGTGATACTTATGGAACACATTTCATTTAGAGGAAGGATTAAACGAGACAATGTGAGTAAAGACATCCCCAACCTTCAGAAGCTGCATATTGTCCATTATTATTATTCTTGTTTTCTAACTCTGCTGAGGCAAAAACTAGTGGAAGCTGCAGCAAAAGGAGAGATGAAGCAGATTCTGAAGCAGACCTCTCCCCAGAGTCCCTTTAGCATCCTCACCTGAGCATCAGGAGACTGTAATCTGGAGACAGCTGGGTGGTGCTGTGAGAACTAGGAATAGCTAGCATTTCCATAGCTCTCTCAAGAGATTATGTGTGTGTGTGTATGTATATATATATATATACACACATATCTATATAATATACACATGATATTTCATATACTTATTTGTATATATCTATATCATACATACACATATATCTATATCACATATACATACCTACACGTGTATATACATATATACAGACATGTATCTATGTGTGTATATATACATATACATTATATAATATATTATATATTTATATATAAATATATATTCATATAATATATATATATTTTATGTACATAAAACTTTTGCAAAGTGCTTTTCAAATATAGTCTTGTTATCCTGACAACAATCCAGGGAGGAAGGGACTATTATCAGTTAAGCAGATAGAAGACTGGATCTGGAGTCAGGAAGATCTAAGTTCTAATGTGGTCTTAGACACTTACTAGCTGTGTGAGCCTGGGCAAGTCATTTAAATTCTGTCTGCTTCAGTTTTCTAACCTGTAAAATGGGAATAATAATAACGTCTACCTCCCAGGGTTGTTGTGAGGATAAAATGAGATTACATTTGGAAAACACTTTGCCAATATTTAAAGTCATCTTTACTATTATTCTAACTTTTCTAGTTCTGGATTCAGACTGCTTGCTGGTTGTCTATGTTTGGACAAGTCAGGTCCCTTGTTTGGGTGTCAGCTTCCTCATCTGTGAGAATGAAGTTATAGACAAGATGATTGATGGGGTCCCTTCGATCTCTGATGTTCCATTTGACAGCTTAGGAGAAACGGAATGCATGAAGGAGTAGACTATAGGATCATAGGTCTAGGGTTGGAACCTCGGAGGCCATCTAGTCCAACCTCATTTTACAGATGAGGAAACTGAGTCTTAGAAAGGGCAAGTGACTTTCCCAAAATCTAATGGGGGAAATTGGGGTCAGAGATTGGATTTGAGGTCAGAGGTCCTCTTACTCCCATGTACCATAATCCCTCCAAAGAGGAGAGGACCACTAAGAATGCCAGGCCTGAAAGGAATATTTGACTAAAGTTATTCACATCACATGTACATGCCAGCCCATCTGGGGTGCTGTCTGGGTGGCCTGCCAGTACATAGCAAACCAAAAGGCAAAAGGGATTATTCAAAATTGGACATACCGGGAACACCCTAGCTTTTAAGAAAAGTGCTGCATGGGTGGAAACAGGTTTTTCTTAAATCTCTTCCAAAATACTCCCACAAAGCAAACTTCCCAGCTCCTAATTTCTCAGTTGGGAAAGGTCTGTAGAGAGCCAGAGAAGGCAGGCTTGGATTTCAGTGACTTAGGAAGGCTTCCTGTTCAAATCAAAAGTAACTCGGTTTGTGCCATGGCATTGGAAATTTGCAAATGGTGATTTTTATGGATGTACATTATGGGTATACACGCTCTGTACTTTGACCAACTATAGAAGTCTGACTGATAGGTAGATTGGACTTTGCAGTTGTTGACAGCTCTTTGTGATTTGAGCTTGAAAGGGCTGTACACTCTTGTTAAGTCTTAACAATTTCCCTCCATATAGTGCCACAGGCAAGATTCATTCATTCTTTGGGTTTTCTCCCATAAGTTAAAAAATAACAACAGCGACAGCCATGGTGTATAGCAGTTAAATGGGGGTGGAGGGGTAGGTGGGAGATGAGCTGGTCACATAGTGAGAGCACCAGACAACTGACGACAGCCCCCTTGTGCCCCGTTGGCATCCCTGCAGTTACAGGAGAACTCAGGGAAGGGCCCCGGCATGTTGGTGCATCTATGGTAAGAGCTAGAAAGCAGGCAGGTGCAGATGGTTAATGAGATGGTCCAAACACAGCTCTCTTAGAGCATTGGACTGGAAAGAGCACTAGATGTAGAGTCCAAGGGACCTGCTTTAGCGTTCTGGCTATTGTGGACCAGAGTGCCGGCAGAACTGGGAAGGTGCAAGCTGAGATGGCAAGGCATTGTAGTGGACAGGGTATTGGGCTTGGAGGAAAGTGTGAATCAGGATCTTGTGTGACCCTGGGCAACGGCACCTCTTGTGCCTCAGTTTCCCTATCTGTAAAATGGGCATAATAGTAGCCCATATCTCCCAGAGCTGCTGAGAGGATCAAACAGGGTAACTTATTATCTTACTGTGCTTTGCAAACCTTAAAGTTCCATAGAAATGCTAGCTGTTATCATTACTGTCATTAATATTGTTGTCAATCCTCCTGCTTCCCACAACAGGTAAGGAGGAGACCTGGGGCAGTCGGAGTCTACTTTGCCTTGAGGTGGACTGATATGGGTCATTTGAGCAAGGAGGATATCAAGGCAGTTCCAATCTAGGACTGGTGTCTAAGAGCATCCAAGTGGCCGCTGGTCCCTGTGGACTCTCAGGCTAGGCTCTTTTTTGAAGAAGCATTTTAAACATCTACTGGGGGCTAGGCAGTGAGGTGGCTGAGACAAAATAAAGTAGTCTGTGCTCTCCAAAAACTTAGATGTCACTGAATTTTGATCTCTGAGCATCATTTCCTTCATCTGTAAAGTGAGGTGGTTGGACTCAACTCTAAGGTTCTAATGGCTCTAAATCCTGTGGTTTAGAACTTAAACTTGCTGAGAAGTTAAAAAAAAACCAGACTTGGAAGTCAGCTGACTTGGTCAGGTTTGAGTCCTAGGCCCAACACTTAGAACCTCAGTTCTGTAAGGCAGGGATCATAGAATTTAGAGTTGAAAGAGTCCTCAGAGACCATCTCGTCCAAACTTCTCATTCATTGGTGAGATAACTAGGGCACAGAAGGTTAAGAGGTGTGCCCAAAATCACTGAGGTAGGCTGTAGTAATGCCTGCATAAGATTTGAACACAAGACTTCCATGGCCATTTTTTCCCATTGTTTGCCTAACTAGATTGTAGGGAGGCTTGCTCAAAATAACTTATCTAAATTGCCTGTAACTTAAAGCACTGTTATCATGGGTGGGGAAAACTCTGCAAGGTCTTAGCCAATGAAGCAAGAAATCATATGGAAAGGTAGGTGATAATGGTGGAAAGAAATGACCTAATCCTGGCTCTGGGCCCAGGCCCAGGCTGTCTGTCTCCCAAGCTTGGAATGCACTGCCTTCTCACCCCTCAGCTTCTTTCAAGACTTAGCTCAAGCACTAACTCCTTGAGGCCTTTCCCAAGTCCCTGGCTATTGGTGCCTTCCCACCTCCTCTCCTCCAACTGACTGGCATTTATGGTCTTAGATGCTATATTTATATTCACAGGGAATAGTGCATAGCACAGAGTGAGTACGTAGTGTGTCAGTCAATAAAACATTTATTAAGCACTTACTATGTATCAGGCTTTGTGCTAAGTGATGGGGATACACAAGAAACAAAAGGCAGACCCCTGCCCAGAGAGACAATAGGCAAGAAACCCCAGCTATATAAAGGAAAAATAGGAAAAATCAAGAAAGGGAAGGTACAAGGATTAAGAGGGTTTGGGAAAGGCTTCCTGAAGAAGGTGGGATTGCAGTTGGGACTTGAAGGAAGCCAGCTGGCTTTTCAAATAGCTTTTCATTAATTCAGATGGTATTAGTTATATGTCAACACATTTCTCCTGATAGAATGTAAGCTCCTTCAGGGCAGGATCTATTTTAAATTTTCTGTGTTTGTATTGACAGCATCTCAAAGAGTGCCTGGCATAAGGGTAGGTTCTTAAGGTTGGCTGATTACCACCAATTAGTTCAGTCCAGTCAGTGACCTGGAACCTCTCAGGCTTCAGTTTCTTCATCTTTAAAGCAGGGAAGTTGCAATGGATTGTTTCCAATCACAAAACTATGGTTCCTATTTAAAAAAAAAATAGTAACTTATAAATGCCTGCCCTGGGGTGACAGGCACTGAGTGTTCATTTACTAATCATTTTTATAAGTAAAAAATAAGCTCATTGAGAGGCAGGAATTATTTCTTTCTCCTTTCTTTCTTTTCCTCTATGTATCCTCATCATCTAGCACCATGCCTGGTACATAGCTTTTTTTTTTTTTGGAGGGGGGAAGGCAAGGCAGTTGGGGTTAAGTGACTTGCCCAAGGCCACACAGCTAGTGTGTCAAGTGTCTGAGGTCGAATTTGAACTCAGGTCCTCCTGACTCCAGGGCTGGTGCTCTATTCACTGCCACACCTAGCTGCCCTGTGGGCTCTTAACACACAGTTGTTAGAGTAAACAGAATTCTTATAGTTCAGTTTCAGAGTCACACACACACACACACACACACACACACACACACACACAAATGACATTTTTTTTAATGAGGACACTGTTATTGGAAATGACAGCGACATAAACAAGAGCTGGACGGTGACTAACAGCGCTAGAGACAACCGCCTCTGCCCTTTTACAAATGTCACCCTGGGCAGTCATTATTTGGGGGGCGCTCTCCATCAAAGGGTAAGGCTGATGTGTACGCAGATAGCATTTTTTGGAAGGTTTCCTGCTTAACTACGGGGTGGCTAGAAGACTGACATAAAGCAGGCCAGGGAGTTCTGCAGACAGCTGCGGGAGGTTCTTAACACCTGGAGCTGCAGAAAAGAAACTGGCTCGTGTTTTTAAATAACGCTTTTGGTTCTATTTGGTCTGGTTTCCCCTCTTCGGTTGCTTTGGTTTCAGTTGTTGCAAACTCCATTAACCCCAGGACTTCAGGACGCTTTGTGCTGGGAAGAGCTTTTCTAAATTAAAATTGCCATCCTGAAAGAGACTTCCCCGGAAATTTAGCTGCATTCTTGTACAGAAACTTTTCCCTGGACTCGGGCTGTGGCGCCCTTTCCTGGATACAGGCGCCCTTTCTGCTCTCCCATCAACCCCGGTGGGCTGTTTGTTTGCAACCCCACTGGCTGGTAAGTGTAATACCTTCGGATTTCTGACATTCTGCTTCCGAGGAGAGGGGCGGGGCACTGCTCCACACTAGAGGGTCCCGGAGCCCTCCTCCCGGTTCTTAGACCTACTGGGTGTCCATCCCTTCCTGGGACAGCCCACTCCCCCAATGCCCAGGGCTCGATTCCCGTGCATGACCTCGCTTCCTCTGGATGTGCAATCTGATTGGCTTGGCTTGGGATCCCCATGGCAGGCAGCACTAGAGAGGCCCCAGGTTTGCGGGGAGGGGGGTGTCTCACGCCAGAGAAATGCAGCCCCAGAGCTCGCTTGACCTGCAACATCCTCCCGGGCTTTTCAAGGCAGAGAACTCCGACTTCCTGAAATTGTTGCACTGGATGTAAGCGCTGCCTCCTTGAGAAGGGGTTGGCTTGGGGGGGTTGGGGGTTGGGGTGGGGCAGGACAAGGGGGAGGCGGGGGGGGGGCGTGGAGAGAAATTTCAGTTTTGCACACCCCAGAAAAGGGTGAGCTGGAGGCTGCGCGGAGCCCCGCGATGCAGGAGTCTTGGCTGCGCACTGGCTGCGCCCGGGAGCGGGACGGCAGACGGCCGCGGGCTGGCCTCCGGCCCGTTGTCCTATGGGTGTGATGTGAGGGGCCGGCGGGCCGACCGGGCTGGGCAGGGCTGGGCAGGGCAGGGCAGGGCAGGGCAGCAGATCGCTGCTGGAGCTGCCGGGAAGCCTGCACACTTGTCCGCCTCCCTCCGTGCCTGCTGGAAAGCCAGGGAGTCGGGCTCACTTCGTCTCCGCGACTCTCCTCAGGACCCAGGTGGCCCAGAGAGGGGGTGAGTGGGAGCCGCCCCCCATTTGGGGCAGGGAGGGAGGGGGGCGGGCCAGGAGTGAGGTCCCCGGACAAAGCCAGCTCTGCAAACGGATGTACGCTCCAGCCCGGCGTGGGGGGCTTGAGCAGACCCCCGGGGGTTCTGCTCCAGCAGGCTCCGCGCTAGGGGGCTGGGGTGGGGGGCGCCCTCCCTTGTTTACTGCCTCGGGGGGCGCTCCGGGGCTGCCCGGGGACAAACCCCACTAGTGGCTTCCCTTCCCGAGTGAGCGAGGCAGGGCTCGCACTGCGCGGGGTGTGAGGTGCGCTAGGGTTTTTGTGATCTCCTGTTTTTTAAGAAGCGGATCTGAAAGGAGAGGCGTGGGAGGGGAAGCCAGCGCCTTTCCGGGGCGACCCTCCCCCAGACTCGGGGTCTTTCCCTATCCTTTCCGCTGGCGTGCACTTGGGGAGCCCCAGAGATGGCTGGATCGCCCCGGTGCCTGGGGGCACGTCCCTTGAAGCCTTCTGCCCTTCCTGTAGACTGGGCTCTGGGAGCCTGGACTTAGAGCTTGCAACAGGGCTCAGAACTCATCTTTTGTCAGATGAGGACGCTTAGGGTGTCAAGGGAGCACGGGTCAGAGGGCAAATTCGAACCGGCATCCTTTGAGTCCAGATGCTCTTTCCATTCCACAGCCTCAAGGGGCTCAGGCTGCTTCAGTTTGGACCGTGGTTCCTCTTCTGTGCCTCAGCCCCTGTCCCGCCTCTGTTGTTTATATTGTCCACATGCGAAGTGGGCTTGCGGTGAGGACCCGTGAGGGGCGGAATTCCGTCAATCTGGGTCTACCAGAAGAACGTTATAAAAACGGGGTTAATAATTGAGGCTCCCGCCTCCCAGTCATATGACATCTCCTCCCTCTCCGAGCCCCGAGCCTCCTTTTGTGTTTGTCAGCAACAAGTAGGGAGAGTATTTATAGAAGGCTCTGCAATCCTGCGGTGCAGCAAGGTTTCAATTACCCCTACTTGCCCATATGACTAAATGCAAGTTCTCTGTGCTGTCTGCGGGGAGAACCACATGGGCGGTGGGGGCAGCAGAGAGGCTTTCAGAAGCCCATGCCTGCAGCTGGCACCTCTGACCAGCTGGGTGCCGGCCCTGGCAAAGCCCAGGATGGGAACGTGGAAAGCCAGAAGAAGGGGCCCTAGAGAATCATTGATCTGTGAGGGAAACTGAGGCCCAGAAAAAGTCAATGCCTTTCTTAAAATTCTAACATCTGCTGACATTCTGCTCCAGGACATGCGTTGGTAGATTTAGAGCAGGAAGGAGGACTAGAGGTCATCCAGACCAAGCCCCCCCATTTTATAGAAGAGAAAACAGAACCCAGGGAGGGACTTTCTCAAGGCCACACAGACCTTCCAAGGACAGAGTCGGAATTTAAACCCACTCCTTTGATGGCCAGATTTTCCCATTACACCAAGCTGGTGCTAGTTGTTCCTTCCTCAGTTCATCAGAAGAATCAGGCCCAAGTGAAGTCAGGCAAACCGGCAGTGCCCAATTTGTATTTGGAAGAAAATAAACAGAATTTCTGTGGGCCTTGGGAAAGGGCCAGCAAAGCAGGGTAAGGGACCTGAATGATGTGGACTGGCCAACACAATGGCTGCTGCAGTAGCCTTTGATCCGTTGAGTTCTTTAAATTCTCTGGCTTCCCGAGGAGAGCCCTCACTTAGCAAGACTAAGAAACTCAAAACTGGTGTGTTGACCTCTGTCGGTGGCAAACCTCACCACAGGTTGGGGCAGGAATGACATTTCTTTCCCAGATGCTGCTACATTTCACACAGTACTATAGAGAGCTGGTAAATTCCTCTCTCTGGTTGAAGGCAGCTTCTTTTCACTCTGCAAAGTAGTAGGTCAGGGCAGAAGGCAGGGAATTGGGTAATTTAGAACTTTCAGAAAAGCTCTGATTACCCTCCATTGAAAATGAGCTGGATAGAGAGAAGGAAGTTCCCTTCTCCTTCCTCTCTCCCCAGATGCCTTCTTTTCTGTGTGCTTCAGAAAAGCCCACCTTGTCTCCCACTGGACCTGCTCGTTTGTGCTTTCTGGTTTAGATTTTTGTCCTCATGTATTTCTTAAGGGAGGTGGCACAGTGGATTGAGCACTGGGCTGGGCATCAGGAAGACATCTTCCTGAGTTCAAATCCAGCCTCAGATACTCACTGGCAGTGTGACTCTGGGCAAGTCACTTAACCCCATTTGCTTCAATTCTTCCTCTGTAAAATAAGCTGGAGAAGGAAATGACAAACCACTCCAGTATCTCTGCCAAGAAAACCCCAAATGGGGTCATGAAGAGTCAGACACGACTGAAGAACATTTCTCAAATAGAACTGGTCAGCCATTATAGACTAGAGCTAGGCAGAGATGGAGCCGAAACCATAACATTTTCATCGGTTCCTTGTGCTTTACTGGGGATCCAAAGCTGAAGTAGTCTGCTGATGGGTACAGGTAATGGAGGAGCCCAGATTGAGGCCCTAGCCCTGTGACATGAACTAATGAATTGTACTATTTCAGTGTTTCCTCTGAAGGCTATGATCATCAGGGGCCTAAAACATTGTATTAAGTTTCCATTTTTATCCACATTCTTATTAGGATTCTGCTTCAGACGCTTACTAGATTAGGACATGGGCAAGTCATGACAATGCTGAGCTTTGGTCTCCTGGTCGGTAAAATAGGGAGGATCAGACATAATAATTCCAAGAGTTTTGGGGAGGCCAGGCAGGATAAGTACAACCTCTCTGCCGGGTAACAGCTCTCAAAGGTTGCTGAGAGATGAGGTGGGCCAGCTAGCTGGCAGTGCTGCCTGAGTGGCTGGACCTGGAGGTGAGAAGAACTGAGTTTGAATCCTGCCTTACTAGTTGTTAGACCCTGGATAAGTCACTTAACCCCTCTTTGCCTTGGTTTACTCATCATTGCATCTACCTTGAAGGATTATTATGAGGAATGACAAAGCACATTGCAGACCTTAAAGCCCTGTGGAAATGGTAGCCATGATTAGAATCAGTGCAGGATCCAGTGTTCTCCCCATCATTCCATACTTCCTCCCAATGAAACTCTCTGAGAACCAGTTTGCCTTACCTACTTCACAGGGTTGTTTTGAGGAAAACATTTATAAATCCTCAAAACAATATAGGAAGGTTGAGTCATTACTATTTCTTATCTCCTCCAGCTCTCAATCTAATATATAATGAAACTGAGGGGGCCTTAGAAGTCATTTAGCTAAGTTCCCTCGTTATACAGATGAGGATTGTGGCTTAAAGGGGTCAGGGCCTTGGCCACTGTCACCCCCATTTGCTTTGGCTGCAAATTCTGCATTTTCTGTTTTGGCATATGCTTCATAGAGCATATATCTACCCAAGAGACTGGAGACCTTCATCTGATTGTTTTAACACTTCAAGGGTAACCAGGAAGTGATCATGTTTTCACAGCCTCTGGGTTAGAATACACTTTAGCAGTCATCTAGTCAAACTAATATAATACTCCCCAAAGAATCAGCCCCCACCCCCAGCATGCTGGATAACAGATGTAAATATTTGTTGTGAAAACAAAACAAGAGCAATACAGATTTTAAGAAAGTAAATGATCATAAGCTCATAGATTTATAGCTAGAGAGGACCTTGGGGGTTACTTATATTTCATTTTACAAGTGAAGAAACTTGAGACCCAGGGAGGTTAGATGGTCTCCAGTGGATCCAGTTATCTTCCCAAACAGACTTGACTTGAAGACAATTGAAGAATGAGGTGTGGTAACCCTGATTTCCGAGTAGCCCATTTTACCCTTGGACAGCTCTGATTTAGTAAAGAGCTGGCATCTATATGTGTATCTTTAGAAGATCTGATCAAAATGAGAAGTTTGTGGATTTCTGTAACTTTTTTTCATAACTGTCCATGTTGACTTTTTCAAATCTGGATTTTTTTTTTTGCTTTTTTTGTAGGGTGGAAGGCAGGGCAGTTGGGGTTAAATGACTTGCCCAAGGTCACACAGCTAGTAAGTGTTGAGTGTCTGAGGTTGGATTTGAACTCAGGTCCTCTTGATTCCAGGGCCAGTGCTCTTTTCACTGTGCCACCTAGCCACCCCAACTTTTTCAAATCTGTATGTTTTTCCATATGTTTCTGTGGTCTGGTATAACCTCATAATGCCCTGAGAGATTTTTTTTTTTGTTTTTTTATTGTTTTATTTTCCCCTAAGAAAGGGGAAAGAACCTACTTTGGATCTTCTTCCAATGACCTTTCACTTTATGGAAACTTCTGGGAAAGAAAAAAAAAGTTTGAGTTAGTGGCAAGAAAATGTACAGGATTTGGTGTCAGGAGACTTGAGTTCATAGGAACATTGGTTTAGAGTTAGAAGAAACTTTTAAAGGCCATCCAAACCAATCTGCTCATTTTCCAGATGAGGAAACTGATATGCTTAGAAACGGTAAGTGAGTGGCTCATAGGCCACTTATAGCTAGTAAGTATGTAGCCAAGGCAGGTCTTTCCAACTCTAGGTCCAACACTCTAACCCAACTCTACCAGGAATTTTTTTCTTTAATTTCTTTTATTTAAAAATACACACACATGTATGTGTATGTGTATGTATGTATATATATATGTGTGTGTGTGTGTGTGTGTGTGTGTATTTTTTCCCCAATTACATGTAAAAACAATTTTTAACATTTAGGTTTTTAAATTTCAAGTTCCAAATTTTCTCCCTCTCTCTCACCCCTTCCCCTTTCCTAAGACAGTAAACAATTTGATATATAGGTTATACATGTGTAGTCACATAAAACATATTTCCATATTAGTCATGTTGGAAAGAAGACACAGACCAAAAAAAAAAAAACCCAAAACCCACAAAAATAAAGTGAAAAATAATGTACTTTGATCTGCATTCAGGTTTTATGTTCTTTCTTTGGAGGTAGATAGCATTTTTTTTTTCTTCATGAGTCCTTTGGAATTGTCTTGGATCATTGTATTTCTGAGAATAGCTAAGTCATTCACTGTTGATGATTGTACAGTATTGCTGTTACTATGTAGAATGTTCTCCTGGTTCTGCTCGTTTCACTCTGTATCAGTTCATGTAAGTCTTTACAGGTTTTTCTGAAATCAACTTGCTCATCATTTCTTATATCATAATAGTATCCCATTACAATCACATACCACAACTTGTTCAGCCATTCCCCAATTGATGGGTATCCCCTCAATTTCCAATTCTTTGCCACCACAAAAAGAGCTGCTATAAATATTTTTGCATAAATAAGTCCTTCCCTCTACCTTTTTAAAAATCTCTGTGGGATGCAGACCTAGTAGTGATATTGCTGGGTCAAAGAGTATTCGCAGTTCTATAGCCCTTTGGATGTAGTTCCAAATTGCTGTCTAGAATGCATAGCAGGGGTTCTTAACTTTTTTGTATATCATAGACTTCATTGGCAGTTTGGGTAAAGCCCGTGGATCTCTTCTCAGAATGTTTTTAAATGCATAAGATACATAGAATAACAAAGAAAATCAATCATATTGAAATACAGTTGTTAAAAAAGTTTTTTTAATTTTTTGTTTTATTTTTATTTTATTTTATAAAATATTTTTATTTTTTATTATTTTTAAAATTTTTATTATTATTTTATAAAAATTATTTATTTTATTATTAATAACCCCTACCCTGTACCCAAGTTTGCTACTGGAAGACCTTGGGCATGTCACTCTTCCAGACTAGGTTAGCAAATGAGGTGATAGTTCCAGGTCACTTCTGGCTCCAGTAGTCTCTGGGTACAGGGAAGTTTAATCGTATGTGAGAGAGGGGGTGGATGGGTAACCATGTGGCAGCACAGCTGTAGGGACTTCATTTGTACCAGTAGTTGCCTAGCACAGAGTTAGGCATGTTCTTAATAACTACTGGTGTTGGTTGATTTTTGAGGGGCCTTTGGAAAGATGAAAATCTCCCTTTCCCTGATATCCTGCTACTGGAGCTTTCATTCTTTTCACCCGTCTCTCTGGGCAACCCTCTTTTAAAAGGTAACTATGACCTTCCTTAGAAGCTACACCTTAAGCTGTCCTCAGCTGCTGACGCCTCAGTATGAATTCATTTCTCTCCAAAGTCTGAGCTCTGGGAACTACAGTCATGAGTTTGAAGGAGATTGGGGGTAGGGCTGGGAATAATTTTGGTTTGTAAGGTTCATAGGAACACAGGTTTAGAGCTGAAGGGACCCTCAGGTCTATTTACAGAGATAATAGCTAGGGGAATTTGGGAGGATATCTTCAGATTTTAAGAAAAGAAAGTCATTTTTTATTGAGACTGTGTAAAGGCACTGTCTTTTGTCCAACCATATTCATCTCTTTTAATTTTTTTTATGCCTTGAGAGGAAAAATAGTAGCAAGTCACATTTATATAATACTTTATATCATTGGCTCATAGACCTAGAGCCAGAAGAGAACAGAGACCCTAACTAAGCCTCAGCTTCCTCATCTGTAAAGTTGAGATAACGTCTGTAGTACCCATCTTGGAAGGATTGTTGTGAGGCTCAGAAGAGAGTGCTCTGTGTGAGGTACCCTAGGCATTCATCTATCTGGATGGAATACCACATCAGGCAGCCTGAGGAGACTGAGGAGTGAGGGGGCTGGTCTCAGGAGCCAGAGGTGAGAAGATACCAAATGCTGATTCAGACTGACCCAAGTCAGGTCCTGGGTTGACAATGAATTCAATGCCATTGAAGGTTCATTTCAAGATTTCATGCAGAGCCAAGGACTTTCACTGGTTGCTTTGATTTTCAACACAGTCTCATGCACAGAAAGTCCTTGCTACCAGACACATGAGAGAGATCAAGCAGTGGAAATGACACTGAATTTGGAGTCAGAGAACCTGGGTTTGAATTCTGGCTCAGCCACTAGCTGTGTGACCTCAGACAAGTCATTCCACATCTTTGGGCAGTAGCTTCTTCATTTCTTGGACACTAATGTACCTTTCCTCTCTAAAGTTATGGTCCTATGACCTGGGAACTAGAAAGAACAAGGATGGGGTTTAAAAGAAGAACCAAACATTTGTCTGGGGCTGAGGGCAAGGCTCAGAATTGTGGTCCCTTGCTCTCCATGGCAGGCATTCTGACAGTACACACTTAAACTTGACACTTGAAGGCTCCCCCAGTATTTTCCTCACAATAGCTTTCTCTCTGTCTCTGTCTCTCTCCATATACACAGATAGACACACCATACATGTATTTATGTGTGTATGTATGTATGTATGTATATGTATATGCACACAAAAACACACATACACCCAAGCTATATACAGAATAAATAGGAAATATTTAGAAGAGGGGCAACACTGGAATTAAGAGGGCTTACGGAAGGCTTCCCGTAGAAGGTGGGGTTTTAGTTAGGATGGAAAGTAGCTGGGTGATGCAGTACATAGGGCTCCAGGTCTGGAGTCAAGAAGACACATTTTCCTCATATCCAGCCTGAGACACTTAGCAGCCATATGACTATGGACAAGTCACTTAACCTCAGTTTGCCTTAATCCCCTGGAGAAGGAAGTGGCAAGCCTCTCCAGTATCTTTGCCAAGAAAGCCCCAAATGGGGCCACGAAGAGTCTGAACCCACTGGACGACAGCCACCAAAATACGATGCTTGTGGAGTTCAGATGAGAAGGTGGACATTAGCACTTTGGAAACTTGGAAGCAGTGTAAATTCTGGTTGCTCAGAATGGTGGTGATGATTGGTGTTTGATTGAGCCTGGGCTGGTGTGTATCTGGACCATACCCTGGACATGGCCTTTGAAAGAAGGAGGACACCAGTGAGAACCAGGCCCAGAGTTGAGAGCCAGGTCATGCACAAAGCTGGCCACCCACAGAAGGCAGTGCAGTGACCGTGTCATTGGCCTCATCCCTGGAGGGGACAAGAAGGAAGGGGTCTCCCACAGCCTTCATAGATGCTACCTCTCAAACTGAATGGTGGCCTGGAGAAGGCTGTGGGGGAAAAAGCACCATACCCTGCCCTGGGGACCCAAGTTCTCAGCGCTGAAGGCCAAGTCCAGGGTGTGGCTCTCATTCCCTGTAGTTTTGACTTAATCTGTCTGTCTTTTCCAAATGCCCTGACTCATTCATCCTTGTCCTCCCCCCACCCCTTGACTTTGTGCTTTCTTTCTTTTTTTAATTCAATTTTTTACTTCTAAATTTTCACACACACACCCCCCCCCCCCCACATCCCTCTCTTCCACCCATGGCGAATACAAGAAAAACAAAACCTGTTATAATTATATATAATCAAGTGAAACAAATTCCTGCATTATTCATGTTAAAACAACACTGGCAACAGCAAAACAAACAAACCCATACTTTAATGTACACTCTGAGCCCATTGCCTCTCCCTCAGGAGGCCAGTAGAGGGATCAGTCATGGATCTTCTAGAATTGTGGTTGGTCATCATTGTTCAATGGAGTTATAAAGTCTTACGGGCTTATTTGTATAGACTCTGCATGGTTTCATACAAGTCTTCCCAAGTTTCTCTGAAACTGTTCCCTTCATTGTTTCTTATAGCACAGTAATACTTCGTCACATTCTAGGTGCGAGTGAACAGAGCACTGGCCCTGGAGTCAGGAGGACCTGAGTTCAAATACTGCCTCAGAGACTTAAACTTACTGGCCATGTGACCTTGGGCAAGTCACTTAACCCCAATTGCCCTATCTTCCTACCTCCAAAAAGCAAAGGAAAAAAAAAAGAATTTATACCCTAATGCAGTCAATCCCCTTCACCCGGCTATCCCTTTAAAACACAAACAAACAAACAACAACAACAAAAAAAAACCTTGTTCAGCTATCCTCCAGTGGAAGGAATCTCCTTACTTTGTCACCACAAAAAGAACTACTATAAATATTTTTGTACATGTGGGTCCTTTTCCTTTTTTTTTTTAATCTTTAGGGCATATAGACTTAGTAGTGGTATCTATGTTTCAGAGATTCATCACAGTTTAATAACTTTTGGGGCATAATCCCAAATTTCCTTCTAGAATGGCCGGATCAGTCCACAACTTCACCAACAGTACATTAATATATAGTGCCTGTTTTTCCCTCAGCCCCTCCACCATTTGTCATTTTCCATTTTTGTAAGCTTTTGTCAGTCTGATGGGTGTGTGAAGTGGGATTTCAGAGTTCCCTTAATTTTCATCTCTCCAGTTATTCATGGTGTAGAGGTTATTAATAGCTAGAATTTCTTCCTCAGAAAATTACCTTTTTGCATCCTTTGAACACTTATTAACTGGGGAGTAACGTTCTTTCATTCATTCTCATTATGTCGTCAGAAGGCTGACAAGGCTAAGGGAAAAGAGGCCTTTCCCACACCATCAAGGAGGTATGACCCCAGTCCCAGATGTGTTCCAGTGGAGATATCTAAAACGTGTACATGGGAGATCATCTTGAAGAGTCATCCATTGACCTTTTTCAGTTGACCAGACTACTTCTACATAGTTCCTATGGATAATGGTTTTCTCCATTTTTCAGAGAAGGAGACTGAAAAAATTCAGGTTTACAGGTCTTTCCCAGGACAGCTAGTACGTGTTGGAACAAAGATTTAAACACACCCAAGTCAGTCAACAAACATTTATTAAATGTATTCTGTGTGCCTGGCCCTATGCTAACTGCTGGGGATAAAAAGAAAGGCAAAAACCAGTTCCTGTACCATGTAAACAATTACATACATATAGGACCTATACAGGGAAAGTTGGTATATACAGGTCATCAATTTTGGAAAGGACCTTAGAGATCATTTAGTCCAGCTCCCCCATTTTACAGATGAGGAAACAGACATCCAGAAGGAAGTAAAATAACTTACCTAAACTTGTATGGGAAATAAGTAGAAGAGTCAGGATTCGAACCCAGGCCCGCTGATCTTGAGTTCTTTTTACTGTACCACTTTCTATAAGGTGGAAAGTAGAATTTCTGGCATTAAAAATATATGCATTTATTTTTTAAAATCTTTAGGGGCGGCTAGGTGGCGCAGTGAATAGAGTGTTAGCCCTGGAGTCAGAAGGACCTGAGTTCGGTTCCGGCCTCAGACACTTACCACACACAAACAAAAACCTAGCCGTGTGACTTTGGGCAAGTTACTTAACCCCAGTGGCCTTCCAAAAAGCAAAAAACAAAAACAAAAACAAAAATCTTTAAAACTTGCTCCTTGCTGTTCCCTGCCAGTTTGTCATGCCCTAGACAGCTGCCTCCCTTGCTGACTCCGAATCCCAGGTTTGGGAGGAAGCTAGAGGAGGAGTCACAGATTGGCTGGCATTATTTGGCACCTAATGCAGTGCTTTGGGTATCTCATAAATAAATGACTTAATAAATATTTGTTTAATTCAATTGAATTCTGAACATTCCTGGTGGTAACTTAGTGTTTGATAAATACTTGGTGACAGTTGTCAGAAAAATGTGACAGAGGAGGGGCCCTAAAGGTACTAGGAGATCTAGAGAAACACTGGTTGTGTGAAGGTCCATGAGTCCAAATCATAAGAGGATGAACCCAAGGAATTCAGGAGAGTTAACCTGGAGAAGACTCAGGGGCCTGTCCCTGGGCTCCTGGATCTGAAGGACCATAGAGAGGAGAAGAGGGATTAGACAGGTCCTGTTTGACCCCAGCAAAGAGAAGCTGGAGCAAGGTCGAGTTGTAGGGGCAATGTTAGGTTTGACATTAGAAAAAAATACTGCCTAATAATTTAGTATTATCGGGAAGAGGAATGGGCTGCCTCAGAAGGGGGTGGGTTTCCCCTCTTATTAAACCTTCAGGCAAAGGCTGGATGATGAAACTTGGTGGGTATGTTGTAGAAGGGATTCCTTTCAAGGTATGAGTTGGACAAAATAGCGGTCAAGGATGCTCTCAGCCCTAGAATTAGGCCATTCCATGGGGCAGGAGAGCGGAAGTTTGGCCATCAAAGAGACTGACCCAGTGAGTGAATAAATGGATGTTTATTCCTCAGCCCTCAGAGCACCTCAGCCCCAAGACCCTTTCCAAAGCTATAAGAGACTGGGCTCTGATTTCAGTGTTGTTCAGTGGTGTCCAACTCTTTGTGACCCCATTTGGGGTCTTCTTGGCAAAGATACTGGAGTGGTTTGCATTTCCTTCTCTGGCTCATCTTAAGATAAGGAAACTGTAGCAAGCAGGGTGAAATGAATTGCCCAGGACCATACAGCTTTTAAGTGTCTAAAGCAGAATTTGATCTCGTGAAGATCTGTCTCCCTGACTCCAGGTCTGGCACTCAGTCCACTATGGTGCCGCCTAGCTGCCTCTAATTTCAATACTCCAGGCCAGATAAGTGAAGTTACCAGTGCTGTACAACTTTTAAAATTATAATTTAACAGGGTCCTTTGAGAATACGAATCATTTAATCTTCTGTCCCCCTTCTCCTTTCTTCCCCTTTACCCTGACAGCTTAGAATCCAAATATATTGGATTTCCAAGTTTAATTTTGGGGTTGGAGGGGAGGGTTTTGGTGCAGAAAAGGTTGTTGATTACCTAAATTGGATTAAATTCTGTGTCTTTAGAGAAATACTACTTGTTCACTGTCTGTCATCATCTGGAGAGTTTCAGTGGTCAAATGTTTTTCTCCTGACTCTGTGTGTGTGTGTGTGTGTGTGAGAGAGAGAGAGAGAGAGAGAGAGAGAGAGAGAGAGGGAGAGAGAGAGGCGCGCACTCATACACTCTCTCAGCTCAGAAAAAAACTGTTCTTGGAAGTGGGGCTAAATGACTTTTGACCTTCCTCCAAGATCTGACTCTGTGAAGTGGGCTGTGTGTATGTTAATCAGATTTGTGCTCCAGTGGTAGGATAATAATGGGATCTTTGCACCTCATTTAAACAAACAAAACAACCCACCCAGGGCTAGATTTGACTGCCTCTGAACAGCTCCCAGTTATGGAGCCCCGTAGTTCAGACTCAGCTTCTTTCCTTCCTGCTCCCTTCATGAATTTCTCTGTATTTCTGACAGGCTAATGCTGCTGAGGAAGGGCCCAAGCGTGTTAAATTTCTAGTGGGGGCATTTACTGCCTCTCCAATGGGCAAATGCTACAAATCAGAACTTGGGTTTATTATTCTGTTGCTGGTTTAGTGTTAAGAAAGCGATAGAGAAAATGTTAACCATGAAGACAGAGTAAAGTAAAAGTTTGGGGGTGTTTTTGTTTTTGTTTTTTGAGTTACCAGCACACCCCTGGAAGAGGTGCTTCAAGTTGACTGTTTCCAGTATGAGTTATCCATTGTTGGGATGGGGTGGATTTTTATTCTTGTGATCTTAGATAGTTGGAGAGGGGTCAGTACAGAGAAATGGGCCCTTTAGCTTGTTTGGTTTGTAGACCATGGGCACAAAGGCAAGTGGACTACCATATCCCATCCCTGCATACCATTACCTCATAAAATGGCAGCATACTAGAGCTAGAAGGGGCCTTGGAGACCCTCATGTTTTACCTCCTCATTTTTTTTTTGTCAAAAACCATGATTTCACCCATTTAGGGAACTCCCTGAGTCACTCCACAGATGCAGATTTACAAATGGAGTACCATTTGGGGAGTTACCTGGGACACTAAAAGTTAAGTGATTTGTAACAAACCCCTTAATAAAAGGATTTGTTCTGTGAAGTTTGGATTTAGTCAGAGGGCAACACTTGGGGACCTAGAGGGCTACATGTGGCCTCGAGGCCCCTAGGTTTATACAACCAATTATGTTTCAGGCAGGACTTAAACCTGCGTTTTCTCATCTCCAATATCAGTTCTTTATCTTCTGATGACTTTCCCCTTGCCTCATCTACGTTTTACACATGAGGAATTTAAACCCAGAGATGCTAAGTCTAGAACATGGGATCATTTACTCAGTCAACAAGTATTTTTAATTAAGTAGCTAAAGAGTTGGCCTTTAAAGTGTGTTCACATCCCACTTCTGATACATACTGGTCTATGACCCTGGGCAAGTCATTTAAATTAGTGCTCTAGGCTGTTCCCTAAGACTATACAGAGCTGAGTAGTTGCCAACCGGCTCTGGTGGAGGGAGTTTCCTTACTTGGGAGTTCCTATACCGATTAAATCCAAGTCTAGTTTCTGTCAGTGTTGTGTGCTAGGCCCTGGGAATAAAAAGAAAGGCAAAAGACAATCCTTGCCCTCCTGGGGCTCTCGGTCTAACAGGGGGAGACAGCATGCAAACAACCAGGTAAGAAAAAGATATAGACAGGATGAAGAGGAAGTAATTCCCAGAGGGAAGGCACACTAACATTAGGTGGGGATTGGGAAAGACATTTTGTATGAGCTGGGCTTTTAGCTGGGACCTTAAGGATCCCAGAAGACAGAGACAAGGGGAGAGAGAATTTCAGGTACAGTGGACAGCCAGGGAAGGTGCCCAGAATTGGGAAATGGAGGCTCTTGTTTGAGGGCTATTGGTGTCTACAGTTTCCCTTCTGGCTTTCCATTCCTAGAATTGTGGAGGGAGGCTCCTTGGAGACCTTCCCCTCTTTTCACTTCAGTCCCCACATTATATAGATGAGATAACTGAGGTCAAGTGAGCAGACCACACAGTTCCTTTGTCTTTAGGGTTGGGATTGGCTCTAGATCTCCTGACTCTTGTACTGATAGCCTTTCCCTTTATACCCCACAGGATCCCAATGTGAAGAAATAAGAAATGACTGTAATTTTTTTCACACGCACACATCCTCCCCCCACCCTATGCTCTGATGGCTGGATGGAACCCTGCGTCTTATGTTTCCGATGATTTCAGTCTTCACAGAACTTTCTTTAAGTCCTTCTCCCTCTTTTTGACACCCACAGACCTCAGGGCTTCACTACATGCATTTGTGGTTCTGTTTCTGGCCAATGCTGGAGCCAAACAGACTCATCTGGATTTTGCTCCGTGGTTTTCTGAGACTGGAGTAGCTCAGGTAGCATTTTGTGTGTTCACAAGATGAAAACCTGAAGGGGATTGGGGGTTTTGTTGTCTTTATGGTAGGAGCCCAAGAAAATATTTTCTAAAACCTCACAAAGGGCTCTTGAGGTGATTCAGTGTTAGTTTGAGCTAAACTGCTTTAGATCGTGTCACAACCTGCTGCTTACCTCAACCTACCACGTCCTCAGAAATGCTATTAGATTGCCATGTGACTGTCACCTTGTCTCTCAGGCAGCCCAATCTCTTCAGGAGAAGCTTTGGCACCGGTCCCCAGCAGCCCCTGCTGGCATCCTTGGTTCTGTCAGGCCTGCTGGCCTCCAACCTGACTAGAGCGCATCTAGAGGATTAGGTGCAGTCATGGAGGAACACTGATAAATGGGAAGGCAGTGCAGAGGAGGCCATCCAGGGGGGTGAAGGGTCTCAAGAGCGTGCCAGGTTAAACAGGAGAAGAGACTTGCTCAGACTTTAGATATCATGTGTGTGGGTGGGTGTGGGGATTATTAAGACCTGCTGTAAAAGTAGTGGGTTGAAGCTGAAGAGACAATTTGGGGCTTGATCTAAGGAAGAATTTCCTAGTAATCAGGGTGGTCCAGTGGGCAGAAGTGGGTGGAGTTCCCTCTTCACTGGAGGTCTTTAGACTCAATTCAGATGGAAGTTCTGCCCCATCTTTATTTCTGAAGAAATCTCCTTCCCAACTCCTGCGTGAGTGGGGTTAATTATAAACCCAAAGATTAGATGGCCACTTGCTGAGCACTTTGTCAGAAGGATCCTTGTTCAGGTGTGAGTGGGCCCCAATGGCTACCAAGGTCACTCTGAAATCAGAGCTTCTCCAAGAGGCTTCACATTGCCCAGGTAGCCCTGAAATATTGAAACAATCAGAGAAAGGCCTTTGGGCGATGGTCCATTTTGTGCACTGCCTGAGTTCCCAGATATGGGGAGTAGTACCACCACACAATTTCCCTACTTTTCATGGTACAGTCCTTACAGAGAGTTTTGCGAGTAAATCTATTCAAAGGAAGAATGATGCTTTTCTAAATAAGATTCTAGTGACCATTATCCAGAGTAGACATATTAGGACATCTGATCTTATGGTGGTATTGTTAGATTCACTGCCATAAGAGTGAAACCCATGGATCCCTTTTGGCCATAGTCTTGCCTCTTAAAGGCATGAAGATTCCATTTAAAGTTATGGCCCCTTTGGGGTGGCTAGGTGGTGCAGTGAATAGTGCACTGGCCCTGGAGTCAGGAGGAGCTGAGTTCAAATCTGGCCTCAGACACTTAACACAAAAAAATCTAGCCATGTAATCTTGGGCAAGTCACTTAACCCCAATTGCCCTCAAAAAGAAAAGGCAAAAAGAATTTAAAGTTATGGTCTCTCGGGATTTCCAAGGACTAATGAAGAAATCTCTGATGAGTTGGGCTAGACTGTAGACTCAGAGGTCGGCATACACCATGAAGCATGATTAATTTGTTTTCTGAACTCTTCACTCTTGTGGCAATTAATAGCATGCTACCTTCTATTTATTTATTCTGTTTATACTTAGATATGTTCTTGCTGGATTTAAGCTTCTTTTGAGTAGAAATTATTTTATTCTTCACATTGTAGCTGTCAGTGCCCAGCACAGTGACTGGTACATAGAATCCATTGATTATGCTCTCATAGTATTCATACTTTTGTTTTGGAAGGTTTCAGTCAGTTTGAAACTAACTGGTATAGATTTCACAGTTTTTTGGTCCCTGCTCTATAAATACAGTGTTCAGTCATTTTAATTGTGTCCAACTATGACCCCATTTGGGGTTTTCTTGGCAAACATACTGGAATGTTTTGCTGTTTCCTTCTCCAGCCCCTTTGACAAACTGAGGCAAACAGGGTTATAAGTGACTTGCCCAAGGTCACCCAGCTAGCAAGTATCTGAAGCTAGATTTGAACTAGCTGAACCATGAATACAGCTAGATCCTGATTAATGTGAATAATGAATCCCAGGAAGCAACTGCATGTCTTTCAATTCACATTATTCGAAATTATAATTTTGTGAAATATAGCCATTGGTTCCAGCCCAATGGCAACATGAAGTTTAAATCCAAATAATGCAATCACTTTATAGGATTCATTTTTTCCCTAATTGAACCTAACTAAAGACCCATGATACATCTTGTGTAAGGAAAAGGAAGGAGACCAGTGTCACTGGGTCATTTGATGGGAAGAAGGTATAGGAAACCTAGAAAGGAAGTTGAGTTATAAAGGACTTTGAATACCAAGCACAAGATTCTGTATTTGATCCTGGAGGTTATTACTGGAGCCAATAAGTAGGGAGTGACTTGGTCAGACCCGTGCTTTAAGAAAATCACTTTGTTGGCTGAATGGGATGGATTGGAATGGGGAGAGAGTTGGGGCAGGAATTTCCACCATTAGTTATTGCAGTGGTCCAAGTGTGAGGCATTGGGGGTCTGCAACAGAGGAGTGGTCATATCAGAGCAGAGAAGGGGGTGTGTTGGAGAGATGTTAAGAAGGTAGAATAGACAGGCTTTAGTGACTGAATAGATATGGGGTAATCTCTTGCAGGAAGAAGACTGTAGCACAAAAAACAGAGTCTCAGAGAAGTGAAATGAGTTGGCCAAAGCCACACTGCTTGGCACATGACAGAGTTGACTCAGACTAAGCCAGAGCTTTCTGATTCCCAACCCCAAGACACTTTCACATTGCCTCTCTGGAGCGGTTACTAAAGCTAGTTGTGTGTATGTAATACATACGTTTTGTACTGTGAATGAATGAATGGACGAAAAGCACTTAAGTACTTCTTTTGTGCCAAGCCCTTTGCTAAGCACTGGAGATACAGATATCTAATCAGAGACGGCAGATATGGGGAATCAAGGGCAGTAATATTTGGGGTAAAGAGAGAAAGTAGATGGTCCAACATCTTTTCTCTGTTTTATAGATGTGGAAGCAGAGGCTGAGAGGTTCAGTAACCTCTAACCACTACTCCAGTAGTGATGATGATGATGATGAGACATATTTCTTTCTAAAGAAACATTAATATTTCCAAGGCTTTTTCCTCACCTCTAAGTAATGAACCCTGTCATCCCCACTTTACAGATGAGGGAAATGAGGCCCAGTGGTTAAGGGACTTAGATCTAAGACTGCAGCTAGTCATGTTGCCCTGTCTTTTTCTTCTGGTATAGCCCAGCCCTAAGGATATATCAGCTCATGTTTTCTCCATAAGAATGATTCTGGCTAACTTTTCACCTAAACAGGAGAGAATATATTTTCCATTATTTGAACTACAGTTGGATGCTGACTGGTGACTTTTCACCCCTTCTCCTTCTCCAGTGGGTTATCCAGATGTTATATGTCAGAACTGCCTTATTTCATCACTTAGGGAGTCCTCTTACAAAACTATCCTGTCTAGACCTTAAATTTGCCATCTGGAGCCATTGCCAGACCATCAGGGTTCTCTTCTCCCATCTATTGGACATAGCCATGATTTCAACTCTTGAGAAAATGGCCATTTTGACACTTGTTAGCTACACTTTTATTTTCTAAAGCTGTTTTACTAGTGATTTGATTTTTTTAAACATCACCCTGATTTCCCAATAATCCCCCTGCCCCCAAATTGTTGCCTCTCTTGCAACACTGAGGGAAAACTTAAAAAATAAACAAATCAATCATGTCTGACAACATATGCAGCCTTCTGCACTGGTGGTCTACCATGGCTCTATAGAGGGGAGAAGTCTGTTTCCTCATCAGTCCTCTGAAATCAAGTTTGGTCCTAACGTTCATCTGAATTCTTATTCTTTTGGTGTAATGTTTGGCTTGAGCCTGTGACTTTTATGAGTGTGGGCAAAGTCCTCTCTTCCATCAGAGGTTGGCAACTTGTTTGTAACTTACAATGTCAGAGGATTGTCTGGAGCACAGCTCACATAGCCAGTGTGCTTAGGGAGGACTTGAACCCAAGTCTTCCAGGATCAGCCTTCTCTATCTCTCATCCATGCTCTTTTAAATTTTACTTTGCTGTATTCATTGGCATAATATTCTCAAGGTCCTGTTTCCTTTGCTCTGCTTCAGTTCATACAACTCTTCCCAGGCTGCTCTGGGGTCCTCATTTTTGTCACTTGATTCTTAATGTTGCCATCATGTTCCATCACATTCATATTGACCATAGGTTGATCAGTCTTTGCCTAATAGATAGTCACCCACTTTTTTGTTTTAATTATGAGTTTAACAAAAAGCAAAAAAAAAAAAAAGAACTTTCTGTATATGAAACTGTTCATCTCTTATGTGTAGCTTCCTTTTTAAAAAATATATAATAAATTCAACATTCTGTTTTCAAAATTGTTTTGCTTATCGGTTTTTCCTGCTGAGTTTCCTTTTGTTCTCTTGTGTATCTTCAAAAACATTTCAGCAACCTTCTTTTTTCTTATTATTTTTGGCAGACTTATTAATAGCTATGTTTTCCTCACTAAATCCTTCCTCCCTCAAAATAATAAAAAAAAAATTCAACCTTTGGTTGGTCTCCTTGCCTCCAGTTTCTTTCCATGCCAGTCCATCCCCAGTCAGATATCAAATTGACCTTCTTAAAGTACAAATTTAATCATGTCTTAGTCCCTTATTCAGTCAATTCTAGTGGCTCCCTTTTGCCTACAGTGGCTTTTAGAATCCTCCATACCCTGACCCCTTCCCTACCTATCTACTAGTGTTCTTCCTCCTTCCCACAGCCCTTCCCTCCCCCAACCTCCTTGCTGCTTTTTTGTACTAGACATTCCAACCCCACTCTCTATCCATTTTCACTTTCTGACCTCTTCCTGGAGCTCTCCTCCTCTCCATCTCTGCCTCCCAGCTTCTCTAGCTCTTCTTTAGGTCTCAGCTAAAAACTTCCCTTCTACAAGAAGCCTACCCTGATTACCCCTTGGATGCCAGTGCCTTCCCTCTGGTGATCACCCCCAATTTATCTTCTATGAATTTTGTTTATACTTGGTTGTTTCTATGTTGTCCTTGCATTAGACCAGGAGCAGGGACTGACTACCTTTTTACCTTGCGTAAAGTAAGTACCCAGCACTTAGCCCAATTTTTGGAACATAGCAGGGCCTTAATACATCCTTATTGACTGACAAAAAAATAAGCATAGTTAAAGAAAGCAAATGCATGTGTTTTTCATGTACAAAAACTAGATGTCTGATTCTGTACCTTGAGCCCATCCTCCCTCCCTGTTAGGAGGTGGACAGCATGTTTCATCACTGGTTCTCTAGATTCATGGCTGGTCATTGCATCAGTCAGAGTTCTTAAGTCTTTCAAAGTTATTTTTTTTGTCATGAAGTTGTTTCTGTATAAATTGTTCTCTTGGTTTTTCTCACTTCATACAGATCTTTATAGGGGGCTGAAAAAATCCCCTTTGTCATTTCTTGTGGCATAATAGCCTTCCATTACATTCATAGACCATGATTTCTTCAGCCATTCCCCAGTGGATGGCCACCCTTTTAGTTTCTGGCCCTTTGCCTTCTCAGAAAGAGCCACTTACTATAAATATCTGCCTTTGGTCTCTTTGGGGCATGGGCCTAGGTCAGATGGCTTTGGGGTCATATTTACAAATTGCTTTCCAAAGTGGACCAAGTCCCAGCTTCACTGACAATGCATTAGAAGGCCTTTCCTCCCCACAAGCTTTCCAACAATTGTTTTTCTCTTTCGTCATCTTTGCCAGTTTGCCAGTTCAGAAGAGACAGAGATCTCTATATATTCTCCAAGATCTCTGTGTCCTACTTAAACCATGGTGCCCAGGACTGAACACAATGTACCAGTTAAGGTGCCCAATGAAATGATTACCCCACAAGTCCTAAAGTTATGCTTCTTACCTAATGCAATGTAGGATTGTATTAGCTTGTTTCAGTGGCTGCCTCACATTGCTAACTCCTTTGGAACCTGCAGTCCATTTAACCCCAAGGACTTTTTCAGAACATCTGGGGTCTGATCATGCCTTTCTATCTTAAACCTGTCAAAGCCCAAAGGTGTTGTGCACACTTTATTTGTTTGGCAGTGGGGGAGGGAGGCTCCTGAAAGTAGCTGATTATGTCCACATTCCCAATGGCTCTGATGAACTTACTCCAAAGGGAAGAAATTTTCTTCTAGATTATTCAGCCTTCTAGCTACTAGTTGGTGAGGACAGCATAATTAGTGCCTCCTGTGAACAGAAAATGCAGTGCCTTGTATGCAAAGGCATTTAGTCTTAATATAACCCAGAGATACCCAGGTTTGATTCTGCCTCCAACTCTTACTTACTGGGTGACCTTAGACCAGACATAGACACTCAATTTTTCTGCACCTCCCTTCTCTCATTATAAAATGGTCATAATAAAAACTGTGATGCTGACCTTACAGGACTGTTATATGGTTTAAGTGAGATACATGAAATGCTTTGTGAACCTTAAAACATGCTATAAGTGTCAGCTGTCGTTATTAATTTCATTATTACTATACTTTAATTATTTCATCAGTATGGATGGTTAATGGACTCAGATCTAAGACTGCAGCTGGTCATGTTGCCCTGTTTTTTTCTTCTGGTATAGCCCAGCCCTAAGGATGTATCAGCTCATGTTTTCTCCATAAGAATGATTCTGGCTAACTTTTCACCTAAACAGGAGAGAATATATTTTCCATTATTTGAACTACAGTTGGATGCTGACTGGTGACTTTTTACCCCTTCTCCTTCTCCAGTGGGTTATCCAGATGTTATATCTGTCAGAACTGCTTTATTTCATCATTTAGGGAGTCCTCTTACAAAACTATCCTGTCTAGACCTTAGTATGTGGATGATGTGAACAAAAATTTGTTCCCCTGTGTCCAGGCATCCAAAGTGATAGTTTCTGGGCAGTGAATATACAGTCAATCAGCAAGCATTTCTTGAGTACCTTCTACTCTCCAGTCAAAGCATTTCCAGACACTTGTGTTAAGCATCAGGGGATACACAGACCAGAGCAAAACAGCCCCTGCCCTCAGGGAGCTTCTGTTCCAGTCTAGAATGGGGAAGACAGGGAGACAGTGTGTAAATATATAAACAATGTATTCATTCGTTCATTCATTCATTCATAATAACAAAATTGAAGCCTTTGCAGATTTGTTGAACCTGGGAGACCTTATACTTTGCTGGCATGCTTTCTTGCGAATTCAGGTTCACTGTGCTTTGGGGACCATCTGTAGTCATCCTAATCTATATCTGGTCACTGGATCCAGATTACTCTGGAGGAGACAGTGAGGCTGATGACTGCACAGCCCTGCCTCACTTAAATCCAATTCACTTGCAAGTTATGGCATCACCTTCCTAATGTGATAGTCCTCTTTGAGAATGAAGGAAGCAACAATTTCGAGGTAGGAAGACACTAGATTCTTAGCCCAAAATGGTGCTTGATAAATACTATTAATGAACAGAAGCAAGGTACTATAGTGGATAGACACCCAGCCTTTTATGGTCATGACTTGTCCTGTCTGTGACACCGTGGGCAAAAGTCACTTTAGCCCAGTGACTTAAAATTTTGTTGTTGTTCAGTCATTTTTCAGTGGTATCTGATTCTTCATGACCCCGTTTGGGGTTTTCTTGGCAAAGATACTAGAGTGGTTTGTCATTTCCTTCTCCAGCTCATTTTACAGATGAAGAAACTGAGGCAAACAGGGTAAAGTGACTCACTCTGGGTCACACAGTTAGTCTGTGTGACTATGTCTGAGGCTGAATTTTGAACTCAGGAAGATGAATCTTTCTGACTCCAGGCCCAGGGCTCTATCCAATGCACCACCTCGACTTGCATCCCCATCCCATAACATACTGCCCAGCACATTTTGTTGTTCAACCATTTCAGTTGTTTCTGACTCTCTGTGACCCATTTGGGATTATCTTGACAGAGATACTGGTGTAGTTTGCCATTTCCTTCTCCAGCTTATTTTACGGAGGGAAACGAGACAAACAGGGTTAAGTGACTAGCCAAGGGTCACACAACTAGTAAGTGTCTGATGGCAGATTTGAGCTCACGATGAGTTGATCACCTCCTGAGATGAGTGTTCCTCACTCTAGGCTCGGCACCCTGTCCACTTTGCCATCTAATAACACCTATCTCACAGGGTTGTTGTAAGGATTAAATGAAATAAATATGTATTTATTTATAAACCTTTTCTATATAAATGCTAGGTACTTGTTGTTGTTACTGTCACTATTATTATGATTATTGAAAGGCAGTTTGGGAAAGAATGAAGTAGGTGTTTATTGCTTGATGCCATAGAATACAGGAATAGGAGCAATGGGTGGAAATTACAGTTAGACAAACTGGCATAAGGATAAACATTGATTCACTCCAGCTGAATGAGCATTCATTATACGCCCACTCTGTCCCAAGTGCTGAATTAGGTGCTAGGGCACAAAGACCAGGATCAAGTAGTCATTTTCTCACAGAGTTTAGTTTAGCAAAAATAGTTAAGGAATAAGTCAATATTATATTTATGCATGTGTATATGTATTTATGTATGTGTATATATGTGTATGCATACATGCATATACATGCACATATATGTATTGGCACACATGCATATATGTGTGTTGCGCACACACACATAAACATACAGTAGAATGTTTGGGGTAGAGTGAGATCATTACCAGCTGGAGGCATCAGGAAAGATCTCCCAAAGGTGGTGGCCTTTACCTGCTGTGGCTGACTTCTTTGCCTGGCCTCTTTGGAAAGTGGCATGAAAGTGTTTTTAAAGAAAAACAAAATGGTGCCCAGAATGTTGACTTGTTACGTGGTCAGTATGCTGAATTTCAGGATGACACTGAACAGTATGGCACGGTCTCAGAGTTGGAAGTGTCCTTTAGTCCTACCCACACTTGAACATGAATTCTATCTACAGCTTACCCAGCCCCTTGTCCCATAGACTTGGCTTAAGGACCTCTGGTGAGAGGAAGCCCACTGTGTCCCAGGCAGTGTCCTAAGGAAGTTGGCTTTTCAGCTGAATCCTGGGGTTTGATGTGTCCCCATCTTGTGTTAGTTTCTGATTCTCAAAGGTTAATTACTGTGCCAGTTCTGTCCAGAGACATTTAAGTTGTTTATATGGCAGCAGGGATGTGTGTCCAGGTTTGTAATAAGTAGCTCTGGAGTTCTTGGGCCAGGCCATTTTCCATCCATGTATCTGAGTTCCATCAGCATCAGCAATCTGAAAGCTCTTGATTTGGAAGAGTGGGAGCTGGGAGAGGAAGGACTTAAGAAAAGCCTTTCAGTATCAGGAGGCTCACAAGTCAGGAGACTGATGGGCAGGCCAACTTCAAGCAAAGGATGGGTGGGACTTAGTACAATTCTTTACCTGAGAGGAACAGTATTTGATTCAACTCAGTATGCACTTAAGTGTTCATTCATTTAAGGGCACTTGCTGTAATGGCTTGCTAAAGGGAATTAAATGAATACCTACCAGCTAGAAAAGCTAAATCTGAATAATAAGGGCTAGATGACAGAGAGACAAAAACAGTCCCTGCCCTAAAGAGACTGACTTTGGATAAATTGCTCTGTAATTACTTGGTAGATAGTTGTTGTTTGCTTATATGTGTCCATGCTACTCCATTCTCTGTACCCTCCCCACCCCCCCATATATGTGCTTCTCAGAGACAGGATTATTTCCTGTTTGTCCCTGTAGTCTTGGTACCTAGCATGGTGATTAATAATGTTTACTAATTATTAATTAATGAATGCTTACCAATTAATTCATTTGAGTGGAGAGAACACAGGATTTCAAATTGGAGGACCCTGGGTCAAATTCTGCCTTTGATTTTTACCAGTTGTGTGGCCTTTTGGAACCTCAGTTTTCCTCATTTGTGAAATGAGGGTTTGAATTGGATGACTTCTAAGGTTCCTTCAAACTCTAAATCTGTGACCCTGTGTACCAGTAACGATGTAGAAAGTTATTTCCAAAGGGCAGAAATATATCATTTTCCTTTTCCTGGAATGTTATACCATTTGTACCCTTGACTTAATAAGGGTTTGTCAGGCAAACTTGTTAGCTGTAAGGAGGAAAAAAAGGAGTAATGCCTTAAAAGCACATTTTCTCATTATATTTTGTATTTTGTGTATTTCAAATTGTCTATTGTTTTAATAACAATGAATATCCTTGGAGAAGGAGCAAAAAGTCCAGAGATGAACATGAGAGGCCTGAAGCAGGCACTACTATACTTTTAACATCTTCCAAGGATGTGACTGGGTAGTAGCTAGGTGACAAAGTGTATAGGGTACTAGCACTGCAGTCAGGTGGACCTGAGTTCAAATCTGACCTTAGATACTTACTGGCTGTGTGACCCTGGGCAAGTCGCTTAACCCTGTTTGCCTTAGTTTCCTCATTTGTAAAATGAGCTGGAGAAGGAAAAGGCAAACCACTCCAGAATCTGCCAAGAAAACCCCCAAATGGGGGTCACAAAAAGTTGGACACGAATGAAAAATGATGTAACAATAAAAAGGATGTGACTTATTTTCAAGCAGAAGGAATCATTAATTTGGTAAACTTGAACTCACTGTCCTCTCTAGAATGCCTTCAGTCTGTAGGATCATAGGTTAATTTGAAACACATGGGGGAAATGATTTGAATATTTTGTGGTGTTCATTTTGTACCATTCTTCTCTGACCCACAAGAGGAGAAAATGTCTTTGTATCTTTGTACATGCCAAGGAAGGGGGAAAAGGCTGGCCAAAAGTGGAGGAAAAGAATCAACACTTTCAAATTTAGTTCTAGGGAAGACTTGAGAATCCCCTGAATAGCAAGGAGATCAAGTTAGTCAATACTTAAAGAGATTAATTCAGACTACTCATTCACTAAAGCTGAGGCTTAAATACTTCGGCCACATAATGAGAAGACAGAACTCATTGTAAAAGACCTTGATGTTGGGAAAGATTGAAGGCTAAAGGAGAGGATGAGAAGATAGTGTCTGAGCTTGGACAGCCTTTGGGAGACTAATGGAGGACAGAAGGGCCTGGTGTGGTGTGGTCCATGGGGTCACCAAGAGTCAGACAGGACTGAAAGAATGAGCGGCAACAGAAGCTTTTGGAGAATAGGATCTGGGAAGGAAATGGGCTTCCTTGTGAGACACTGCGCTAGCTTGTGGGGCATCTTCGAGGAAAGGCCAGCTGCCATTCATAATTCATTATTTCATCAGTTTAGTCAGTAAGCTTTTTGTGTACCAGGCAGTGAAGGTAGTGGATAAAGCAAAGGGAGGACCTGGGTTAGTGTCCTGCATGTGGCCTTGAGGGAGCCACTTAGCTTTCAGTGCCCCAGAGGGCTCTCTTAGCCTCAGCTCTTAGCATAATAGCTACTGAATTGTATTGGCAAAAGAAGTTTCCTAAATCAGTGAGATCTTAGATAAGTTTCTTCCCGCCCCCCTCCCCAAAATGGCAGACACACCTTGAACCATTGAGGGGATCTCCTTGAGGCCAGTGACTGTCTCCTTTTGTATCCCCAGCGCATAGTAGGTGCTCAGTAAATGTTGTTGACTTACAAAGACAGGGCCTGCCTTTCAAGGAGCTTATATCCAGACTTGCTGGGAATATTGGGTACAGTAAGGCATCAGAGATCCCTTCCAATGCTGAGTTTCTATGACACTGGCTGACTCCCTGCTCTGTTCCTAGGCACTGTTTCCCATAGAAGCGCCTACACAGCTCTGCCCTCAAAAAAAAAAGAGAAAAGGAGAGTACTATTTGAGGGGCTCTGCGCTGAGTCTTGCTAATTACGGGTTTGTATATTGGAAAAAGCACACTAATTAGACTGGCTCTTCTGGGGGGGGGTTAGGAGAAGTGCTCAGTTTCCAGCTGGTTTAGGGGGATAAGTCCTACAGATTTCTGAGAAGAGGGCTGCCCTCCCTGGTCTGGGGTGCTCTGCCTCTTCCTAGCACCCCCTTTCGTCAGAACTTAGGAGTCAGAGCTCAGGCCCCTTGGGTTTCTTTCTTGTCTTGGCCAGCTATTTCTTTTACTGTCTTTTGTTTTTGGTTCTTTGGAATCCCTGAAGTAGTTAGAAGCACATTTCTTCTTGATTTTAGACTGTGCCTTTAAACCTCTTTATCCACTTTTGTAATGTTGGTAGAAATTATTTTCTTGGGATCACTTGGGCCTTGGATAGCCCATGGCCTGGGCCCTGGCCAGTGAGGCCAGGCTTGGTTGTACATTTCATGCCAACTCTCTGAACTGCAAACACTTTTTTTTCCTCTTCCAGAACCGCCCCCTCTCTCCTCTCCCCTCCCCTCCCCTCCTCTCCCTTCATCTCCACTCCCCTCCCCTCCTCTCCCCTCCCCTCCCTTACTCTCTTCTCCCCTCTCCTCCCCTCCTCTCCTCTCCCTCTTTTCAAGGAAGACTTTTTGCCTCTTGTTGACCACGTGTGATCTTGGACAGATCACTCTACCTCTATCTGACCCTCTAGTCCCTCACCTGTAAAATAAGGGGCCTGGATTCGATGGCCTTTGAGGTCCCTTCCCACCATGGATGGGTGATTCTCTGTTATGTTCCTGGCTTGTGATTCTCTGAAATGAGGAGGGGTGAACCAGGTGGTCTCTGGGTCCCTTCTCTAGGGCTGCATTTGGGATTCACTCCCTCTCCGCCCAGCCCCACCCCCACCACCCCCTTTGCCTTCACCAAGCTTTCCCCTCCTCTTTCATGTTTGCTGCGGCTTATCTGATGTGAGTTGGGAAACCAGAGACCAAACTTAGTAAAAACTGTGTGTGAAAAGTTATTCTTGTTCTCAGTGAGGGCACGGTTCATGACTCCACTGCCTACTTTTGTGGGTGCCAGAGGCTCGGGGCAATACCGAGAATTTCAAGCTTTGCTGGGAAGCAGCGAGACTCAGTGCATGGAGCCCTGGACATGGAGTCCAGTAGCCTTGGACTTTTATTCTGACCCTGCTCCTGACCAGCCATGTGGCCAGGAGCAGATTGCTCCCCCACTCTGGGAGAACCAGGGGAGTGTATTAACAATGCAATATTCACTATGCCTATGGCAATTATAAATAGGCTTATGTGGTTATTAATCACAAAATATATCAGTCTCTCTATATGGGGGATAAAGCCAGAGAATTTATTAAAATACCAAATAACTGATAGAATAAAATCGGGAGCTAAAGTATGGGTAAAAAGGAAGCCAGATGATATTCCAAAGGCTGCAGAGATTATAGCACATGGGAGGGATAACACTGTAACTATTGTTTATTCTGGAGAAGATGATTACAAAATTGTACCCTTAACTCATATATTCTACCGTGAGTGAGGCTACAGTAGTCTGGTTATTTTCTCTTTGCTTTTTATTGCCAAGTTCTACACCCTAGATTGTGGTCAAGCCGGTCCTGAACTGCTCAGGACTTGGGTAGTGAATAGAGCCCTAGATGGGGTGTCTGGGAGACTTGAATTCAGATCCCACCTCTGCTATGTGGCCTTGGGCCTCGGTTTCCTCATCTAAAAAATGGAGATGATAACTGTGTGAATGATGACCTCTTAGGGTGGTATAGGGTCTAGATGACATTGAAGTATGTAAAGTCCTTTGTATAAAAATGTCATTTGTCATTATTTTCCTCCCCCCCTCCTCCGAGGCTGCCTGGTCAGGGCATGAATGGGACCAAGAACTCTAGATTGAGAACTGATCAGACAAACCGGCTCTTTGCTCTCAGCAGTGAATCATTTGTACTGTGCCACATCAGGCCATGGGCATATCCATTTATTCATTCAGTAATTCTCTATTTATTGAGGACCTACTCTATGCCAAGTGCCATGCCATGCCCTGGGCATCCCCCGCTGCCCTCCAGAAGCTATTGAATGTTACCAGGTCCACTTCTTCAGGGCTTCGAAGGTTTACAAAGTGCCCTTGACACAGGTAGTGGGAAGAGGGTTCAGCGATCATCCTCCCCATTTTACAGATGACACAGTTAAGGCTGAGAGGGTCAGTGCTTTGCCAGAAGCCACAGTTTCAAACCTGGGTCTTCCAACTCCCAGGACCACGTTCGTGGCATTGGTTCTAGCCCCAAGTGGGCCTTTCTCTTTCCTTTACCTCAGACTCGCCTAAAATGAAGGGATCGGCCTGGAGGACCTCTCAGGGCTGTTCTGGCTCAGAAAACCCTTTTTGGATTCTGGGATTTACTTTAAGGGAATTCAGGGTGCCTACTGGTTACAGGAGAACTTCCTTTCCAGGAGTCCATGTCAACACTCCTGATAGTTTTCTCTCCTTCTTCCCTGACAGGGGTGAAGTTCCCTCTGGGGAAAACAAAAAACAGTAGCAGGGGGAAGAGAGGCCTTTGAAGACACGGGAGCCAGGGGAGATTGGAGTCACGGGCCCCTACCTGAACTGGACCTTGGGCACTCAAGATTCCACCCATGGCATATGCCTGCCTGGCATGCCCTGGCCCCAGGCAAGCTCACATTCCACATGGGCCATCCACTCCTTCCGGTGTGTACTTAAACTGCCTGGAGTGGAAGCCTGGCTCCAGAGGGAGCCCTGATGGAGAGGTGCCCCGGGCACGTTGCTCGTGTGAATAACTGTTTCAGGTCCAAGACGGAGGTCAACCCCTGAGACCTTGGCTTGGTCTAGCCCAGCTCCCCCATCACCGTCCACATGCTTGGGAGCACAGCCATTCATAACAAACTCGATTTAAGATCCCAATAAAGGTTGTTAATAACCTGCAGTGACTCAGGAATTAGTTTTACAAGCACAAGAGTGAGGAAGGGAAATGCAGTATATCCCTTCTTATCTCAGTCCTGGCCAAGCTGGCTTCTGAAGCCATCTGAAACCCAAGGGGCATCAGCAGGAGAGATCTGTTTTTGTTTTAAAGACTGTGGATTAACTTTGGGATTGTCCTTTTGCAAATTCAAGTGGCAAAAAGATGAGGATCCTCTAACTTCTCTGTCCCTCTCTGACTTCCAAGAGCATCCCCTGACCCCTATCATAGCCCAGCCGGAAGAGGTACAGGAAGTTGTGCAAGAGGTGTTGCTATTTCTTTCTTTTTCTTTTTCTTTTTCTTGTTTAATAATTCCCGGAAAAGCTATTCCCTTTTCTGCTCACTGTTAGGTCTGTAGATGCACGATCCATCACAGGCAGACTCCTAGGACATTTTGTGGTCTTGGTGGAGATTCACTGGGTCCAGGGTCAGCCTTTCTTATGCTATTCAGAGCCACATGTACTTCTCAGGCTGCCATCCATGAACTTACTGTATTTCAGTATAATTGGTGTCTTTTGCAATCCTATGTATTTTATTGCATGTATTTAAAAATATTACTAGGAGGGGGGATCCAAAAGCTTCGCCAGAGGGTGCAGGACACAAAAAAAGTAAAGAAAATGGAGTGCCCTAAAATCTTTTATTTTTCTTCCAGAATGTATTTATTTTTGGTTTTCAACATTCATTTCCACAAGATTCTGAGTTCCAGATTTTCTCCCCATCTCTCTCATACCTCCCACAAGATGGCATGCATTCTGATGACCCCTTCCCCCAGTCTGCCCTCCCTTCTATCCCTCTTCCCCTTTCCCTTTTACTTTCTTGTACAAACCCTTTTTTTAAGAGATAGTTGGGTGTGTAGCTCTTAAATGTTTGTGAATCTATATATGTAGATTATATATTAATTAATTTAATATATTTATTTAATATATAGCATAAATTATATAGTATTATTTCATTGGACCCTCTTGACAACCCTGTGAGGCAGGTACTGTTTTGCAGATGAGGAAATTGGAGCAGAGAGACGTTAAGTGACTTGCCCAATTCACACAGCTGAGTGTCTGAGGCAGGATTTGAACTCTGGTCTTCCGGACTGCAAGTCCAGAGCTATCCACTACCACACTTAGTTGCCTAACTAAATAATGGGGGAAGTGCCCAGCTCGAGGATTAGGAAGAAATGGATTCAGATCCCACTTACTAGTACACTTCCTAGGTGTGTGGCCAGAGGCCAGTCACAGAATCTCTCTTGATCTCAGTTTCTCATCTGAAAATAAGGGAATTTGGGGCAGATGGCTTTTAAGGCCCCTTCTTTAAATTTATGACTCGTGTGAGTCTCAGTTTCCTTATAAAAAGGAATACTTAAAAATAGTAACTTTCATAGGGTGTCAGATTGAAATGAAATAATATCAAGTAAAGGGATTGTACGAATATCAGTTTTTATATTATTGTTTATAATTATTATTATGATTTGTTGGTGTAGAGAGAGCTGGCCTAGAAATCAGGAAGACCTGAGTTCAAATCCCACCTTGGACCCATCCTGGCTTTGTGACCATGGACAGGTCACTTAGCTGCTAAGTGTTCTAGGCGACTCCCTAAATGTTGCTGAGAAGGTATTGACCTGCATTGGTGGAGGGTGTTCCCTCTTCTGGGAGGTCCCTTATACTAATGGAATCCCATCACAGGTCCAGGCTCTTTCCCTGGCCCTCATATTTATTAAGTCCTCAGAGATGTGCAAAATTACGGAGCATTAGTGTTAGGCAGACCAGTGGAAGGAGCCCTGGCTTCATCGTTTGAGGGCTCCCAGTTATTTAAATTCTTGGAGCCTTGGGTTCCTCCCGTGTAAATGATCATCTCTTAACAATTCAGTAATCTTCAATCCTGATATTATGTATCTATTTGGCTGCCATGGTCACTTGTGGTCTCTTCCTAATGGGTAGACTGTAAGCCCCTTGAGAGCAGGCATTGTTAGTGTGTTTCTTTGTATCCCCAACTAACTGGCACAGTACACGGCATATATTAGGTGTTTAATAAATGCTCACTAGTTCATTGGTTCCAACTCCCAAGATTCTGTTCCAGGCCTTCTCTTTGAAAGGGCATGTTTTTGCTCAGGTGTTAGGTGGTGATGGTCATTGGTCTGTGTTTTTATACCCTGCTTCAATAAATGCAACTTAGTGAACATTTTTAAAGTCCCTGCTCTGTGCTAAGCTAGATGCTAGGGATTCAGAGACTTACAGTAAATGGTCCCTGCCCTCAGGGGGCTTACTTTCTGGTGGGGGTGGGGCACGCATAGATTCCTGCCCTCTGGCCCAGTGGTTCCCAGTTGTTTTCCCTCGTGTTTCCCAGGTAGCAGAGTGACCACAGCTAGTGAGCCAGGTGCTGCTGAGGGATGGAAATAAGTGTGTGGGAACCCTCAATCTCTCAGTCCAGCAGCTGTTCTCAGGATATATGGGCTGGAAAGCCCCAGCTAGTTTCCTGTGAGATGTGGTTTGCTCAGCCCAGGACTTGTAAATGAAAACTTGCCCTTTCCTTTCAGGCATCGGCTGAACCAGTGGTTTTGAGAAAAGAGCGAGGGTCGCCATGGGGCGGTGGCTCTGGACAGCAGAGGGCCCTTTTAGGTCAGAACCTGAAGGCCTTTGAGACGAGAAGAGGAGCTGCCCCTTCACCCGAACCTATGACCCGAGGCTCCGCTCCCAGCCTGTATCTGCCCGTCGAGTTGCACAAGATGGGCTCCTTCCGAAGGCCCAGGCCGCGCTTCATGAGCTCCCCTGTGCTGAGTGACCTGCCTCGCTTCCAGGCTGCCCGCCAGGCCATGCATCTCAGTTCCAATTCGGCCTGGAACAGGTGAAGAAGGGAACTGAGCTGGGGGGAGCCCTTTGGGAAGAGGGTCTTCTGCTCTCCCTGCCATTGCTGGGAAAAGGCAGCGCATTTTCCACGCTTGAGCTTGAGTGGGTGAAGTGGAAGAAGGGGACTTGCTGCTAACCTCAGGGTCTGTCTCTTAGCTCCCGGACCCAGCCCAGCACCTGGCACCAGTGAGGGTTTGATAGCTGACTGCTCTTTCAAACCACGTACTTTTCTAAAGACCCTAAGAGGAAGCATACGTACAGTTTTCTTGGGGGCAGAAAAGAATTGGACCTTACTCAAACCTAGTCCCTTTTTTCTTGGAGGAACAACAAGGTTAAAAGACCTGCATTTGGATCCTGAGTATCTTACTCTACCTCCATGCTGACCTTGGGCAGAATCCCTTCAGCTCCCTAGGCCTCTGCTTTCTTATATGTGAGTGAGTGAGGGAGGTCGGGTCATAGTATCATGAACTTAGATCTGCTAAGGCCCCAAGAGGCCACTGAGTCCCATAGCCCCCCTTTAAAAAGGGGAGAAACGAGGGGTCTCACAGGGAAGACGTGTCTCAGGCAGAATTTGAGCTAGACTTTCCTGAAGACTCCAAGGCCAGCATTCCACCCCTATTCCAAGCTGCCCCTTAGTTTGTGTTTTGGACCAGATCTGCAGTTCTGTAGCTGTAGAGAGCTCCCAGTAAAGAAACGCCCTGTGCCAAGGCAGTTTGGGTGCTTACTTTACATCTTTGCATGGGTTAGAATTTCCTGGGCCATTGAGACTTGGAAGAATTAATTAAGTTTATCAAGGACTAGGGGCTAGTGATACAAAGGCAGAATGGAAAACAGGACCTGCCTTCCAGAAGCTTCCATTCCAGGTGGTCTGGGAGGTCCATTTGTCCTCAGAAGTCCATGATCTCGTGACCTGTGGGTCATCAGAGACAAGCTCTCTCATCTTCAGGGTCCATGTTCCTCATCCTTGTCCTACCTGCCTTGTAGGGAGTATGTGAGGACAGTACTTTGTGAGCCTTAAAACACCATGGGAATGGGAGCTTTGGGCCCTGGTTATCCCAGGCTTGAGGGCTGGAAAGCACCCTGGAGACTGAAGGGAGCTCTCTCCTTGGGCTGTTGTGGGGGCAGTATAGTGATAATGGGACTTCATCTGACTTTGGAGGTGGAGGACATGGGTTCAGATCCTGTCTGGGTCTTAGCTTTAGAGCCAGAAGGGACCTCAGAGGCCATCTAGCCTACCCCCTTCATTTTACAGAGGAGGAAACTGAGGCTTGGGGCACTGAAATCAGTCTTTCTCAAGCACTTAGGTGGGCAAGGAAGGGAGGGAGCAGGATTTTGTTGTTTTTTAGAGAGCCTTACCCCTTGTCTCTCCCCGGGTAGTGTCCAGACAGCCGTGATCAATGTGTTCAGAGGAGGAGGGCTGCAGAACAATGAGCTGTTCCTGCTGAATGAAAACATCAGGTATGACTTCCATGAGCCTGGGCTGGGAAGGGGGAAAGTTCTCAATGGTTTTCTGAGAAGTGCTGTGTTCAAATCCCAGCTCAGATCCCTACTAACTCAGAGTGCGGTGGGGTGTGACCTGGGGTAATGCCATTTGGGTTTGAGTTACAGTTCTGCTGCTTGTCAGCCGGGGGACAAATCCCTTCCCTTTTCTGAGCCGTGGTTTCCCCATCTTTAAAATGGGGGTGATGATGATTGCATTGCTGGCCCCCTAAGGTTGTGTGAGATTTGAGTAAAATCATGTATTCTCATGCTGTGTAAACCTTTAGAAGGCCTCCTAAATGTATGTCGTTTTAAAAATTAGTGCACTTCACCTCAATGAACGACAGTCTTCTCATCTGTAAAAGAGATAACAAGTGAACACACACGCCTGTATGCATGTATATATACATACATTTATAGACAGGATGTCTCAAAAGTCTTAGTGCAGTCTTCCCTCTAAACATATATGTCAGTGTGTGTTTATGTATGTACATGTACATATATATTTATAAATATATGCACCTATGTCTGTTTATATATATATACATATGCACATATGTTTATATGTTTCCACATGCATAGATAAACTGTAAAACTCTGTAGGATTGTGAATTTTCAGTACCCATACTGTGCTATGCCACATGGGCCCTTTCGCCTTCTTGGGGTTGGACAGAATAGAAATATGACAGGTCCTGAAATCCTCAAAGCTGCCTCGTTGGGAGGCCCAGCCAGGCTGCTGGTCCAGAAGAGCGAAGGCTTGAGGTCATTGGGTTGAAGCAGTCATTCCTTTCCTTTGGATGTATTTTTTTTTTACTTAAGTACTTACTTATTTTTGCTTCCTGTATATTGGTGACAAAAATCGAAATTGGGATTGGGAAGAACAATGAGTAAATCCTTTAATCAAGTCACTGCCAACATGTCTATAATTTGGTGGCTGGACCCATAGGGGGAACTCCTAATTGGGGAAATTCCCTCCACCAGGGCAGGTCAGCACCACTATCTATAACTTATCTTAATTTTTTTAAATTTAATTTTTTCACTAAATAAAAATTCCCCTTCTTTCCCCCACTACTTCTATCCTTTGAAAAAAGAAAGAAGAACAAAACCTTTGTAACATAAATATAGTCAAGCAAGACAAACTCCAGCATAGACCTTGTCCAAACAATGAGTCCCCCACCTAGGAGGTGGCTAGCATGCTTTCTCATGGGGCCTCTGGAACCAGGTTGATCATTACACTCATCCTAGTTCTTAAGTCTTTCAAAGTAGCTTGGGTTTCTAGCATTCTTTTTTAATATGAACTTGGCTCACTGCCCCAGTATAACTGAGAATCCTAAGGGGTTGACTGGAACACGGAGGTTAAAGTAATTCACCCACGGTGACCTTGGTAGTATGTGTCAGAGGCAGAATTTGAATCTGGGTCTTCCCAGTTCCAAGGCTAGCCCTTTATCTGTCTTGCCTTTATAATGAATATTCGTCATTTCTTTGTTTAAAATATATGCTCTTTTTTTAGAGCTATTAATATGTGCTATATATTGGTGCATAAGTAAATGATTATGAGTTTATTTTCCCACTGATAATTTTCAATTTCATTTCGAACAGAGAATCATAGAACAGTGGAACCAGAAGGACCCAAAGCCATTGTCTACTCCAGTCCATTCATTTCACAGATAGGAAAAGTGAGGCCCATAGTGGCATAATGCCAACCTCACCAAGCTGCTTGCTTGGCTAGAGTTCAGCTTGCTTGGCTCCCAATCCAGAGTTTTTCCACCTTAGACTGACACCAGGCCCATTTTCCGTGATATAGGAGGGTCTGAAGAAAATGAGTGGCATCCCTTCACAGGGACCTGATCCATTATTCTGTTAACCCTGTAGACACCCAGTGGGAAAGGGTTCTATATTGGAAGCACAATGCAAAGTCCCCAAGGGCAGGGACTGTCTTGCTTTGACATTTATATTTACAGCTTCTGGCACAGTGCCTGGCTCATAGTCAGGGTATACTGAAGGCTTGCTGACTGACTTGAATGAATGATTGATTGATTAAAGTTACACTCACTTGCACACCCAGCAGAGATTCCCAAATGCTGATGTTTTTACCTTAGGGCTGCTCCAGTCCCTATATGTAGGCTTCCAAATAGGGTTTGTATCCCAGAGTCCCCATTTTCATTCTTGTCATCAGCCCAGAGGGAGCTTGTCAGCTGGGGAAAGGGTTAGGCAGTGGCAGCAGATGCCGTGGCTCTGTCTTTGCTTATCAGCAGCATGTCTGAGGGGTGACAGCCAGGGAATACTCTGGGGTGCTCAATATTGCTTTCAGCTGTGCTCTAGTCCAGAGGGAGTAGGTTTGTCTTTTAAAGAAATGAAAATTTTCCTTACACGTGCCCCCTGTAAGCTCCACAACTTCTACCCTTCCTCAAAAGGAGATTCATATCTGACAGGGGTTGAAATGATCCTTCCATTGCCCAGAGCAGTTCCTGGAAATTGGAAAGTAGGCGCAGGCATGCATGCCGAGCAGTGGTCTTGGGCTAAATAAAGCGTGTTGGCATGCACATGTGTCCACATCTGGAAGTACCCACGCTCAAGTAAACACAGCTGCCTTTATTTTAGCAAGTAAAACACTGAAGCAAAAATATGGCTCTCCTATGACTGTGGGAGACATAAGTCAAGTTTTATTTTTCTCCCCCTGCTTTTGAAGACTCACCCAGCACGGTAGCCCCCATAATTCAGCTGGCTGGAGGCAGAAAGGAAGGGACTGTGGGAAGTCTGTGGAAGTTGACTTAGGGAGAAGGGGCTCTGTCATGTTCTCTTCGAGGCATTTTGGTTTTGAGAAACTATAAGCCTGAAGCAGAGAAGGGATGACTTGATTGTTTTGAATATCTGGGTAGTTCCAGAAGGAACACTAGGCCTGTGGGATCATCAACTAGGCATGTTTAGCAAGGAGAAGACATTTTTCATAGAATGACTCTCTTCCTCCACCCCTGGGGTCTCCAGGCTTCTCTTCTCCATTCCTTGTATTTTCAGTCCTCCTATGGCTCTAGGAGGCTCTGTCTACCCCTGTAGATTCTCCAGTTTATCAGTGACCTTTCTAAAATATATTGCCTAAAACTGAACACAATTCCTGATGTGATCTGACTGGGCAGAACACAGTGGGACTATCACCTCATGGTTCCTGATACCATACCTTTCCAGGCAGCTAGGTAGGTGGTATAATAGAGCCCTGGAGTTGGAGTCAGGAAGAACTGAGTTCAAATCCTGCCTCAGTTACTTCCTGACTTTATGACCTCCCTTCAAGTCTATTAAAATTTCCCACATATTCTTTTAGATAAACTGCTGTTCTCTGGCCATCTCTTCTCCATTTTGTGTTTGTGAAATGGACTTTTGGAACCCAAGGGAAAAACTTTACATTTATACCTATGAAATTTCATGTTTAATTAGATTCAGCTGCATGTCAAAGAAAGAAAAATCTTTCTGGTTCCTGACTCAGCTTTGAAGTGTGTTAGCTCTCCCTTCTAGTACTTGTTCATCTGTAGACTTGATAAACCATTATCCAAGTCATTGATAAAAGCATTCAAAAAACTGAGGGACCAGTGTACATCCCTGGGCCAACCACAAGGAATAGTCTACCCAAGTATCAGAGAATCATTATTAACGACTTTTCTTTGGGACCAGCCATTCAACTAGGCCCAAACCCACCTGCCTTTACTGTCCCCTAACCCTCATCTCTCTATCTTATCTCTAAGAATAACTTGAGATACTTGACTAAAATCTAGACAGACTCTGTCTGGAACATTCTCCTTACGTGCCCATCAAGGAATCCCATCAAAGAACCTTTCGGGCAGGCTCTTTGTGATCACTGCTTCCCTCTCTAAATGTTTACTTACCTTCCCTCTAATAACATTCTACAAAGTTGCCAAGAACTAAAGGAAAACTTACTACTCTCTTGCCTTTTCAAGCATGTTCTTTCTTCAGTTCTGCTGCACCTCTCCCTTTCTCTAGAGATCAGAGATCACTAATTTCAGCCTTCATATCCTCTACTTTTTTTGGTAGCCCAGAATATAGTTAGTTATTCTATACCTGACGCAGTGAGATGGTATCATGGACGAAACAGAGTATTGGATTTGAAGTCAAAAAGACCTTAGTTCAGATCCTACTTTAGACATTTATTATTCGTGTGACCCTAGGCAAGTCATTTAACTTCTCTATGAGTCAGTTTTCTGGACTGTAAAAATGAGACGGTTGTACTGAGTAGCCTCAAAAGTCTCTTCCAAATCCATGACTTTGTGTTTTCAATTTATCAATGGTCGCTAGCTGCCCTTTCTTGTTATCCTTATTTTTCTTGGGTTTCAACCTTTCCAAAAGCAATTTTTGTTCTGTCCTTATTAGAAATAATGGTGCCCTTGCCAGAGAAAGTAGAGGCAAAATAAGAACTGGTTTGTTCTTCCTTCCTTATGTTCTCCATTCTACTGAGCAATGGTTCTTTTCTTTCTCTTCTTGGATCCCCCTCTTTTAACCAGCATAGCTTTTAAAGCAAAATACTTTCCATTATTTCAGTTTTACCTTGAGGTAGAACTTGGTTTTAGGGGAGTCACCTTTCAATTTATTATAATGGAATGCTTCCAAATGGGTGGAGAGCTGGCCCCAAATGGGCTGGGCTACTTTTCTCATGGAGGTATTCTTGCTGAATTTGGACGACCGCTTATCAGGTAATGTAGAAAGGATACCTACTTTAGGTGACTTAGATGCTTTCTGAAGTCCTTCACAACTCAGATCTGTAAGGAGAGCAAAAGGCCGTTTTATACACTTGGTTAATTACAATAATAGGGGGAGGAGCCTTCATCTGGGAGTCTGAAGACCTGTGTTCTAGTTTAGCTTCTGACTTCTGAGCACAACCCTGACCCCCACTTCCTCTGTGCCTCAGTTTCCCCATTTTAATAGGTTGGACTAGGTGACCTTTAACATCTACAATCTATGGTTATGTCTGTAAAGGAGACACTTGCTGAAATACTTAACAATAGAAGATACAGTTGTGCTCTAGTAGAAGCTTACAGCCTCATTGGGAAGGTGATATAGAAACATGGAAGAGACTCAGTTCCATAGACTATAAAAGAAATAACAGTTTAATATAGTAACAGATGACACAAGGCAGGGTGTGATTGGTTGCAGACAGTGAGGGCTATAGGAGATGATAGGATCACAGATCCAGAGCTGAAAGGGACCTCTGAAAGGGTCACCTAATCCAACCCCATTTTACAGATATGGAAACTGAGGACCAGAAAAAGGAACTGAGCTATGTCATGGTGCCTGGGGAAAAGTGCTGGGTTGGGGGTCATAGGAGCTGGATTCAGATCCTGACCTCCTAACATCAGTCAGCTGTGTGAGCTAAAGATAATCATGACACTTTTCTCGGTCTCATTTTCCTCCTCTGTAAAATGAATGTTTGGTCCAGTTGCCCTCCTAGGTCCCTTTCCACTCAGTACAGGTGTCAGTAAGGGATTTGCCCCTTGTCACCCAAGGCAAGTGCCAGAATCCAGACCCTAGCTCTCCAACTCCATTCCCAGCGCTCAGAGGTTCCCATGTCTGCAGGCTGGGAAGGCTTCCCAGAAGAGGAATGATGTGGTCTGAGTCTTAAAGCCAGCTTAGTTTATTTCCTGGAGAAACAGCTGCTTTTGTGTCTCTTGAAAGAAGAAAGAACAAGAAACAGTGATTGTCAGTATTCCATGACACATGAGCTTGTTCCCTCCTGTGAGGCCAGCTTCCCCTGGCCACCTGAACCCTCCCAGAGCTAGAGCTGGAAGGGCCTGCAGAGGCCATCAAGGCCCTCCTCTATTCTACTGATGAGGAAGCTGAGACCCACAGTCACACTGGTGGGATCAGTGGTGAGGGAGGCAGGTCCTGTCCTGGTGACTCCAGAGCCAGCACTCACTCCCTGGCCCTGTGCTGCCCATCAGGCATGTGCACAGAGATGCCCATTAGGTCAGTCATTAACACAGCACAGACCACCAATATGGAGGCAGATCTGTTCTGAGCAAGAAGTATCCAGTGGGAGGTTCCAGAGAAATCATTTGTCTATTATGATATCATCTAACATCATAGTTATTATTGTCTTATATTATCTTTATCCTAACTTCTTCTTTTCATATTTCTCTCTTATTGCTTGCTTTTCCTTTCTCTTGTCTTCTCTCTCTCTCTCTCTCTCTCTCTCTCTCTCTCTCTCTCTCTGTCTCTCTGTCTCTCTGTTTCTCTGTCTCTGTCTCTGTCTCCTCTTCATTCCTTCCTCTTTTCCTTCCATAACCACATTTAGAAAAAAGTAAGAGACAGGGTCTATTGACTAGGGCCCTGGCCTTAGACCAGAGGAGACCTGGGTCAAGCTCTGCCTCTGGCACCTCCCACCTCTGTGAGCCTAGGCAAGTCACCTTGGATTCACACAGCTAGATGGTAGAAGGGGTAGAGTGCCAGACCTGGAATCTGGAAGGCCCGAGTTCAAATCAGTTACTCACTAGTTGTGTGACCCTGGGCAACTTATTTTGCAAGTCACTGTCTGTTTTCTCATCTGTCAAATGGGAGTAAAAATTGCTCCTACTTCCCCCACCAGGGTTGTCATCAGGATCAAATTAAATATAACAGGTAAAGCACCTCATAAACCTTAAATTTTTCTGTAAATGCTGCCCGTTGTTATTATGACAACATCTGGCACATGGTCAATACTTAATAAATAATTTTTGATTGACCAGCTAATTACATGACCAAGGTAAGTTAGAAGGGAGTGAGAAGCTTTGGAGTACTGGGTGTATGAAACTCTATACACACAGTTTTAGAGACCAGGCACAAATGGAAATGTAATGAATGTGCTTTTATTTTCTTTCTAATTCTGATTGATCAGAATGGGAAGCGGCTTCTCTCTCCACATTCCCTCCTCCTGGCTCCAGGATTGCTGAGTTTGCCTCTCTGTGGCTTCCCAAGAGCAGGGCTCTCCCCAGCCCTCGCCCCCTCACTCTCCCACCCCCTCATTTCAATACAAATTTGACATAGATGAAGTTTCAGGAAACCCAGAGATGAGTGTATATGTAACTAACCCAGGCCAGGAAACTCAGATTTTCCCCCTCTCTTCTCCCCACCCACCCCTGCTGCCCTTCTCAGAGGGAACAGCCCGGGACAAGGAAACCCCAGAGGTTTTCAAGGAAAGCAGAGGTTCCAGGAATGGGACTGTGTGCAGGATGGCTCAGAACTGAAACGTATGTCTGAGTCAGGCAGCTCCTGCAACCAAAGGGAAACCCGAGAATCTCTCAGGTTTTCTGTTGAGTTAGGGGTGTTTGATCATAGCAGGCTTGGACAGAGGGAGGGAAGATGCTTGAAGGTCCAGAACCCCAGGGAGGTTAGAGACAAAAGGAACTCCTTTTCCCTTCAGTGTCTCCCCCACTGACTCATCATGAGTCACTTCCATCTTTTGAGTCAGTAGTGGGGAAGGCAGCAAACATGCCTCTAGGAGCCGACTTTAAAATCTTGTGGGCTGCCTAGGAGGGGAAGAAATAGCCAGGGAGGCAGCTAGTGGCCAGAGCACCGGGCTTTGGAGTCAGAAGACCTGAGTTTGGATCTGAAATCTGTTTACTTCTTGTGTGAGCATGGGAAATTCCCCTCTCTCCTGTGGGATTCAGTTTCCTTATCTGTAAAATGGGAACGCTTGACTAAATGGCTTCGGAGGCACTCTCCAGCCCCAAGCTAGGATTCTGGGGGCTTAACGCTTTGAGAAGTATAAGGAATTTGGGATCTTGGGTTTGGAGCTGGAAGGGCCTGTGGAGGTCACCGGGACCAGCCTTCGCATTTTACAGACCTTTTCCCCAAACTCTCCTGTTGGCATGGATCACTTTGTCTGTCCTTCCCAGCCCTAGGAGGGACAAGTCCTGTTTCTTTCTGTCTTTCTCAGAGTGATTGTAACATAAATATCAGCCTGCTTGTCTCAGCTTTCTTCTGGCTTCTTTCCATTCCTCCTGTGGTCCTCTCTACATACACCCCCCAGCTTAGCTTAGTTCAGCATCTCGCTTCACCCTTTTTATTCGTTCATTCATTCATTCATTTGTTTATTTATTGCTTTTTGAAGGGGGGGAGGGCAGGTAATTAGGGTTAAGTGACTTGCCTAAGGTCACACAGCTAGTATGTGCCAAGTGTCAGATTTAAACTCAGGTCCTCCTGACTCCAGGACCAGTGGTCTTTTCACTGTACCACCTTAGCTGCTCCTTGCTTCACCCTTTTTAAAAGAATGTTCACATTTCTTCTTGATTTAATGGGACTTCATGGTTTCTCACAATCCAGAAAAGTCCATAAAATCAAGTCCATCAAGTTGAGCACTAAGAAATGCTACTTTGGGGGGAGGAGGAAGTGAGGGAACGGGGCAGCAGGAAATTCCACAAACCCCAGGCTGCTGGAACTGCAGTGGACAAGGCAAGGTCAGGCTCTTAGGGCGCCGTTAGATCAGAGGATTTTGAGTTGGAGCAGATTCAGTCTCATCTAATCCCTTTATTTTATAGATGAGGAAACTGAGGCTTAACGGGCCAGTGGCAGAGATGGCAGAGGTCAACCTGGTCATCTGACTCCAGATGCCTTGGATACAGGCGTGGATATTTGGGGTAGAGAAGCAGAGTTTACTTAAGCCAACTTTGAGTGGAGGCATTTACTTGCAAGGAGTGGCTCTTCCTGGTGAGGGGCATTTGCTCCCTGAATCAGGCCTTGCTGGGGGTAAAGATGCTGCTGCCTGGGGGGTCATCATGCCAGCCCCTTTGGTAGAGAGAGGCAGGCCATCTAGGAGGAGGAGCAAGGTGTTGGGTGGGAGACATGGGTGCCTGGTGTGGCTTTCTGCTGTCTCCCCTTGCCACGGGGGGCAGGAGGAGGGAGTGCAGTGGCCCACATCATGGGTGGCTTCTGTAATTGATTCCTGTCATCTCCCCTGCTGTCCCCATATACCCACATGCAGAAATGAGAGCCTTCAAGCTGCAAATTAAGCTTACAGCGAGCCTGAGTCTAGCTGCTCAGGCCTTGGCCCCAGAGCCAAGAGCCAGGAGACCGATGTTGGCCATGACAGTGAGGAGAGAGGCTGCCTACTTGTGTGATACAACAGGAAATCCTGTAAACAGTGGGGTGGTGTCTTAACTGGCCACATGTGGCAGAGGGAAGGAGACACTGAGAGAATGAGCCCAAGACCTGTGGGTGCCTGCTTCTTGTTTTCCCACCAGACTCACTGACCTCCGAGGCCTTTTCCCACTTTTTTCAGGTTTCAGGGAAGAGTTGCTTTTTCTGTCGTGTTCATGTGCTCTCAGACTTCTTCTCTTCAGAGCTCTTTTTTCATGTGAATTTTCTTTCCTGACTCCCACTCCTCTCCCTCCTTCCTCCTCACCTCCCAGGAAGTAAGAGCCCCCCATGGCTCCTCTTCCCACAGCTCATTAGATCAGGATGCTCTGCCCCTGCTGTATGGCCCCTGTTGGAAAAGCTCCAGGCCAGATTCTATGTCAGTGGGCAGCAGAGTGAGGGAGGAGAGAGAGGTCTAGATTTGGAGTCAGGGAGACTTGGATTCAGATCTGCTTCTCACACTTAGTACCTGGGAATCCCTGGGTAAATCATTTAGCCTGTTTGCCTCAGTTTCCTCTCCTATAAAATGTGGATAATAACAGCACCTACCCCATAGGGTGGTAAAGAGATGGCATATAAAATGCTTTGCAAACCTCAGAGCTCTGTATAAATGTGAACTACTTAAGTAGGCTTAGGAACCTGATCTGTGATGCCATTTGTACCAATAACCTCTGGGTGAGAAAACTCCCTGCACGGATAAAGGTCAGTGCCTTGTCTGCACATTACAGCTCAGAAAGGGTTTCCTGGAGAAGAGGTGTCAGACACACTGGCAAGCCAGGTCAAAATGTAATTGGGAAAGATTTAACAAAATGAAAACGCATGGGCGCACACACACACACACACACACACACACACACACGAATAATAGAACATAGATAACGTTGCCATGTGGTTTTCCAAGTCAGAATGTGGCAGCAGGAATCCTCATGAATAGTTTAATGGTCATTGTTTGAATTTAACTTTGACTGACCAAGAGCCCTGGTAGGTTAAGTAATTTGTCCAGGGTCACACATCTAGTCCGAGTCCGAGTCCGGACTTAAATCTACATCTTCCTGACTCCAAGGCCATATTTCTGTCCACTGGGTCCCTCTGTCTCTTAATTAATAATGGTGGTGATGATGACAAATCCAGTCCTGGTGGATTTGTGCTTTTTAGGAAGGCCTTGTCTCTAGAAGGTCAGTATTTTTTCTTCCATTAGGGAGGAGGGGACATAAGGGGAAAGCTGCCAGATCCTGGGGCTCCAGGCCAAGGGGGAATGTGTCAGAGACATTGGGTGTCCGACTTTTCAACTCTCACATATCCTGAGAGCCATAAACCGCAGGCGGGCGTTGTCCCTTAACCGCCTCTTTCAGCCTCTTTTCCACTTGTGTTTTCTCCTGTTTTGTTCTCATAAATCAGTGATCTACAAGGGGATTGTTGACTGGGAAAGAGAAAACTCAGCAAGCAGGGGCTTTGGGAAACCTAGGCTGGCAACTGTTAGCTTGACTTTGGTTTCATTTAATTCACCAAACATATTTATTAGGCACCTAGTGTATGTAAAGCATTCAGCCAGGATCCAAGATACAAAGACAAGACAGCTGTAGCCTTCCTGGAGTTTACATTCCACTGGGGGCACCCATTCTCCAAGGAGATGACAGCTGCAGCCACTCTGTGAAGTTCTCTTAGAAGATGAGTTACTGTTATCAATCAGTCAACAAACATTTACCAAATGCTTGTTGTAGCCTGGGTACCATGGCCATACCAAGACAAAATGGTGGCCCCTGCTCTTGAGAAGCTTACATTCTAGGGGGACACAACACGTATACATACACACGAGGTTATTGTTAGCCTTTTCCTCGACACAGATTGCTGCAATTGGAACAGAGTGAGCCAAACAAGAAGGTCAGTGTCCCAAGCTGTCCTGGACATGTTCCTTCCTGGCTTTTCTCTGTGTTCTCTGCCCCAGTTCTACCAGGTTTTTTCAGCCCTTCTTTCTCCCCTTAGAAGACCTCACTGCTGAGATGACTGCTGCCCTCTCTCCATTTGGCCACTAGGAGCATAGGGTCTTTTATAACCTCCATGGGGAAATAATTCATTAAAGTGTCATTTTCCCCATTTAGAAAATTCAAAATACGAGTAAAGATGCTTGCCCAGGACTTGACTGAACTCAAATTTTCTAACTCCCAAATTGGTTGTGTTTTCTAAACTCCACTTCCTTTTCCTCTCAGAAAGTGGGGGTATATTCCCTTTCCCCTGTAGTTCTACCAAAGCAAGTTTGGAATTATTCAAATTGAACTTTACTAGGAAAAAAGAACAAATGTTAAAACTACCCAAGTGGGCCAATTTTCAGAGTTCAGTGAAGCTTCTCATCTTCACTGAAACTGCCTCGTAGACCTGCTTTGGTCTGTACAGTTTCTCATTGGAAAGGACTCCAGTGGCTGTCTAGTCCAGACTCTGGCTGACTTCTGGGACCTTCCAGACAAGGACATCCAGCCCTTGTTTGAGCACCTTCAGTGAAGGGGGATCTTGCTACTTCTGAAGGCTACCTACAATCTTGGACAGATTGAGTCTGGTGAATCTTAAATTTGCTGCTTGATGACTTCTCTTCACTGCCTCTCGTCCTACCCTCTTGGGCCAGGTAGAAGCCGCCTAATCCTTCTTAAGTGGGATGCTAAACATTCCCATTAGTTCCCCTTAATTACTCCTTATGTGTCACAAACCCAAGGCCCTTCACCATCTTGGACACCCAACTGATTCTGACTCTAGCTTGTTGGCGTCCGTCTTCAAGAATTGGTTAGTCAACATTTATTAGGTACCAGCTGTGTGCCAGGCACTGTGCTAACCCGTGGGTTGCAAAGAAAGACAAGATATCCCTGCCCTCAAGGAGCATCCAGTCTAGTGGGGAAACAGCATGCAAAGCACCAGGTATAAACAATACAGAATAAATTGATCAATAGAGGCAGATCTTAGAGCAAAGGGGGATAAGGACAGGCTTCTAGAAGAAGGTGGGATTCTAGCTGCGGCTTGAAGGAAGCCAGATGGCAGAGATGAGGGAGGGCATTTTGAGTGGGGGTGGGGGAATGGCCAGGGAAAATGCCCAGAGTTGGGAAATAGAGCTGCTTTTTGGAGGCACAGCCAGGAGGCCAGTATCACTGGATCACAGGGGATATAGAAGATGTTAGGTAGAAGACTGGAAATGTGTGTGTTTTTAGGGGAGGGGGCACAGATTATGAAGAGTTTTGAATGCCAAAAAGTCTTTTATTTCATCCTGGAGTGATAGGGAGCCACTAGAGTTTATTGAGGAGGGGCTGGCATGGTCAGACATCTCTGAATGTGGTTTGACCACAGAGACAGCAAGGGACAGTCATCTCCCTAGCTGGGGGGGATCAAGGAAGGCTTTTAGCATCCACCCCCCTTGATTCTTTGGCTTCCCTTCAGCCCTGTCTGGGTTGGGCACTCAGGCCCTTTGCCTAAGAGAGATTTAGGTTGGTACCACTTCCGGTAATGGCAGACATATCAGTCCTTTTCAGAGCTTGCTTCATAGTTCTCTCCAAGGAGTGGCCTCTATCACAGCCCCTAAAGGTCCATTGAGCCCCAGCCTGTGATGCCTTACTGTTGTAAAGCCACCTCCAGACCTTCCTGGACCCTGCCCGGCCCCTCTGTCTGGTCCCTGTGATTTTCTCCTTGGCCCCGAGCCATCCTGTGCTGACTGTACAAATTTTGCTTTTGGGGCCCTCTCCGACTCTGATCACCTGGAAATCTGCCCCTGCCTTTCTCTGAAGCAGAGTCACTGGGCATTTATTCAGGAAGGCTGCCTTTAATTGTCAGGCTTAACGTTTTCATATCATATTAACAGTCACTCGCATTTAGATGTGGCTTCAAGGTTTGTAAGGCATTCTATATACACGACCTCACAACAGCCCTGGAGAGCAGGTACTGTTACTGTTCCCATCTTACAGATGAGAAGACTGGCCCAGGCTCACAGAGCTAGGAAATGCCAGTGGCCAGAATTGAGCTAAGGTCTTCCTGACTCCAGGACTAGCATTCTCTCCACATTTTATTGCCTTGATGAAGGACTTGGAGTCACAGCATATAAAAAGACGGGGATTGGAATCCAGCCGCTGATGCATGCCTGCTGTGTGATCCTGGGCAGCCACAGACCTCTCTGAGCTTTGTTTTCCTCATCTGTAAAATGGGAGAGACAGCAACACCTTCCAGGTTGTTCTAAGGAGCAGATGAGGTCATCTGTGTAAAGAGCTCAGTTTACCTTATAGTACAATGTCAGTGTGACTGACGCTGTTACTGTTCAGACCTCTGTCGGGCCTGCAGCCTCATTGGCAAGTACCACACTCCCAATCTGCTTGACATCTCTGTTTTCTGCACTAGAAAGTCATTAGGATCATCACATCCTAGATTTAGAGCTTGAAAGGGCTGAGGTGACAGTTGAGGAAACCAAGGCCGAGTTGCCTTCTGTCCCAAAGCCAGTAAGATTTGAATCCAGTCCCCTGCCTTCTTATCCAGTGCCCAGGTTCAAATCCTGCTTGTGTCACCTCCTTCCTCTGTGACAGGGAAGAGTTAAGATTCAGTGTCCTCATCGGTCTTTGACCTGGATGGTCTCCAAGGTCCCCTGACTCCACCATACAACACTGCTTTCCTGGCTCCAAGTTCTTAGTCCTGGCTGGGGCCACCCACTAAGTTCCTACCCCCAGTTCTTGGCTCATTTACTAGAGGGGAGTGAGGAGTACTGAGCCTGGTGACTGATCGGGCCCACATGGCTCTCTTTAACACCCCATAACTTAGATCTCTCCTCTGGCCCAATCCTCTCCACCACCACCCCTCCATTCCCCCATAGATTTGGATGATCCTAGAGTTTGGATAGAAAAATACCTTCAACACTCATCAGCAGCAGACAGAATTTCCTCCAAGAATGACTGGCTCATAGGCCTTGAGCTGGGAGGGAACCCCCAGATGCCCTCGAGGCCAACTCCCTCTCTTTACAGATATGTAAACTGGGCCTAGGAAGTTGGCATTCCCAAGGCTTCATAGGTGGTGCAAGGATACTGCTTCAAGGACAGACGGGGCAGGATTGTGGTCCCCTCTGATATGGATCTGCAGCTGTCTGAGGCTGGACTATGGAGCTTCATCTTTTATGTTTGTCTTAGCTGCCTTCTTCCCACCTTAGCCCAGATCTGTGTTCTGCACGTAAGCTGTGCCTGGCAGTCCCCTGCACCTTCTCCTTCTGTGACCTGTGGGAACATGTCTGCAGGAGTGAATGGGGTGACAGCTGAAACCTGAGCTCCTTAAGAGGAGGAGCTGATAGGATGGGCCACTGAAATGTAGAGGGCCGTGAAACCCTCCCCATCCAGGGATCTCCCCCTGTCGGAGAGATGGTTACTCTTGTTTGTAAGAGGCTGAGAAATGGGCCTAGTGAACACAGAGGAGAAATCCTGGTGACCTCACTCCTCCAATCTCACTTTCCTTGTGTGAAAAAATGGTGGGGAGGGGGAAGAAGCAGGTTCGAGGGTTCCTGAGGAACCTCTGGCTCTAGCTCTCTGACCCTGTGATAAGAAGAGCATGCCATTTTCCCCCCTGACTTTAAACCCCACCTGTCTTCCCTCCTCCTCAGGGCCCTTTCATCTGGCTGATTTCTGTTGGCAGAGGGGTTGTCTGTTACAGTCTCCTTTCTGAGGAGCAGATAATTGAAACCATTTAGATGCTGCAGCATCTTTGGTGTATTGCCAAGCTCCCAGGTGTCCTCGAAGGCTGCCTCGGCCCCTGTTTCTGCTCCCTTACCACTCTTTGGAAAGCCCTCTGGCTTATGGAAAGTGCCTTGAGTCAGGAGAGAGCCTGGGTTTAAGGCCCATGAGCTGGGAGAGCTCACACACACACACACACTGGGGCCTCCATTTCATGGACTCATAGATTTAGAATGGGTTGGGGGGAGCCACAGGGTCCTCTCTCTAGTCCAACCTCTTTATTTTAAAGGACAGGAAACCGAGGCCCAGAAACAGATGGCCCCCAAAATCACACAAAGTCAAAGAGGGGAGAGCTTGTTGCTCCTACCCCAAGATATGACCTGCTCCAGCCTGGACCAAGCAGTGCCCTTGCTTATCTCCCAGCTTCAGGTTGTCCATCCCATGGGCAGCTGATACTAGCATGGGTGTGTAAAGTGCTTACAAGTTGTCAAGGGCCACACCAACATACAAGTGTTTATTTGTTTTCTCCTAGGCGGCTGCTGAAGAGTGAACTTGGATCCTTCATTACAGACTATTTTCAGGTAAAGTGGCATATATACAGATACATTGGGAGGTGTGTGTTTGTGTTTGTGTGTGAGAGATCAGCCTTACAAATGTATGTACATTTATATGCAGTGTCTTTCTCTTTGCATGCACATATAACATGCCTCTGTGGTTATTGGTCCAACAGATATTTATAAGCACCTATTGTGTGGGCGGCATTTATGAGCACAGACTCAAGGAATGGAAAGATGAATAGGAAACAGTCAGACACCCGCCACTGTTTCTCCAGGAGTCCACCTTACCTGTTAGCCTCCGTAGGAGCAGTATATTAGGCATAGTCATAAGTATCTTAGCTATCTCATCTGTAAAGTGGGGATAACATTAACTACCTCCTAGGGTTGTGGATCAAGTGAGTTATGATGTGGAAGGTACTTTTCAAACCTTCAAGCACTATGTAAATGTTAACTATTATAGTTATTATTCCGATGTCTTTCTACCTCCTCAAGTGATTAAAAAAAAAAACACTTGCAGATATGTTTTGTGTGACTGTATACATAGCTGACCTATGTCAAATTTCTAGCCTTCTCAACAAGGGGGGGAAGAGAAGAAGGGAGAGAATTTGGAACTCAAAGTTATAAGAAACAAATGTTAAAATTATTTATTTATTTATTCATTCATTCATTCATTCACTTATTTATTTATTTATCTATCTCTCTATCTCTCTATTTGTTTGTTTGTTTGTTTGTTTATTTATTTATTTATTTTTTTTTAAGCGCAATTGGGGTTAAGTAACTTGCTCAAGGTTACATGGCCAGTCATTATTTGTGTGTGGGTGCTCATTTTCTGAGGCCGGATCTGATCTCGAGTCATCCCAACTCCGAGGCCGGTGCTCTTACTGTGCCACCTAGCCGCCCCTTAAAATTTATTTTTACATGTAATTGGGGGAAAACAAAATACTTAATTTTTAAAAAATAACCCCACAGACAATCCTCTGACCTTTGGCCTCCTCAAACTTAGCAAGACTTGCCCTCTAGCAGTGGGCATTCACACTCAGAGCCTCTGGTCTTGGTCGCCCTAATGCCCAACCTTGGATTCTGTTGACTCAGCCTTGAGAACCCAGAATCACCTTCACATCCTTTACACAGGTGACCCTGGGTAGCTTGAGCTATCTAATGGAAGAACTCTTCCCTGTTATTGGAGAGGGGGCAAGACACCACAGCTTATAATAAATGTCCTGTTCTTTGTAGCAGCATCAGTGACCTGTGGAGGCCATCCCCAGGTGAATTCCAGAAGGGGGGATCACACAAGTCAGAGGTTGCATGTGGTGATGTTCAGACCTATTTGATGTGTTGACTAGGTTGGCTGAACTCCCTTTTTTTCTCACCCTATTTTTTATTCTTTGCTAGGAGGGGAAAATGGTATAAGGATGTGGCCAGAATTGTAGATGATGTAAACACAAAAAAAATAGCTATAAAAGTTACTTATTTCATTAAAAAGGGCACATTCTTTTGATAAGTTGCATTCTGTTCTCTTTCATGAAGGAGACTACAATCCTGGGTTTTTATTTTAATTTTTGCTATTTTAGTGATTCATATGGGGCTTGTAAGGATATTTTCCTATTCTTTGCTAAATATAGGAGCAGTGTGGAATGGTGTGGATTGCTCTGAATTTGAAGCCAGCAGAGCCTGGTCTCAGTATCCAAGTCTGCTATTTTAGTACATGTGACAGGGCAAGTCAGTCTCCTCCTTTGTGAAATAAGGGGATTGGTCTGGATTGGCTTCTGGCCTTTGAAGTTCCCTTTCCTTCTAAATTTGTGGTCCTTTGCTCTGCACCTTCATCACTGTGGACATTGCCTCCAGTGCTACCCAACCCACTGATGCCCCTCTGCCTCTATGTCTCTCTTCTCTGTGCCCTCTCCTCAGCCCCCTCTGGCAGTCCCCTACATGCAAAGGCCTTCCTTAAGAGGACAATGTGTGTTAAAGGCCTTGAGAGTTTCTAGCATAGAAAAGGCAATTTTTTTCCCTCTGTTTTCAAAGTATAACTAAAAGGTGGGCTTGCCTTGAAAGACCCCTGGATGTCATCATGTTCGTCCTTCCTGGCCCTATTTGATAAAGGTATTGCTGCTGTTTCACGGGATGAGCTGTGATCCCACAAAAGGGAGAATTTAGTCAGGCTTTGGTGCCTCTGGCCTGCTTGAAAGAAAGCTCTGTCCACATTGCAGCAAAACACGAAGATTAACAGATAATTAGTCAGCAGCTGAATCATTTCGACTGCCCTTGACTCATAGGCCGTGCTCTCGGGCTCTCGCTCTCTCCTCTCCCGCTGTCTCTGCGATGTGGTTCCAAATCAAACCACAGAAAAGTGTTTTGTTTTGTTTTCAATCAGTCCCAAAGAAGCTTGCATCCCCTACCCCCCCAACTGAGTCTTAATTGACATTTAACATAAAATGGAATTGATATGTGTTCTTGAATCATTCTGCTTACTCTTCTTCCTTTGCCAAAATTTCACCTCCCTATATGTCTTTGCACAGTGTGTCCTCTGTTCCTGGGATGCTCTCCCCTCTCACCTTCATCCCTTTGGATCCCTGCCTTCCTTCAAAACTCAGGTCAGGCACCATCGCCTACAAGAGGCCTATCTTGATCCCTTGCTCTCCAGGTCCCCACCTTACCCTGACCCTCAGTCCCCTGTATCTACTCTGTAAGTATTTTTATTTGCTAGTTGGTGTATATGTATATGTTGTCTATCCATTGCCTATCCCCAGCTTCACAGAAGCTTTGTGAGGGCAGAAATTGCTTTGTATTCCCCATGTCTAAAATAGTGGGTGGAATGTAGTAAACTTTTCATAAGTACTTGTTGAATAGGTAAATGAGTTTAACTGTTCATTTTTTAAAGATTGGCAAACATTTATGAAAAGCCCACTGTGTGCTGGGCACTTTGCTAGATTCAGGAAGGAAGAAACAAGTACAAAGAATGAAACAACCCCTACTTGCAAGAAGCTAACATTCTAATAGGAGGGAAACTCCCCGTCTCCGAAACCACGCCGCTTCCTGAGTCGCTCACAGAGGGTGGCATGCAGAAAGTTTTCGAAAATAACCAGATGGTGTGATTTATTTTTTGTATCAACAGCATGCAATAAAGCATTAACCACAGCTCAGAGAGAAAAATGGGGCTCTCCTTCCCAGTGGTTGCTGGGTTTCATGTCTTATGTTTGTGTAGGGGGCTGGCTGAGGGGGTAGGGCTAAAAATGGGGCCGTTTCTGTGCTTTTTGCAGGGGGAGAGGCCACTGCCCAAACCATTGATCCCACCTTTAATCTTGGTTGAAGACAGAGCCAGGTCTGAGAAGAAAATGGAGCAGGATTTAACATTCTTTAGTTGATTTATAAACTGTTCTAATGGGAACCATCCAGCTACCTTTATAGCGGAGCTGTCTGAAGCTCAACATTAGTGACAGCATGGGGATTTGAACCCCAGGCTCTTGGTTCTTAGTCTACTAGGTCTTTCCATATCATCCTGCTCTTTGTCCTTCAACAAACAGATATTTAATCAGTCAGCCAATAAACAAGCTTTGAGTAGGTGCCAGGCACTGTCTTAGGCTCAGGGGCCACAAAAAACAGAGATGAAATGGCCCTTCTTTCCAAGGAGTTTACTTTACATTCCTTTAGCAAAGATAATGCATCTGCATCAATTTATAAAAAAGACATACAAGGTAGTTTGGAGTTTGGGATTGTGCTCACAGCCCAGAGGGAACAGGGAGGCAGCATTTGAGCTGAGCTTTGAAGGATGGAGGAAGGAAGATAGGGAAGCCGAGGTCAGATGGCATGTGGAGGAACAGTTATGGGTAATAAGCCTAGAAAGGTAGATTGGGGCCAGGTAGAAGAGGGCTTCAACAGCCAAACAGAGGAGTTTGGATTTCATCCTGGAGGTAAAAGGTACCGGGGTTAGCAACACTGAAAATGAAACTGTACAGAGCCCCATGCTAGGTTCCCAGGTGAGACTGGGGCTCTTTATACAAGGCTCTGAATCCATTTCAGCATAAAAAAAGATGAGAATGAGCCCCTCCAGGTCCCAGATTCTGCAGAATCTCTCCAGGTGGAGAAAGGTCAGTAGCTGATGATGAGGTTTAAACCATCCAAGCAGATACACGAGCGGTTGGGGAACCTGCATGCCAGCATTGCCTCAGATGGTCAGGGAGGTGGAAATTGGATATTTGAGGCACTGAGCTCATTAGTTGATAAGGACTGGCAGAAACAGGCCAAGCAGGCCTGTTCCCAAACATCCCGTTCATTTCAGCCGAAAAGGCTGACTTGCCTTTGTCTCTGTTCACCTTTAAGAGCCAACTTGAAACCTGCCCAAATGGCTCAGGTTGGAAAGGGTGAATTTTAGTTTTGCTGATTCCCGGAGCACCTCTAAAAGGGTCTGCATCTGTGATGGATTATGAAATTGGTGGGGGTAAGGGCAGGTAGCCATACAAGAGGTTTGATCTCCTGTAGATAGAGAGGAGACAGAATCTTATTTCCCAGAAAGAACTGGCTGGCATATGTAGGGCCAGGCAAGCAAAAAGGGAAAAAATAATCCGTGACTAGGTTTTTGTGATGGAAGAGTGCTGATGACCCCGTCTGCTCTAAGTAGAATTGAGCCTGAAAAGAAAATTGAGTTTTTCCAAAGGCCCCTGGCAGAGAACGGTAACTCTATACCCAGCGCCAGCTACAATAATTGGGTCCTTATAATGCTTGAAACTGATAGTGTGCGCTGCTCAGTGTTTTTCCACCATTTCAATAATTGGGTGCTCTGATGGTAAGAGGAATGGAGACTGATGAGCAAATACTCTCCAACCTTTTCCATCTGGTCTCAGCTACTGATTTAGTAGACATTTGAGGTTTTATTCTGCTTGGGGTTTTTTTTTCTGACCACTGAAAGTTAAAATGCTTTTCCATGGAACAGAATTTTTGCATCATTCTCAAATTTAGTCTCAAGTCAATGACTTAGATATTTCTTTGGAAGAAGGGAAATTCATTGAACTGAAATTCATGGATCATCTGGTAACACTATTTTTTTTTCCATTTCCTGTTCACATCTGAAAGAATCCCAGCAAGATAATTGTCCTCCCACCTCATCATCATCATCAGAAACAAAAACCAAGTGGTTGCTTTCACAGTTAAAGACAGTCATACTAAGAGTCTATCCCCTTGGAGTCTACAATCTGAAAAAGGCCAGAAGCGTTTCGGGGAATGGGGTCAAAGCAAGAGAGAAAAAGAATATTCGGGGCATGAGGTTAAGATAGAATAAAGAGGGATTGTTTCTATGCTGTATCTCCCAGAAAGCTATAAGCTCCTTAGGGAAAGGGTCCATTTTCCCCCCTTACCTTTGTAATCCCCAGGGCTCTGCTTAATGCCTGGGACATAGCAGGTACTTCATAAATAAATACTTGTTGATTGATTGATAATAATAACAGGTTACCTGTATGTAGGGCTCATGTGCTTTACAATTCTTACCTTACTTGCTCTTCCAGACAACTCTGGGAGGCTGTTGTCCCCATTTTACAAATGAAGAAACTGAGTGCCTCAAATATCACTCAGACATAGTAAGTGTCTGAGGCTGGACTTGAACTCAGGCCTTTTTGATTCCAGGCCAAGGGCTCTATTTACTGCACCACCTAACTATCTTCAGAGTGTGCAGTGCTGTAGAGAGGTCCATGAGGGAGAAGGTGCAAGAGTCCAGTACGAGCCAAACCAACAAGGAATTGTTCAAAAGGCATTGGGCTGAGTGCTAGAACTACAAACACAAAAATAACAACCAGAAATCAGTGTCTGCCCTCAATGAGCTTATGTTCTACTGGGGGGGGGGGGGTTTACAACATATAAACAGAAAGTTGTGTGTGTGTGTGTGTGTGTGTGTGCGTGTTTATATTTTTAAAAATTTACAGAGGAAAGAAAGAGCCCTAACAGTTCCAGGGTTTGGAAACTCTTTTTGTGTGCTGGATGTCTGGTGAAGCCTATCACCCTATCTCAGAATGGTTTTAAATGAATAAATAAAATATATAGGATTACAGAGGAAATCACTCACATATAAATAGCTATCAAAATATTTTGTAAAAAATAAGTTCATGAACCTAAGGTGAAGAACCCCTGCACTGGCATGATCCCCAAAGATATTCCTATAGGAGACAGTGTATGACCTGAGCCTTGAAGGAAGGCAGGGATTCAGATAGGCCAAGATGAGTGAGGGGATCTGTTCCAGGAATGGTAAATAGCTTATGCAAAGGCCCAGAGGCCGGAGATGGAATGTTGAGTTCAGGGACCTGCACATAATCCAGTTTGTCTGGAAAGAAGAATAGGGTAGGAATATGCAATAAACCTGAGAAGACCGTCTGGAGCCAGACAGTAAAAGCAGGAAACGATGGGGCCCTGGACTGGAGCACAGACCAAAAGAATCAGAGAATCACAGTGTCAAAGGGTAATTCTGTCCCACCCTTCATTTTACAACTCAGGAAATGTCTGAGGTGGGTTTCATCATTGAGCCCTCTCTTTGGTGAGCCCTTAAATGCTAAATTTTAGGAGTCAAGGTGAGAAACCCAAGATGCCCAAGAGCAAACACCAAAGCCTTGGTGTTGGAAAGGGCCTTACGGTTTATTAAGTTCTGTCCAACCCTCATTTGACAAATGAGGAAACAGATCCAGGCAAGTCAGGTGATTTGCCCAAGGTCACAGGTAGCTCTTGACAGAAGCTCACTGATCCTGCCCCCTGATTTCAAAGATGGAGAAACTGAGGCCTAGAGAGGTGAAGTGATTAGAGCCCAGGTCTTCTGACTCTAAGCCTGGTGCCCTTTTTAATTCACCATACGGGCATTCTGGCTCCAAATGCAGTGTTTGTTTCCATGACAGAATGAGGCTTTCTTTATATGCCCTGAGATGACTGAGCTGCCTGCACACATACAGTCTTTGAACAATCTCCTTTGCTGAATGGGCACCACTGGAAGCAGCCCTGCCTACCTAGGGATTGCAAGCAGTGCTTCTGCCAAGTGCTGGCTGCTCAGGAACAAGCTATTTCTCCTTTCTTGGATTCAGTTTCCCTGTCTTTAAAATTGGGAGGTTGAATCTGAGGTCTCTTTTTCTAAAAGCCTATGAGTGTGTACTTTTGAACATTTCCAGAAATATCCAGTAGCCATTATATTACCAGTGTATACTGTCTGGAAACAACTCACATGTCTATAGTGATTTTCAGTTTACAGAGTCCTTTTGCATTTATCAAGTGTCTACTGTATACCAGTCAGTGAGGATATAGAGATGACAATGAAGCAGTCCTTCTTACATCCTCTGGGAAGACTCTATGGGAGACTGTGCTAAGTTAATAGGCAAAGTTTCCTCAGAACAGCCCTGTGATGGGACTAGTATGAACATTTGTATCCTCATCTTGTGGTTGAGGTCCGACTTGGGTAACATCACGTAAGAAATGGCAGAATCAGAATACAGACCCAGGCCTCTCAATACCCAAGTCCAGCCTTCTTTCCCGTACTCTGTGAAAAGATCCAACGGTTCTTGAGGAGTTCACAGTCTAGCAGGAGAGATTTCCCCTTCTCTTCCAGCCATGAGGGAGCTCAGAGGCCATGCCGTCCCCACCCCTAATTTGAACCTGATCTTCAGAATCCAGAACCAGTGTTCATCTCCTTGTACATTATAATTTCTTGTTTGGTCTTCTGTATTTCCTGGAGGTGGCTCTGCTGTCCTTGTTGCTCCCCGGGATGGGGATACCCCTTAGAAGGCTGAGGCCCTTGTGGGCAGGGGGCATGTTCTCTCTGGCATTGTCACGTCCCCTCCCCTGCTTTTCCCAAGCATGGCCTCCTGCCTGTGGCATTGTTCGTGAGTGAAATCTGGGCCTCTGCTGCCCACTTAATGACTGGTGTCTAGGGTGGTTTGGATTACTTTTCCCCAGACAGTCTCATTTACGATTTTCCAAGCTAGCTATGCCTCGTTTTTCTGTTTGCAGCCCATATTTCTATCTGAAATAGAATAAACAAACATGACAGCTGTCCCCTGCTTCCTGACTCAGGCCCTTCTGCAAACTTCATAAAAGAGTGACTTGTGTACTCTTCTGATACATTCCTGGGGGGCCCTCGGTAAGTCTAGAGCTGGCATCTAGGCTCTGGCTTCCCCTTCCCGCTCTGCTGCTGGCCCTGCCTTTAGGCCTTTCCACTGGAGGTGTGGTAGCAGAAGCAGAGCCCTTTTGTCAAACTGTGTCCTCATCACCCATCTATCACCAAGCATTTATTAACCTCTCCTTTGTTCCAGGCACTGTGCTATGTGCTGGGGTTACAGAGACAAAGGGTGAAGCAGTCACTGCTTGGAACGTGCTTACAGTCTAACCGCACATTTACACTCTCCCGACTGTCTGGGACTCATCTAGGCTCACAGGGATATAGTGGAATATAAAACAAGGGGGCAGCTAGTGAATAGAGCACCAGTCCTAGAGTCAGGAGGACCTGAGTTCAAATCCAGCCTCAGACATTTAACACAAAAACTAGCTGTGTGACCTGAGTCAAGTCACTTAACCCCAATTGCCCTCCAAAGAGGAAAAAAAAAGAATATAAAACAAGGTTCCTTCTTAAGCGGCCAATGGTATGATTGGGGTAAGCAGGACAGATACAGGAAGGAGATAACTATTAACGCCAGGCTTAGCATGTGTTAAATATGAGAAGAAGATACCCTGAGACTTGGGCATCCTCCTTGTACCTGAGTACCCACTGTCAAATGAAAGCAGCATTTCCCAGCATCCTTTAGGGAGGTCTGATAAAAGGTCTGCTGAGATATGTTGGATCTGCTCCTTAGCATCTAAGAGGATGACAGGTATAGTGATCAGGACCAGGAAGATGTCAGCTGCCCTGCTCGGACCACATCGGGAATTTGGTGGCAGCTTCTGGGTGTAATAAGCTGGGGACGGTTCAGAAGAGGAGCCCTGGGATCTCTCCCATACCACACTGTATTTAGTTACTGTGTATATGCATGGATGTATGATCCATGCATGCATCCATGCATATATACATCATGTTATGTGCACATGTACATAGCTACATTCGTGGATCTATGTATATATGAAGGTTGAGCTCATTGACAGTAGGGATTGTTTCCTTTTTTGTATTTTCACCCCCAGCATTTAGCATAATCTAACACAAAGTAGGCTCTTAACTCATGCTTGATGACCGATTGATCGATCAAGATTATGACATTAGAATCCATTGAGGAAACTGAAGATTTTTGCCCCCAAGAAAATAAGACCTGGGAGAGGGAGATATGATAGGTCTTTTCCAAGAACATGAAGGGCTGGCATGGACAGAAGATCAGATAGGTTCTGTCCATCCAGTCATTCACCTGTTCTGGACATCTTGGAATATCTAGTCATTCAACCTGTTACTCCCCTCTTCTCCCCCAACCTCTACTTCATCTGGCTTCTGCCTCCCTTAGTGAATTAACTTGGTCAGCTTTAGAACTTCCTAAGCTTGAATGACCAATGAGTGAGTGGAAACTTGCCTGACCAGACTTGTCTGGTTGGCCTCAGACCATGCTTCTCTCTCTCTCTCCCTCTCTCTCTCTCCCTCTCTCTCTCTCCCTCTCTCTCTCTCTCTCTCTCTCTCTCTCTCTCTCTCTCTCTCTCTCTCTCTCTCTCTCTCTCTCACACACACACACACACCACCATCCTTCCACATGTCTTGCCACCATGTAAATCTCCTCATTACACATGTGTTTTTCATCTCTTGCCCTAGACATGGCAATCAGATCAAGGCTACCTTTGCTTCTGGAAAGAATGTGACAACCGCCTGCCCTTTGGCCCCAGCTACCACCTTTGTGATACCCCAAGCCAAAGCTCTTTTCCCTGGCCATCACTCCCCTATGTGTGTGTTTTCTTTCCCCTATAAGCTTCTTGAGGGCACAGACTATCTAACTTTAGTCTTCTTATCTTTAGGGCTCCTAGCATGGGACCTGGCACATAGTAGGCACTTAAATTCATTCATTGATTTATTGATTTCTCTTGGCTCTCCAGGGCTTGATAGAAGGAGAAGCTTCCCAACCATCAGAGGCATCCAGGAATGAATGGGGCTGCCTTAGGGAGACATAAAGTCTTAAGCAAAGGCCAAGGGTCATTGGTTGGGTCTCTTGGTTGGGTCTTTTGGTATTTGTTAGACTTGAGGGCCTCTCAGTTTCCTTTGAGCCATAAATTTATGATCCCATCATCCTCAGTAGATGATTGAAAGACTAGAATTGAACTGGATGAAAAGGAATGGAAGAGTGGTGATCTGTACAGGTAGAGTGACTTCCCATTGATGAGAACACAAATCCCTCAATTTGTCAGAAACCTCATTAAGGCTTTTCTTTTCCACTTCAGAAAAAAGCCATTTTTAGACAGTACCAGAGAACTCCAGAAGCTTCTCTGTTTGCTGATTCCACCCCCATACAAAAAGATGTTTGTGGCCCTTAAACCTTGACTTAATTTTTTTAATGCAAATAAGTTTTCAGCACCACAAAAAGACAGGGTGTTTGCAGGTGGAAAACACCCTCTAGCCTGGGAATCTGGAGGTCTGGGCTCTAGGCCTGACTCACAATTCAACCTAGAAGTGTTCAACGTCACCTGTGCCTCAGTATTTTCACCTACAAACTGGGGAGAATTACACACCCATGTCAAACTCAGACTCGTAATAGAAGTACCCACTTTCATTTGGAGGAACTCTGAAATTTATTAAGTAGGTGCTGTCCCAGAAACTGAGTTCAGGAAATCCCAGGGTTCATAGAGTGGTTTGTAAAAAAGGCCCATGAAGATGTCTTGACATTTTGATAGAGGGTCAAGTTATTGGGAGGCAGTATTACACAGTGCAGTGGAAAGAGAGTGCACGTTCTGGGGTCACAGAAGCTTGATTCAAATCTTGCCTTTGATTCTTATTTTGTCACCTGTCCACCTCCCTGGGCCCTGGTTTTCTTATCTGCAAAATGAAAACATTGTGTTTGATGACCTGCAGTGAAGAGAGTGCTGGATCTGGAGTTAGGAAGACTCAACTTTGTGAGCTCTAATCTGTCCTCAGACACTTACTAGCTGTGTGACCCTGAGCAAGTCACTTGGCCCTGTTTGCCTCAGTTTCCTCATCTGTAAAATGAAGGGGGTTGTATTAAAGGGTGTCTGAGGTTCCTTGCATCTCCAGATCTATGGTCCCTGTGATCCATGGCATCCATGCAGTCTTCTCTCTGGTAGCTGCCCGTCCCAGCTTGGTTCTCATCTCCTCCCCCAGCCTCAGTAGTCAGTAACCCTTTAGCAGCAGCTGGCCCAGGGTGGATGAGTGCAGATCCAAACCTGAATGTTTGTGCAGAGGAAAGTGTGATGTGATAAAAAGAGGGGGGACCTTGGAGCTGGAAGGTCTGTCTTCCAGGCCTGACCATCCTGTGTGTCATTTTATGCATTTAGGTAAGTCACTTTTCTCTCTGGTTTGGTTTCTTGTTCAATAAAATGAAGAGGGACAGGCTCAGTGATTTGTCAAGGGCCTTTCCAGCCCCAGCATTCAGTGATTTCAGCAGGGTCTCTCCTCACTTGTAGCCATCCCTATTATCAGGCTTTGTGGAGGGAGAGGATCCAGGTTTAAATCCTAGCCTGTTACTTCCTCTAGGACCGTGAGCCACGCTTTATCCTCAGGGCCTCAGTTTCTACATCTATAAAATGAGGGAATGCATTAGATGACCTCTGAGGTCCCTTCTGACTCTGACCCTGTGGTCTACTCCTAGGTGATTGCACTGATAGTTCCTCCATTTCTCCTTTCTTTTAACTGCTAGCATTTCTAATAGTATTAAAAAGGCCTCATGGCTGTCGGGGAGTTAGGTAGGGCATCTACCCCCAAGACTCCCCCAGTGAAATGGATGGATGACAAGAGTTTGTTCCAAAGGCCATGAAGGAGGCTGAAGCAGGTACTGTGAAACACTTAGAGCTTGCATCAGCTGCATCCATTGGTCCTCATCTTGGTTTTTGTCCTGCCACTGGACTCTGGTGACTCTGGAAGAGAGAGCTATACTGACCACTGTGCAGCTCTGCCTTGTGAAATCTCCCTCTTGCACAAGTCAAGACGTCCCCTGCGATGTCATTGGTCGAAGGACTTTCTGGATACACTTAACATACTCAGTTTTACCCCACAATCCCTGTCTTGTCTTCTCTTTCAGATGCAGGCATCTCAAGGGTGTGAACTGTATTCTCTCTCCATCATGCACACCTATTTAGTGTCAACTTTTAAGTGCTGCCTGAATATGGGTTTTTTCTTAAATGTTATCTTGCAAAGCACTGGATAGTTATCAGAGGCGCACAGCAACCCTTCAAGGTAGATACACTGAGTACCATTATCTCCATTTGCAGATTAGGTATCAGCCTCAGAAGATTCCAGTGACTCACCCAAGGTGCCCTGGCTTGCCCAGATCATCCTGCCCGCTCTCCATTCCACTACTCTGTCTTGGCATTTGCTTTTCTTGAAATAGGCACATCAAGGTTTTGAATCAAAGAGAGGGGGCTATTGGGGGAGGTGAGTCTGGGAAACGGATTTTGCCCTGATACTTCCCTCCTGTGAAACTAGGGCATTTGTCCTGAGTGTCACCAAGCAGTCGGCCACCAATGTTGGACCCGCAGACTGGCTGCTCTTTGGTCAGTTTTCTTTCATCAAAATTGATATGTCATTGTGATATGTGGGAGCTATGAGGTGTCTGCCTGCTGGCTTGGGAAGGGTGCTTGAGTAGATAGAGGATCTTTCCCTCCCCTCTTCCATTTTAATCAATCCCTTATAACAAAAGATTTTTAAAAAGAGGAAGCACATTGGTGGTCCAATGTTCCTGCAGTATTCCACACCCATGATCTCTGCAACAAAAGACTTTCTCCAATGAAAGTCTGGGTCAGGATCTTTGCTCTAGAGCTGGAGGGACTCTCAAGGGCCTCTGGACCAAGAATAAAGTGAATTATCCAACGTCACCAAGGCAGTGAGAGCTAGGCAGCTCCTCAGGTCTTCTGTGGAGTCAAGCTCAGTTATTATAATTACACAGTGTTCAGTTTCCCAAACCCAATGTGTGGGGCCAGGAGAGCCAGGAAGGAGGGAAATGAGAGCAGGGGTCATTGCAAAGAACTAGTCCCAACAAATACAGAAGGAGCACTTTGTCTGTTATGCAAGAGGTGCTAGTATCCCATGTGGCCCAAGAGTTCTTCCTTCCCTTTTGCAACCTAAATCCAATCCTGCAAACATTTATTAAGTGCCTGCTGTGTGCAGAGACAGGATTTAGAGGTGAAAGGGACCTTAGAGATCATCATATCCAGCCCCCCAATCTTACAACCGAAAAGTCCTGGTCAGATAAGTGACTTACATGAGCTTTCTCAGGTAGCAGGTAGCTGAGCCAGGATTCCAAGCTGAGGCCTCAGATTCTAAATCTAGGGTCCCTTTCACTGTCACACTGCTATGATTGACTTTTCAAGGCCCCCTTTCTAGAAGCCTGGCCCCTGTTCTGTCCCTGCTTGGACCCTTGACTTTACTCTTCCTCCCTGAGCAGCTCCCATGTGCCATTTACCCAGAATGACCTGGTGACAGCCTTGGGTTAATCTCATTTATGCTGCTCCCTCGGGCACTTGGAATAATTGGTATATTCTGTTTGGGCCTCAGTTTCCCCTTTCTCCAAAGCAAGTACAGAAGAGCTTTGGAAGTCATTCCAAGGTAGCCGTGAGGCAGAAAGAACTCGACTCATCGGCAGGAGAGTCCTGACTGACAGTAGCTGTGTGACTTTGAGTATGTCATCTGGCTTCCCTGTTCCCCAGCTTCATTATCTGGAAATTAAGGGCAATACAAATGTGTGTATGTATATATGTGTGTGTAATGCACATACAATATACATAATACACATATGTGCATATATATATGCACATACATATAAATCTCTGGTTTCATCCGAAAATTGAGAACTACCCATCCATCCATTTCTATATATACATACATACATACACACATATATACACATACATATATGCCCTGTTTTGGGAACCCCTGCGCTAAGGAAGTCCCCTCTTGGGTACTGTGTTGGTTCCCTTTAATTCCTTGTGGGGTCTGGAGTTTAGACAAAAGGCAACTAAATGATACATAGATTATGAATGGATAAATAGATAGATGGGGAGATAGAGAGATAGAAGAATGGATGGGGAAATGATGAAAGATAGATAGATAGATAGATAGATAGATAGATAGATAGATAGATAGATAGATGGATGGATGATACCTCTTTTGAATGTTTGCTACATGCCAGGCACTAGGAATATAAACAAGACAGTCCCTGCCCTCAAGGGGCTAAAGTTCCAGTTGGGGAAGACCACACATAAAGAAGAGCTCTGAGGGGAGAAGGGACAGACGTTATTCACAGTGTGGCTGCAAAGTGGTGTTGGGGGGAAGTCTTGGCCCTGCCTGTAGAAGGAAAAACTGACCTCTCATCTCAGAGCTGTGGACCCTGGGGGGCAGTTTTCTCTTTTTGTCACTATCATTACTTTTTATATCACCTTTATTTCTGGAATATATTGACCCTCCATAGCATGGTTTTAGAACAGTGAATAAAAGAGCAGTTCAGCAAGACCACTCACCACACGTGTCTGACAGTTTGTGCAGTGTTCCCTACCCATAGTCCCCCACCTCTGCAAAGAGAGGAAAGTACATTTCCCAACTCTGTGTATCCTGTGTTGAGCATTTCAGATGTGGGTGCCTGGGGACCATTCAGAGCCAAATCTCTACCATTTAGTTACATACTGAGGTCTTTGCTGGGCTCATGGATACTCTCTAAAATAGCCAACGTTTCTGTTCTTTCTTGTCTCTTGGCAGAACCAGCTGCTTGCTAAAGGGCTCCTGTTTGTGGAAGAGAAGGTTCACCTGTGTGAAGGCGAGTAAGAGGGCCCCCCCCCCACTGGAAGCGGGTGGGTAGAGGCCTCTGGGAGATGGCCTGTGATGTCTGGGCAGCTGGGACACATCTGTCCTCAGTTTTCCTGGGTCTTGGCGCTCCTCTGCCAGGGCCAAATAGAAGTATGTGAGGCTTTATCGGGTTTTGTTGTTTTAGAAGAAGGCAGGATGGCTTCTCTGGAAACTGTTCTGCTGCTTTCCATGACTTCTCCCCATGGGCATCTACTGTTATTCTTTTTAAAAAAAATCTTCTTGGGGCGGCTAGGTGGCACAGTGAGTAAAGCGTCGGCCCTGGAGTCTGAAGGACCTGAGTTGGATCCGGCCTCAGACACTTAACGCACACACAAACAAAAACCTAGCCGTGTGACCTTGGGCAAGTCACTTAACCCCAATTGCCCTCCAAAAAAAAATCTTCTTTAATATTTTCTTTTTTTCCCAATTACATGTAAAAACAATTTTAACATTCTTTTTTTTTCAAATTTTAAGTTCCAAATTCTCTTCCACTTATTGAGAAGGCAAGCAATTTGATATAGGTTATACGTGTGTGGTCATGCAGAACACATCTCCATGTAAGTCATTCTGTGAAAGAAAATAGAGACAAGAAAAATAAAGTAAAGTAAAGAAAATGTACCTTGGATCTGCATTCAGGCTTTCTCTGGAGATGAACAATACCTTAGATTAGATAGATACATAGGTAGATAGATCATAAGTCCTACAGAATTGTTTTAGATCATTTTATTGCTGAGAATAGTTAAGTTATTCCTAGTAGATCATCATACAGTATCACTGTTGCTGTGTGCAATGTTCTCCTGGTTCTTCTTATTTCACTTTGCATCAGTTCATGTAAGCCTTTATGTTTTTCTGAGAATATCCTGTTCATCATTTCTTAAAGCACAATAATATTCCATCACAATCATATACCACAATTTGTTCAGCCATTCTCCAATTGATAGGCATCCCCGCAATTTCCAACACTTTGCCACCACTAGAAGAGCTGTTATAAATATTTTTGTGCCCATAGGGCCTTTTCATTTTTGTTTTTATCTCTTTGAGATACAGACCTAGTAGTGCTATTGCTTGGTCAAAGGGTATGCGTGGTTTTATAGCCCTTTGGGCATAATTCCAAATTGCTCTCCAGAATGGTTGAATCGGTATACCATGTAACCAATAGTACATTAGTGTTTTAATTTTCCCACATCCCCTCCAACATTTATCATTTTCCTTTAGTCATATTAGCCAATCTGATAAGTATGAGGTAGAATGTTTTAATTTGCATTTCTTTAATCAATAGTGACTTAGAACATTTTTTGTATATGACTATAGATAGTTTTAATTACTTGTCTAAAAACTGCCTGTTCATATCCTTCAACCATTTATCGATTGAGGAATGGCTCTTATTTCTATAAATTTGACTCAGTTTTCTTTATGTTTGAGAAATGAAGTCTTTATCAGAAAAACTCATTGTAAATTTTTTTTTCACAGTAACCATTACCAACTATGTATTACTCTCCTATTTCCCCCTGTTTATCCCACTCTATTTCCTTTTACCTTATCCATTCTCAAAAGTGTTTTGCTTCTGATTTTTACTTCCCCCAAACTGCCTTCCTTCTTTTTTTTGCTTTGTTTTTTTGGGAGGGCAATTGGGGTTAAGTGACTTGCCCAAGGTCACACGGCTAGTTTTAATGTTAAGTGTCTGAGGCCGTATTTGAACTCAGGTCCTCCTGACTCCAGGGCTGGTACTCTAATCACTGCGCCACCTAGCCACCCCCACAGCCTCCCCACGCCCTTTGGCCACCTTTACATGGAAAGGTACAACACATCTTTCCTGCTGACCTTCTGAGTTGTCTTGGAGTGGAAAATTGTTTCACTCTGTCTTTTTTGTGGGTTCTGCCACTCTAGAATTTGTTTAGAGTTGTTATGTAAAGGTATTTAGAGGAGTTTGGGGGAGATCTCAGGGGAGTCCCTGCCTTTACTCCTTCATCTTGGCTTGGCCCCTGTTATTCTTAGTTTTTGACATGACTAACCTGGATTCCTGATTGTAGAGTGGAGTTTGGGTTCGGCTGGGAGTTCTGATCCGGGTTGCCCTCCTACAGATGGAAGGGATGTCTTTTGGGAGTGGTTTAAAGTTTGATCACGGGCCAAAAGAGCCCCATCTTCTTGGAGCCATCAGGGCTGGCTCTCAGAATAGATAGGCAGTCATTGAAGGGGTATAATTTGAGGGCCAGGGAGGGGTGGAAAGGAAATCAAACATTCTGTAATTCCTACTATGTGCTAAGCATTTTTACAAATATATCTCATGTGTTCCTCCCAATAACCCTGCAAGGTAGAGGCAATTAATCTCCCCATTTTTCAGATGAATAAACTGAGGCAAATAGCCATGAAACGGCTTGCCCAGGGTCACACAGCCAGTAAGAGGCGGAGTGTAGACTTGGTCAGGTCTTCCTGCTCTGTTCACTGTGCCACCCCCTGCCTGCAGTCCCAGCCCAGTTTGTATCTCACGGTAATCCCTGTTCTGCGAGATTTGGGATGGATACTTAGTGGCCCTGGGCGTCTTTTCTCCCTCTTTAGAGGAGGAGGACCCTGGGGCCCTAGGTTCACCGAAGGAGTTGGTGCTTTTGTGAGAAAGGCAGTGCTGTGTAGTGGGTAGCACCCTGGGCTTGGAGACAATAGGAGCCTGCGTTCAAATCCTGCCCTATCATTCATTATCTGGGTACATTAGCAGGGCCCCTCCACCTCTCTGGGCCCGGTTTCCTGATCTGTAAAATAGCTGAGGGCTTGTGAGGTTACAGTGAAATCCTTAATGTGAAGTGTTATGTCAAGGGCAGTTATTATCCTTAACCACCGAGGCTACTGGTCCTTTGACCTCTCCCTGAACCTTTAAGATCTGGAAGGGACCTTAGAGATTCCCTAGTGAGTAAAACCCCTCGTTTAGAGCTCAGAGCAGAGGACAGAGCACCACAGGGTTGGAATCTCACCTCAGACACATAACAAGTGTGGGGTCCCAAGCGAGCCTCTATCTAAGCTTTCCTGGCCTCAGTTTTGTCATCTGTAGGGATAACTGTCATTTATAGAGCCCCTCCTGTGTGCCAGACACAGTGCTAAGAGCTTCACAGATATCTCCTTTAGTCCTCACAGCAATCCCAGGAGGTGGGTGCTGTTATTATCCCCATTATACAGATGAGGAAAGCAGTGAGGCAAGCAGAGTTTAAGTGACTTACCCAAGGTCAAACAGCTAGTAAGTATCTGAAGCCAGATTTGAACTCAAATCTTCATAGTATCCTATCCATTGAGCTATCTAGCTCCCCCTATACATTGTGTATATGTTTGTATATATTTTATATGTATAATGTGAGCTCCCTGAGGGCAAGGTGGTTCATTTGTCTTTGTGTTTCTAACTCCCAGTGCAGTACCTGGCATACAGCAGGTATTCAATAAATGCTTGTTGATTGGGTGACATAGGAGAGCCAGGCCTTCAGATCTTAGACCCTGTCCTTTTTCTGCTATTTCATCCTCACATTTGAAAAGAAAATAGTGAGTTGTTCCCCCGCTCCGAGTCTCCATGGTTTTAAGAGATCCTTTCCCCTTCAATCTCACCTCCTGTAATACCCACTGAAAAGTTCATACACTTGTTTTCCAAAATCACCCTCTTTCCCAGGTTATTTCCTTCAAAGGCAGCCCTAGAACATCTATGTTTCCTATATTCTTCCTCTCTTCCCTCATTTTTTCCCTCACTAAATAAATAGCATCTTGGGGGGAAATCACTAAGTGCATCTCCAAAGCTGTGTTCAGTCAAGCTGAGTTTGCCGTCTCTTAGTGTCTAATATGAACTGACCTAATTTCTTGGCCTCTCAAGAGCAAACACAGATTGCAATCAATTCTATTATCTAGGTCAATAAATAACAATAGTTACTCACAGTCTTCCCCCCTGCCTCTGGCAGACCATTCTTAGCAAAGGTGAAACCCAATTCTTGACTTGCATGTGGTGAGGGCTATATACCATGTGGGTCATGGATGAGTCAGGGTGAGTCTTCTGGGAGACAGTCCTGCCTGCCTGCCCTAGAGATATCTGAAGGGCTAGGGGTGGGGGGAGAGGAGAGGAAAGGCAGGAAGATATGTGAAATTTTTTATACCCTCTGCTAGAAGTTATGGTTTTTAGGGTGTCTTGTCTCTTTTTCTCTAACTGGTGCCTTAGTGATTTCAGAAAACACAACAGAATTACAGTGTGTTGTCTACACACAGTTAGCCTCTGTTAATGCCCACCAAGTATTTGCTCTATGGGGACCAGACATGGGGTAAGTCAAGGGCAGGGTCCTTGGTTCCTCATCAGTCATCTCCAAAATGATGCAATGATAGACTCCCATTTATCTGGTACCCACATAATTAGATGTGTTTCTGCAATATCATACATTGTGGACCAAAGGATGAGTCAAGACAGACCCCAAATGACACATATACTATAGCATCATAGGATTGAGAGCCAGCGAGGTCCCTTAGCTGCCATCTGCTCCAGCCTGAGGCAAGGTGAATTGATCCCCTTAAGCTCACACAGCTAGTAAATGGTAGAACACAAAACACGAAGCAGATATTCTGACTAACCCCCCATGGCCTGCTCTTTTTACAGCATCATATGTCACAGATTAAATTATAGTCAAACAAGTTTCAGGATTGCATGCCTTATTGTGTTACAAGGCCTTAAAAACTGATGGCCCATTTATGGTAACTCTCAAGGAATCACAATGTTTGATTAAGCAGGCAGCTTCCTTCATCGACCCTTCTGAATAAAGGGGGATTGGTTTTCTTCCAGGGACTTTCTGTTCAGCCTTGTATTAGCTGAGATATTTTGGGACAGTTATCAGTGAATCTGGGCTTGGAGATGATCACTGTTGTGTCTCTCTCTGAGAATGATGGGTTGACCTTTGGGGAGGGCTCAGAAGAGACAGAACAAAAGCTCTGTCTTTGTTTGTTTGTTAATTCTTTGGGTTCTTCCTTATTACAGATTGGAGGTTTGGGGGTAAACTCTGTCCCTTGTTATATATGTTGATTTGTCTGTTTGGAGTGACTTTTATCATTTATCATAAAGTAATTTAGAATAATAAAAACGATTCTATGACAGTCTTCTGGAACTTCTGTCTATAACAGTGTCCTTAGGGTCCATGTGGTAAACTGTACTTTTACCCTGTGGTGCTATTCAAAAGAAGACTTAAGTTCAAGTCCTAGTTCTAATATTTACTATTTGGGTGGCCCTAGACAAGTCACTTTAATTTTCCAGACCCTAAATTGGCAATAATGTATTTTACACAGCCTACATTACACACTTGTTATAAGGAAAGTGCTTTATAGGCTTTAAAGCAACAACAACAAAGGCATTTTTTAAGTTACTATTATTTGCCAGGCATTGTGCTCTGTGCTAAAAATACAAAGACAAAAGTGTGTGTGTGGTGGGGGGCAAGCAGAAGGTGATCTCAGAGGAAAGAGGGGGAGTTTTGCATCAGGAAAGGCCTCCTGCCAAAGGTTGTGCTTGATCTGAGTCTCAAAAGGAATCCAGGAGGTGGAGATGAGGAGAGAGAGCATTCCAGGCATGGAAGACAGACAGGAAACGGAGTATGGTGTCTGAGGAGGGAGCCCTGAGTAGGGCAGTCTGGCTGGATTGTGGAGGGGGATCAGAAGAAGCCTTAGGTAGAGGTAAGTTCTAGAGATGAGCTTTGAAGGAAATTAAAGGATCTGAGAAGCAAAGGTGAGGAAGGCAGGCTGTTCTGGACCTGGGAGCAGCCAGGACAAAGACATGGAAAGAGAAGATGGAATGCTGTGTGTGAGAAACAATAAGGCCTGTTTGACCACATTGTAGAGTAGATGAGGAAGGGGAGTAATGGGTCAAGAGAATGGAACGGTAGGTTGGGATTAGGTTGTGAAGGACTTTGAGTGTCAGTCAAGGTCGTCTTTGCTCCTAGGTGTAACCTGGTGCCTCTGCTGTGTGTTGAGCAGGGAGGTGACCAGATCAGACCAACATGTTAGAAATAATTATTAATCACTTTGGCCGCTGAGGGAAAGATGTACTGGAGATACAAGAAGCAGGAGGCAGAGATGCTTTTACAGGGGACTGGGTGGAAGATGATGAGGGGCTGAACTAGGCCAGTGGCCTATGGAAATGTGAATTTTGTTATTGTTTTTGCTGACATTTCTGGTCATAAGTCGCCTTCAGTCTGTCTTTAAGAAAAACATTTCCATCTCCCAGCAAATTGTCTGTTCCAGGCAGTTGTGTACTGCTCAGTCATTCTCCCAAGCTGTAGGTCCCAAGAGTATCTTCTTCATTCCATACAAGGACAAGAATTAAGGACAATGACCCCAGCTCCCCAGTCTTCGGAAACCATATCAGATCTAGGAGAATTTAAATGAAGGCCTGAGGAAATTAGATTAGGCACAAGGAAACATTTCTCATAGTGGAACTCCTTCCCTGATGGTCTTTAAATAATAGACAGATTCCCATTTTTTAGTGATGCCTTTGCATTCCTGTCAGCTTCAATTTCTTTGAAGTGGGGCCCTCCTATCCTGTATTGTCAGGGCCCTTGAAGGGTGTTTTGTAGTAAAGAGAAAGCTTGGGGTTTTGGAGTAAGGAGAAATGGGTTAAGATCCCAACCCTTCTGCTTCTCGGCTGGGTGGATTACTCAGCCCCTCTGGCCTCAAGTTCTGCGTCATAAGGGGAATGCACTGGATGACCTTTAAGGTCTCCCAAATCATTTTGTCCTATGAATGCATCTTTGTGCCCTTAAAAATTTGACTCTTTAATCTGAACAGTTGCTTTCTAGTTCTGTCCATTGTGCTGTGTTCTGGGGGCTGGTGTGCTTGCTGCTTATATGGAACATTCCATTTCCTGCCTCCCTGTCTTTGCCCCAGCTGTGCCCCTGGCCTGGAATGCACCATCTCCACATCTTAGAATCCTAGGTGACTTCATATATCAACTTAAGCACCACCTTTTGAAGCATTGGGGATACAAAAACACAAAATGAAATGGTCCTTGACTTTGTCCTAAAGAAGCTTATGTTCTACCAGGGAGAGGAGTGAGAGGGTGGAGAGAGACAGTGCTATATAGATGTATGTATGTATGTATGTATGTATAAATGCATACATATATGTGTATGTGTATATGTGTGTATGTATATGTATATAGGTGTATATATACACAAGTAAGTATAGTAGAATAGACAGACAAATACAGATGGACAGATGTGGAGATAGATGGACAGGTGGATGGTCTGATAGGAAGACAGACAGATGAATAGATGGATAGACAGGGTGAGCACTTAGTAAGTGCTTTTTATGTGGGCATACAAAGCTGAGGGATCCCTGTAGGTCTCACACAGGAGGGGACTGTTGAGCTGTGCTCAGGAGGGAAAGGAGCCTATGTTTAAAATGGAATTGGGAGAGGTGGGGCACTCACATAAGAAGGGATGATTCTGTTCTTTACCTCTGCCTTCTTGTCTTTCCACATCTAGGTGAAAATCGAATTGACCTTCTGGCTGAAGTATGGGATCACTTCTTCACTGAGACCCTCCCTACCCTACAGGCGATATTTTACCCTGTTCAGGTCAGTCTCTTTAGAGAAATTCAGTATACAGGAATTGTGGTTCTGCTTTCCATCCCATTAGCTTCCAGGTTTAGTAGTAATAGTAGTAGTAGTAGTAGTAGTAGTAGTAGTAGTAGCAGCAGCAGCAGCAGCAGCAGCAGCAGCAGCAGCAGCAGCAGCAGCAGCAGCAGCAGCAGCAGCTAGAGTAATAAGGAGTAGATAGTAGGTGGAGTGGTAGCTAGAGCAATGGATATGGAGTCAGGGAGACCTGAATTAGAATCCTCTCAATCAGTGACTAGTGATCTGGCTTTGATCAAGGCACAACTCAACTTATTCATCTGTAAAATGGGCATCATAATAGTGCCTACCTCCCAGGGTTCCTGTGAGATCAAGTGAGATAACAGTAAAGCATTTTGCAAATCTTAAATTATGATATAAATGTTAGCTGCCATTATTCTTGTTATTTTTATTATTAATTAGCTGGAATCTGTGAGCTGCAAGCTAGTCATGGGCTATCAGTTGTGGGTATTTTATCTTTCTTAGATCTCTTTGGTGCCATTTTCATTAAACAGTTCTGACTCAGAAGGGAATAGAAGCATAACTATCTTTGACTGCCCACATCTGTAGCATTTCTTTTGAGTACCCACATCTGTACAGTTGGATGCTGGGAGTTCTTACTCCGTACCCTGTACCCTTCACCACAGGAACAAGTTTGGTTTTCCTTGTTTCAAATAAAGTGTAGAAGGGGAGGATTTGATTCTCTTGTGCCTTTTTTAATCTTTGAAAAGTTTTTTTTTTATTATTTCCCCCCCCAAAGCCATGAGACAAACATGGCTTGCTACCAACCTCGGAGTCCTTTCGGATTTAAGATATTTGCTAAGCCTTCTTTCAGCTTGATCTGAGGATAGAATGGTCCCAAAGTGGAAAGGGCTGTTTCTGGAAGTAGTGAATTCCTTGTCCCTGGAGTACTAGGGATACAAAAACACAAAACTAAATGGTCCTTGCCCTTATCCTAAAGAAGCTAATGTTCTACCAGGAAGCAGGAGTAGTGGGGTGGAGAGAGAGAATGCTGCATATACATATGTGTGTATATGTGTGTGTAACACACACATATATATGTATATATACACACAGGCATGTGTGTGTATGTACACATACAAAGAGAGAGAGGGAGAGAGAGAAGTGAATAGATAGAAATACAGATGGACAGATAGGTGTGGAGAGGATGAATGGACATAATTTTCAGATGTCATATAAAGGATTCTTGTGGGGGCTGCTGTTGAATGGGTGGCTCTGACATCCATCCTAACCATATCCCCAGGCAGTGGAGATAGATACCTTCATAGACAGTTTGATTTAAAAGTTTTTGGTGGGGGTTGGAGTATAAAGCTAGGAGGTGGGAACAGTGTAAGGGACAGTGAAGGAGGATCCCAGTGAGGCATCCTTCCTTTGCAATCTGGTGAAAGCCCAAAACATTCTGGGAACAGAGAAATGGGAGCACTGCTTGTATGGGGCATGGTAGAAGAAAACATTGGATTCAGAGTTGACAATCCTTGGTTCAAATCTCAACTCTGATATTTTTTACCAGGTTTTGGTATGTTTACATCCCAGAAAATCTGTTTCTTTATCTATAAAAATGGAACTGATGATACGTGTACCTTTCTACTAAAGTCCTACCTTAATGCTTCTGTAGCACCCCTCTTTGCTTTTATTTGCATTTGTGAGCTGGACCTCTAGAGAGCTGCTATCTTAGCTTCTAGAGGAAAGACCTGTGGGTCTTCATTTATAATAATATAGCTTATGAGCCCCCACCAGTGTACTTCCCATTAACAGTCATTAGATACATTTAACTTAATGTTAGGAGAAACTGCCTAACCATTAGAGCTGTCCAAAAGTACACTTAGCTGCCTTAGGAGGTAAAGGGTTCCCCTTCACTGAAGGTCAATTAAAAACCAGATGAGGCAGGCTAGTGGGGCCGCAGACCAGGTTATTACTGAGAGTGGCTCGGAAACCTTAGGTCAGCTGGTCTCCTCGACCCCAGTTTATCTGGAATTTGGGGGTTTTCTTTTGTTAACAAAAATGTTTTAGAGGGATTTCTTGTTCAGTTTTTAGTTGGACTAGATTTTTTTTTTTTTTTGCTTTTTGGAGGGCAATTGGGGTTAAGTAACTTGCCCAAGGTCACACAGCTAGGTTTTTGTTTGTATATTAAGTGTCTGAGGCCAGATCTGAACTCAGGGCCTTCTGACTCCAGGGCCAGCGCTCTACTCACTGCGCCACCTAGCCGCCCCTGGACTAGATTATTACCAAGGTTCCCTCCAGCTCAGTCTATGGTAATGACTTTGGGATCCATGATAGCTCTTCAGGTACCTGAGAAGGGATGTTAGAGCCTACACAAAGCTATTCTTGGTTCTTCCCACCCCTACCTCTTAATGTTGGCATTTATTCCCTTAATTTTATTTCTTCATTCTTGGTCTAGAAATGTGATTTAATTGGTATAAGGAGATCCTAGTATGAAACCTCTTTCCATGGGTACAGATTAGCAATTGGTCTGTAACATACAGGGTTGCCTGGGTCATCTCCCAAATTTTTTTTCCCCTGTCTGGAGATTTTTGTAATTTTGTCCAAATGAGGAACTCCCAGTTGTGGAAAGTCTATCCACAATGCTAATGATAGAGATTGGAAACTGTCTGACAGTTATGGTCCTAGAGAGTTGCCTTGGGCACAGGGTTAAGTGACTTGCTCAGGGTCACACAGATGGTACACGCCAAAGGCAGCACATCAGCCTAGGTCTTCCCTGACTCTGAGTCTGGCCTCCTATCCATTGTGCCTTACTGTTTCTTCTTACTTTGATCCCTTGAAATACTTATGTTTATTCATTCATAAATATATATACATATATATATACACATGTATACATATATATGTAGATAGATAGATAGATGGATAGATTCCCTACATCAAGTAGAATGGAAGCTCCTTGAAGGCCAAGTTTCCCATTTTTTGGTATGGGAATCTCCAGTGCCTAGCACTGGGGACACACTTATTAAATGTGTATGGAAATGACATGGAGACCTTGTGTGTAAGCGGTGGGAGCTTCTTATCTGCATCAGTGGAGGGACATGTCACTTTCCTCCCTGTGAAATGAGGGGGTGAGACAAGGTGACCCCTAGAGCCCCTTGCAGTTCTGAGTCTACAGTGTTTCAAGGGAATGCCCACTGAATCTACCCCCCAGGGCTGCTTTCAAAGAAGGTACTTTATCAATGCTAAAACACTCTGCAGATGTGGACTTTTACCATCATTGTATACCATCAATATAAGGGAAAGAGTCCTGGCCCTGGAGTCCAAGAGCCTGAGCTCAAATCCCTCCTCTGACTGTTGCTTCCTTTGTAACCTTGTTTGTTTAACCTCCCTGGGGCTCAGTTTCTTCCCCTGTAATAAAAGGTAATCATATAGTAGCTAGCATGTGTGTGGTGCTTTAAGGCTTATGAAGCACTCTACATATATCCTATCTGATTCTCAAAACAGCCCGTGCCATTGTTATCCCCGTTTTACAGAGGAGAAGACAGAGGCAGACAGAGGTTAAGTGACTTGCCCAGAGTCGCAGAGCTAGTGAGTGTCTGAGGCCAAATTTGAACTCGGGTCTTCCTGACTTGAGGTCCAGCCAATAACTAGCTGCCTCTATAAGGATCTACAAAGGCCTTTGAGGCCCTCTGCAGCTCTAGAACTGGGATTCTATGAACCTAGGAGTGAAGGCAGTGCCCTGGGAAGGAGTGTGGTCTTCGGGACTGGAGGAGGTGGGTTTGAATCGCAGTTGTGATGACAGGCAGATTGGGTGATTGTTCCTTCATGTTCAGGATGGGGTGGTTGGTACCCTGCTTAGTGTAGAGTCAGGGATGCTGGAGCTTGAACCCTGCTTCAGGCACACAACCTCTGCCTGGCTTTGGAGGAGTCCCCTCCATTCTCTCAGGCCTTGTTTCCTCCTCAGTGATGTGAGGGGGTTGGATGACTAAGGGCTCTGACAACCCTCAGTCATTATAATCTCATGTATGTTTAATGAAACCATTTGCTCTTTGCTTTTTATCTTTCCTCATGCCTAACCAGGAGATACTGGAGTGTCCTTTGGGTAAGAGAGACATTTATGTATTTTTGGTTTTTTAATAAGAAAGGAGCTTAAGACCCTGGAGGGATCTGATGATTTGCTGACTCTTTAGGGCATTTTTTGAAAAGCTGGTCCTTGCTTAGGATGGGATTCCTTCCCATGGCTGGGTGCCCCTCAGAAGGGCTACAATAATTCTCCAAGGAAGGAATGATTAACTAGTGTAGAGGTCATATTGCATGAGCTGGGGACTCCCGCCCTACTATAAAGTGATTCCATGGCAAAACCCAAGACCAGAGTTTTCCTCCAGAAAAGGGGTCAAAGTTAAAGCCTTCTTGCCTTCGGGGAATTATGGGGTTGAGGGAGGGTGTAGGGGAGGGTTGGTCCTTACAGCCAAAACTTCTGCAACAGCAAGATTCATGGCATGGGATTCTGGATGTAATTGCACCCCTCTGATTCAATCTTTATTTAAACACCAGAGACACAGGGCACAAGTTTTATATCCTCCTCTGTTTTTTTATAAATCTTAAGTCTTCAAAAAAAATCATAAATGTATAATATTTAACATGGATCCCAGAAGCCCTAAAGGCAACATTTGAACCTTTTTATGGGGCAGACTGTAACCATTCATGCCCATCCCAAGACATATGAAGCAAACTGGATGGTTCCAGGAACTCAGCAGCAGGACAGAACAGGAACCTGCCAGATCCCCCAGGATGCCAGAAGTAATGTGGCATGGTAGGGACCTGGAAAGTGAGGAATACCCAGGCTCAGGCTGTTCCTCAACATAGCCTGGCAGTGTGACTGAGCAGATCACTTGAGCCCTGGTTCTGAGGTCAGAGGACCTGGGTTCAGATCTTTCTTTTGCTTGCTACCCACGAGACCTTGAACAAATCACTCAGCCTCCTCTCTAGTAAAACCAGTGGGCTGGACTTGGTAGCTTCTGAGGCCCCCTCCAGATCCCCTTCTGTAACCCTGTGATCCAGGCAACCCTCCAGGACAGTGATACAGAGAGAGAACTCACTGATCTTTATCCAAGGAAGAAGTTTTCACGCTGATGAAATCACAGGTCTGGACCCACCAAAAAACTGCCAGATACTACAATGAGATTCTCTGGTTAATAAGAAGATAACCCAGAAGATAGCATTGAATTGAATCAGCATTTCACATATACTTATAGACAGGCCAATTCAACATATAATTAAACATCTACTCTATCTCATATGCTATGCACAAGAAAAATTTGGTGTAGTGTTAAGTCTCATCACCTCTCCCAGGCCTCAGTTTCCTCAGCTACAACACAAGGGGGTGGCCTCTAAAATTCCTACTGGCTCAGTCTGTGGTCCTCAGGACTCTGTGTCAGTCCTTCGGAGTTCTAACATGGTATGAAATACATCACTTTACAGAAATTGCTTCTGTGAAAGGATCCTCAAAGGAAGAATTGGGGTTCTAGCTTGGAATTCTGGTGATGTTATTTAGAATTCCCTTGCTTTTGCAATCATTTGCACATCACTAGACACAGGGCATGCAAGAACTGTGTTCTCTTGCCTTCCTTTCTTCTTTCCCCACCATTATTTTTGCTGAGATCATTACAGGGTTTGACACTATCTCCACCTCCTTCCTCTTCTCCCATTTCTGTAGGCCTCCTCTAGCTTGAACCACAGTGAAGGCTGCACTCTGAAGTTGGCCCTGGGATCTCGTGGACTTGCAGGCTCCCAGAGCCAACGGCCACCGTGCCACATTATCTCTGTGTCCTTGGGCAAATCTTACTCTCTGGGCCTTAGTTTCTTCATCTGTATAATGACAGGTTCAGACCAGATCATCTCCAAGCATACTTCCAGGCCCCCAAGTCAATTATGATATTCAGAAAGTTCTTTGTGATGGTAAAAACAACATCAAAATATACAATTTCTGTGTATTTCTGTGAGTTATAATCATTGTAATTATCTGTAATTACCTAAGTGCGGTTATGAATTATAATACTTGTTTTTATTACTAATGCCTTCCCCTGGCATCTACACAGATAACCTCCCCCCTTATCTGCTGCACACAAAGCCCTGCTCTGCATGGTAAAAATACCTGGGGTTTTGTGATAACATCTGATCTCCCCAGAAGAGGTTTAGGCAATGTAGCATATAGATTACTTTCCTCAGAACGGAGTAAAAAATTAAACAATGAAAAGAATTCTCCTCCTCTTAAAATCTCTAATGCCATCAGGCTGCACTGGCCGTGCTCTGGTTGGGCAGGGATTACAGAGAAGCAGACCTTGTTTCTCCCCCCGCCCAAGTTGTAAATTTGTTCTGAGCTGTTCTGTCTTTTAGCACAGAAGTGGGCAGGTGGTGATCTGAGTTTCATGAGTGGGGGTCCTGCCCTCAGGAAGCTTCCAATGCAGGATCACCTGGAAGAGGCCTCCGACATTCCTAGGAGCAGTGGCTTAAGGTTGGAGTGCTTGACTTCCACCATCTGCTTTCCCCTGCCTCTGTGCCTTTGCACTGTAAGTTGGTCTCTCATAGCTGGAATGTTCTCCTTCCTCACCTTGGAATCCCCATCTCTCTTTAAAGCGTGGGTCAGTTGCTGCCTCCTGTAAGAGGCTTTTGCTAATTTCCCAAGTTGTTAGGGCCACCACTTCTTGTATCTATTTGGCATTTACTTCTCTCTCCCCAACTCGCATAAGAATGTAAGATCATTGAGGGCATGGGACTTTGGTTGTATCCTCAGCAAGAGCAGCTAGGTGGCACATGGCATGGAGTATCAGGCCTGGCCAGGTGGACACATCTTCCTGAGTTCAAATCTGGCATCAGACACTTGCAAGTCACCCTGTTTGCCTCAATTCCTCATCTGTAAAATGAGCTAGAGAAGGAAATGGCAAGTCACTCCAGTATCTCTGCCAAGAAAACCCCGAATGGGGCCATGAAGTGTTGGACATGACTGAACAGTAATCCCCAGCACCCAACCCAGACAAGGACAAAGCGGGCCTTTAGTATAGGCTTGTTGAGTTGGATTGGATTGCAATGACAAGGAAGCAAAGTTAGACTTCCTAACAACAAGAGCCTTCCTGGGGGGATTGGGTGCTTGGAAAACAGCGAGTTCCCCTTCTTTGGCGGTCTTTGTGCAAAGACCCATCAGGGACATTATAGAGGTTAGGGCCAGACTGTGGTGCCCCGAAGCTCCCGCCTCTGACATTCCACGTGTCCCTAAAGCACACCAGTAACTGCAATCAGAAGCAGGCCGATAGGAAGGGCCACACAAGTGGGAGGGAGGGGCATCATCAGGAGGAGAGAGGCCAGAGGACCTTGATTGACAGGCCCGCTTCCTCATTTCCCCTGACTCAGTGACATGGATGAGGTCACCCAGGCATCACCTAGATCCCTTTTGACCTGAGTCAGAGTTTCCCTGACTTCCAGGATCCTGGGGAAACCCTGCTTCTGTATCATGGAGGGAGGGTGACCAGGAGCATTCCCCAGGGGAAAGGAGCTTAGGAGCAGTACTTCTGGCGTTAGCATTGCCCATTCCCCTGGTTTTTCTCCGGGTCACAGATTTAGGGCTAGAAGGGGACCTTGGAGATCCTGGAATCATGGAGAGCACCAAAGGACCTTCCAGGACGTCTCTCTAGGCCACCCCCATCCTTTTAAGTGAAACTGAGGCCCACAGAGATGAAAATTTGCTGAGTTACCACAAGAACTAGGGGCTGTGAAGAGACTTGAACGTGGGTCCTCTGACTCCCAGCCCAACACACTTTCACTGTGACCCCCAGCTCTTCCTCTTTGTTCTGCCTGGGGCCACCTTCCATTCTCTTCTCCCACCTGTCTGTCTCCTGCCTGCTCACCTCAATGCCAGCTGCTTGCCCCATTCTTTTCTTCATTACATACCAGTTGTGGTGGTCCCTGAGGGTTTCAAGTCTGCTTCAGGTGTGAAAATCTTACTTCTTTAAGAGTGAACTCTGTGAGGGGAGACACCCTACTTGGTTCTTTGGAGCCCTCCGCAGCACTTCCGCAGGAATGGACAGCTAACTGGTCCTTAACAGGGCCTTCTGGAATGCGTTGGAGCGAATCGTAAAGGAGTGGGGCGATGGGGGACATTGGATGACTATGGAAGGGAGTGGTTGTCACAGAGCAGAGAAGGGAGGAGAACAGAGCGGAGGCACGTGGGGTGCAGTGGGGTGGGTTGGATTGGCTTGGTGGGGGTGGAGAGCGGTGAAGCTTTACCTTCTTGCCTTTCTCTCTGGTCCCCTCTCTTCTCTAGGGGCAGGAGCTGACTATCCGCCAGATTGCCCTGCTGGGCTTTCGGGACCTCGTTCTCCTAAAAGTAAAACTGGAGGAGATGCTTCCTGTGGGGCAGACCAAGGTCCCATCATCTATTGTTCAGATGCTGCTCATTCTGCAGGTGAGGCCATGTGGACCTGGTGGGCCCGGTTGGGGCAGGTGCCTGGTGGAGCAGGGCCAGTCCAGGAGGCAGGCGGCCTCCCTGGGTGGCTCACTGCCTCTGAAGTCGCTTTGACCTTTCCGTGTTCTGACCTTTCCGTGTTCTCATTCACCTGTGAGTTGGGCAAGGATCCTGGCCTTGAGGATGCTTTCCAGCTCAGGAATTCCGAGATTCTGTATCTCCAGTCATTCTTGAGCATGGTGCCTGACTTAATCAGTGTTATCTTTGTGCTGTTTTTAAATACCAATCTCTTATTCCACCCAATTAAGCACTTTCTCATGGACCAATAAATGTTTATTAAGCACCTACTGTGTGCAGAGAGCACTAGCACTATGTAGGGCTGAAAGAAAAAATATGGATAAGACAGTCCCTGCCTCACTGTGTTTGTAACTTGTATCTTTATTGGATTCAGACGTAAAGTGGGAAAGGTCATAGTTCAAAGACTCCCAGATCTCAGGCTGGAAGGACTTGGAGGTCCCTGAATCCAACCCCCTTGTTTTACAGAAGGGGAAACTGAGGGAGACAGCAATTAAAGTGACTTGCTCGGGGTCACAAATTTAGTAAGTGTCTGAGGAAGGATTTGAACTGAGTACCTTCACCTCGGTGCCATGGGTCCTTCTTGTACCCTCCAGGGGTAGACCAGGAGGGTTGGGGACTTCTTTATGCCCCATTCCCCATTGAATTAAGAGACAGAGACAATAGGTCATTCCTCGTCTCCTTGGAAGGAGATTAAATCGTGATAGAACAAAAAGGTGGCTCTAGATGGGCCTCCCTGAGGTTTGCTGGATCACTGGGCAGATCCCAGTGACATTGGTGCTCTTGGTCCCTCTCACCATTGTGCTGCCTCTAGCCTGTCCTGCCAAGCAAGCAAGCTCCCCCTCCCTTTGCCAATTGCTTGAAAAATGGCCATTGGTCACCTGAGTAGTCCAGACTTGGTTGTTAGGGTCTTTACAATCTATTTTCCTAGGGAGTTGGAGTGGGGGTGTCCACATTTCTGGAAGTGTGGGCCTATTCCCAGCTGGCTCAATCATGTGCTGAAAAGTTGTGTGGAAAGGGTTGGATTTGGGGGGGTCAGAGGGCCTGGATTCAGTTCCCAGCTTTTCTAATTACTATCTCTGTGACCCTGACAAGTCCTTACACACACACACACACACACACACACACACACACACACACACACTCATAAAGCTCTTCATAGTTGGAAAGGACCTCAGAGATCTTTTAGTCCTGTATCTCAATGACAAAGCTGGTCCTCCAGCCTTGGTTGGAATAACACTGGTCAGGGGGAACTCTCTCTCTCCTGTGACATTTAGGGATCGCTTCCTGTGGCCAAGCCTACCTCTTTCTACCTCTTGCCCATGGTAACACAAGCAGAACAAAGGTAATCTCCTTTGCACGTGTCGGCCCTTCAGATACCAACTGTTAGCACCTCCTTCAGTCTTCTTTTATCCAGGTTAGACATCCTTGTGTGGCTTGATCTCAAGGCCCTCCACCATCCTGGTCTCCCTCCAGGTTATCAGTGGCCTTCCTAAAATGGAGTCCTTGGATGACAGTACTCTGAAGGGAGCCAGCCTTGGGGGCTGTGTAGAGTGGGACCGTCCCCTCATCCTGGGCCCAAGGCCCACTAATGGAGCCTGAGCTTGCTCTCTCTAGTGGGTAGAGTGTTGGACTTGGAGCCAGGGAGACCCAAGTTCATTTTTGTTGTTCATTTGTTTCAGTCAAGTCCAACTCTCTATGACCCCATTTGAGGTTTTCTTGGCAAACATATTGGTATAGCTTGCCATTTCCTTCTCCAGTTCATTTTACAGATGAGGAAACCAAGGCAAACAGGATTAAGTGACTTGCCCAGGGTCATACAGCTAGTAAATTTCTAGAGGCTGGATTTGAACTCAGGTCTTCCTGATTCCAGACCTGGCATGCTGCCCCTCATCCATTCAATATACATTTACTAAGTACTTGCTACGTGCCAAACACTGCTTGCTTAGCTGTGTCACACTGGACAAGTGACTGAAACTCTTTCAGCCTCTGTTTCTTTATCTGTAAAACCCAATAAACATTTATTAAGCTCCTACTACATGCCACATGCTGTGATATGCGCCAGAGATACAATCAATAGGAAGAAAGACACTCCCTGCCCTTAAGGATCTGATAGTCCAGTGGGATGGCAATAGTTTCTACCTCCCAGGGTTGTGCTCTTTTTTAATGCTCTTTGTAAGCCTTGATATAGCGCCTTTATAAAAGCTAGTTATTGGTATTAATATTCATAATAGCTAATATTTCTATGGCACTTGCTATGTGCCAGGCTTTACAGTATATTGCCTCATTTCTTATTGCCACCATCATCAGTGGCTGAGCTCACAGCCCCCACAGCCCCTAGCCCCTTTCAGAGAAGCCCCCCTTCCTCTTCTATCACACTAGATGCTTGGAGAGGGCCCTGCCAGCTGCAAAGTCTCTGGCCTCACTCTGACCAGGAAGAGGTTGGATGGACACGCTCTGAGGTGTTTCCAAGAAGTGTAGCTGCTGGAAGGGAGAAGGGAGGACCCCAGCTGGGGGGCCGCAGGGTAGGGGCAGCCCCCTCCAGGGCTGGCACTTCCCCAGCCTCAGCTCTGGCTTCCCTCTCTTGTCTCTCCTTTCCCATCATTGGTCATTTCTCTTCTGTAGGGTTTCTGTGCAGGGTGGGGGTGAAGGTAGCAGCTGCTGATGAGGGGGAAAGCTGCTTTAGAAATAACAAAGGCAGTAAAAGTGAGTGAAAGTGATTCCTAGGCCCAAAAACCAGTTGAGGTGGTTTTGTGGCTGAAAGTGCTCTCCTAAATGGGACCTGATGAGATGAGGCCTCTCCCCGCCCTCACCCTGGGTTCCTTGGGAGGGTGAGTGACTCAAGGAGTGACAGAAACTGGCCTCAGAGGACGCCTGGTGGAACCCGAGGCTCAGTACAAGTGAAGCCCCCCGCCCCACAGCATCCCTGGGGACAGCTTGCCTCTGTTTGGAGACCCCCTGGGTCGGGAATTTCCCTGCATTCCAAGAATGGGGAGCCCTGATGGTTAGCAGACTTTCCCTCCATGAAGGCTGAATTGGTCTGGGGTAGTGCTTATATTTCTGAAACATTTCCACACTCCCTCGTGATTTCCCTTTTGTCTTTCTCCTTCTCCCTCTCCTCCTTTTTTCCTTGCCTCTTCCCTCATTGGCCTTGCCACATACTCTTTGTCACTACTGTTATCTGCATGACCTTGATAGGTCATTTTCCCTGTCTTGGACTCAGTTTCCTCATCTGTAAAATGGAGGGGTTGAACCAGTTGGCCTTTAAGTTCTTCAGCCCCATTTTTGTTTTCATATGTGTCTCGTATATACACACAGACACACATGCTATTATGTTCCTCGTGGCTCCCCATTAGACTATAAACTCCTCGAGGGCTATACTATTAGATCTTGCATACATTTGGTGATTACTAAGTGCCTGTTAATTGATTGAATGGAGGGGAGCATGATGTAGTAATCAGGGTGCTCAGCTTGGAGTAGAGAGAACCTGGGATCAGACACCCCCTTTAGTGCTGGCTGTGTGACCATGGAGGAACAAGCCACTGACTGCCTCTCCATCCTCATCTATAAAACGGGGACAATACGGCCCATCTCCAGTGGCTTGTTTTAAGGCTCAGCTCACATGACATGTGTAAAGCCCTTTGCCAGCTCTTAAAGCATCCTGTATGCCCAGTGGTAACAGCAGCAGTGATGCTGGTGGTTGTTGGGGATGACTGAGGTGCTAGCATTCCCACCAGCTCCCATAGCACTTTGTTCAGTCAGGATAGGTGCTTTGAAATGCCTGTGGCTTGAATTTAAGTCAAAGGAGGCTGCCTCAGCTGCCCTTGTCTTCCAGAGTCTTGCTTTGTAATGAGAGTGAGGTACTTTTCCCTTCCCCAGGCCTCACTTTCCACATCTGTACAAATGTGGCTGCCAGCGGCCAGCTAGCTGAGCTCTGCTTGACCTTTGTTTGCTTTGGGCATTGCTTTCCAGAGTGTCCATGAGCCCACAGGCCCCAGTGAGGCCTACCTGCAGCTGGAGGAGTTGGTGAAACGGGTTGTGTCTCCCTTCCTTGGCACCAGCAGTGGGGACCGAGTCTTCTCAAGTGCTGCTTGTGCACTGGGTAAGGGGTGCAGCTCCCTGGCTGCTGGGACCTTGGGCCACCCTTCTTAGGGGGAGTATGGGGTGATACTGTCAAGGTGGGTGCTGGGTGGGAGTGGCCCAGAGGGTTGGAGGTTGGAGGTGTGCTGGGTTGGAGGGGGCAGGTGGGGATGGTGGCCGTGCTACTGCTGGGAGCTGATCAGTCCCAGATCTGGCTCAGCTGTCACTCATTCTTCCTGAGCTGTACCACAGGGCTTGAGGGATTCTTCCCCAGGGACTGATGGCAGAGCTATGGGTCTGTGTGTGTCTTACTGGCAGTTTGACCAGTGGCTTTCTTACCCTCGACCTGGGTGTTTAGGTTCCCCACATCCAGTACTGGGATGTTCTCTCTGCCTTGGCTCTTCTGCCCCATGATACTCACCTGTTGCCAACCCCCTCCTTCATAGTGGTTGTTAAAGTTGATGGTTTGGGGACTTTAATTTTGTCCCTCCAGAAGACAAAAATAGGAGAAGGAGGAACAAGTTCTTAAGAGGCTGATTTCAACTCTATGTAAGGAAACAATTAGTCCTGCTCTAAGTGGGATGCCCAGCCGTGACCTCAGGTGCCTCCGTTTTCTTCTCTCCAGCTCTAACTCTGTTGTCCTGTGATATTAAATGAGAGTAGGCTGGAATATGGACACTGATATGAACTCATGGTACCAGCCACAGTGATTAGGAAATGGTGGAGACTGTTTCTATCCCTATCTATAAGTAAAGGACTCAGAGAGGAGAGAAAGGTCAAAGGACACAGGACTATAGATCTAAAACTCAAAGGGTCCTCATGGGGATCGTTGAACCTAGCCCCTTTGTTTACAAAGGCAGAAACCAGAGGCCTAGAGAAATGAAACCACCCTCCCAAGGCTGTGCACAGATCTTAAGTAACAGGTGGAATTGTGAACCTGGTTTCTCTGATTCCAGATCCTGTGATTTCTGCTGCACTCAGATGTGGCGAAGGAGTGCACATGGGAAGGTGTGTAGGGTGGAGAAGGGGAATGCAGCCTTTGCTCCAGACTGAAGAAGGAAGTTCTTGTCCTTTGTCTGGGCCTCTTTTATCAGAGGTGGGCAGGACCCATTCTTGGCCGTTCTCACAGTCTGGTTTATGTTTCCCTGGAGACACCTACTCAGTTGACCACCGTAACCACAGGTGACAGGATGCCAGGTCCTGGCTTGCTCCAGGCTTCTTGGTGAAGTCATTCTGTGCCCAGACAGCCACTTTAAGAGAGTTTCTCTGTCTTCTTCAAATCCTGCCTGGGCACTTTGCTGGCATGGCCTCAACAGGACCAGCTGCCATGTTGCCTGGGCCTTGGGCTTGTTGCTGTAGGTCCATCCAAGTTGGGAGGGGTGGGTTTCCACGGAGGCTTCTGTGGTAGGCAGTGGTCAAGACACCTGTATAGTTTTAGTGGAGTGGGGCAATGGGAGGGCTTTCTTCATCATCTGTGTACTGCTAAAGACAAGAGGCCATTTAAAGCAGGGGTTCTTAACATTCTTTGTGGCATGGACTCCTTGGGCAGTCTAGTGAAGCCTATGAGCACCTTCTCACAATAATAATTTTAAATGAATGAAATAAAATACATAGAATTTCAAAGCAAATTAATTATTTTGAAATACAGCTATCAAAAAAAAATTTTAATTCATGGACCTGAGCTTAAGAACCTCTAGCTTAGAAGGTAATGAAAAAATTCCTCTGGGAGGATGGAGGCGGAGGGGTGGGGGTGGGGAGTATGTAGGCAATGTCAAAAAGAGAACATTAAACTAGAAATCTGTTTCTTTAAAAAGAAGTCATTGTAGTGGGGATGATAGGCCTTCACCAGCTCATTAACGAGAAACATGCAGTAATTAACATTTTATTAATAATAACTATCATTTACATAATGCTTCATGGTTTACCAAGCACTTGATAAATGTTATCTCTGATCAGAGCCTTACAATGACCCTATAAGGTAGGTGCTCCTATGATCTGCATTTTACAGTTTCGGAAACTGAGGCAGATGGAGCTTAAGTGACTCTCCCAAGGTCATTGCTGATTAGTGTCTGAGGCAGGATTAAAATTCAGGTCTTCCTGACTCCAAGGCCAGAGTTCTATGAACTGCCTCACACAGCTGCAAAGGTCCCCCTGGGATCTGCTCTCATACATTCCTTGTAGATGCGACCCCTGTATTTTGATTTCTGTATAGACCAGAGCAAATGTGTTTATATATAGACCAGAGCCTGGGTTTGGACACCTGGTTCTGCTACAAAACCTGGCTGGGCCTGTTTCCACATCCACATCCATTTCCTTTTCAGCAAAGCATGGAGATTGGAACAGACAGCCTTGCTTAGGTAGATGTGACCTTAGCAGATCAGTAAAACCTCAGTGGGCCTCAGTAATGGACTTTCTGTGAAATGGGGGGATTAGAAAAGAGAGCCCGCCAGGCCGCCCTGGCTCTTGGTCCTTTGGCCTGTGGAGTCTGTCCTCTTGCCAGTGGATCCGTGCCCATTTTGAAGTGAGACTGAAAGGCTTCAAAGGGATACAATAAGACCCGCTCTGCAGGGTGGCCCAAACGACGTGTGTGTCCCCCGCCCTGGGTGAGCTGTGACTGTTCCCAGGGAGTGGGGTGGAGAAGAGAGGATGCCATTTACCATCTTTGGGGATTGTGGCTCTATAGCAGAAAGGGACCAGAGGAAGCATTTAGTCCAGGCCTCTATTTAACAGATGAGGAAATAGAGTCACGGAGATATGGAAAGTGACTTTCTCAGTGTCCCACAGGTGCTAAGTGACAGAGTCAGGATTGGAAAGCAGTCCCCCAACTGTCAGTCTAAAGGCACTTTATTACATTTTTAAAATAGGGGAGGAAGAATCCATTTCCCTGAGTCATTCTGAAATCTGCAAACTCTGGCTCTCTCCCCCAGTTTAGTTGTAGAGGCTCCCACCCACAAATCCAGATGCCCTAAGCTTCATTTCTCCTTCACAAAAGCCCCATGGACCAGTTGCCCTCCATTGTCTCTTCTGATGGCTGGCTGGGTATTTTTCTTTTAAATGAAAGCAGCTCTATCCAGATACGATGACATTTTTTTTTTTACATGACAAGCAGCCCATTTGTCTCTACCTACCAGAAATAGTGACTGGAAAGGAATGCCCCACTATGGGATTGGTGAGAGGCCTGACAATGGCGGCATTGTCCCCAGCCCAGCCCTGTGGAGAGGAGCCATTGAGGCCGGGAGATCAAAGGCCTGGGAACCCTGAGTCCCCAACAAAGGGAATGAGGAACCTATCCTTGGAGCAGCCCCTCTTCTTTGGGCCTTTCAAAGGCACTGGAATTTTGGCCCCAGCGTGGTGTAATTAATTCCAAAACCCAGCAGGGCATCTAGTGTGGGAGGGCTGGAGGGAGGCCCCGTGGGAAAGGGATGAGAAGTGGCCGGGAGGCAGGTATGAACAGAGCAGAGGTAGCAGAAGCATGCGCTGCTGGCCAGTGGCCCTTCAGTATGGATGCTTGTTAAGGCGACAGTGCCAGGGATGTGAGCCCTGCCAGGACACAGCGGCCACTCGGCCCTGGTCCCTTCTGAAGCGTCTCAGGCTCTTGTCACTGCGAAGAGGAAGAAGGGGAGGGCAGAAATAAGCAAACCTCCGATGCAGGCCCTGGCATCCAGGCACGGCATAGGCCTGGCTCAGGGCCTTGCTTCATTCTACCTTGTCCCCATGAGCTGGAGTTTTGTTTATAGAGAACCCAGAGCCCCAGAAAAGGCAAAAAAAGAAATGAGGCGAAGAAAACGGAGGAAAAAATAAGAGGAAAATCACAAGATAGTGTAGACCCAAAGAACATATGGGAAACACGTGCCAGCACCAAGATAATGTTGGCAGTGACTGTATGACCTTGGGTAAGTCCCTTAACCTCCCTCAGACTTAGCTTTAAAATGACATCTTTGGACTATGTTGTCCCTAAGCCCTTTCCATCTCTAGACCTATAATCTGTGATGAGAATTATAGTAACAATAATTAATGACACATACATAGCACCTTTCCTCCAGGAAATGTGATGAAGACCAAGGTTTGAGCCTGCTGGACCAGGCAGTCAGTCATTTATTAAGTGACTGGGATCACAGGGTTAGGACTGGAAGGGACCATAGTGATCATTGAGTCCAGAAACAGGCCCAGATAGGTTAATTAGTATCTAGCAATTATATAGCACCTACTGTGTTCCAGGCACTACTAAGCACTGTGCCATTACCATCTCACTCAGTCCTCACAACAGTGGGAGGCAGGTGCTGTCATTATCCCAATTCTGCAGATCAGAAAACTGAAGCAAAGAAGTCAGATGACTTGCCCAGGGTCATACAGCTAGTAAGTGTCTGAGGTCGGATTTGAACTCGGTTCTTCCTGATTCAAAGTCCAGTGTTCTATTCCCCACACAAGATTCAAAGACAAAAAGAAAAAAAGAAAAAAGAAATCTTTGCCTTTAAGGAGCTTATATTCTGTCAAGGGAGACAACATATATAGATATAAGTATGTAGAAAATAAACACATAAATCAAGGTAATTAGCAGGGGTAGAGAGAGGGGCATCAGGAAAGGCCCTATTGCAGAAGATGATTTGCAAGGAGCTTTGAATCGAGTTAAGGATTCTGCTTAAGGAGGAGCAATGTGAATGTGGTTCAAAGAGTGTGATTTTGGAATCAGAGGGCCTGTATTCAAATCCAGACTGCCACACACCACTAGTGCTGACTGGGGTCTGTAACTACAGTTATCTAGCTCTCAGTTTTTCCCTCTTTGACATGGGGGTGGGGTGGGAAGAGGGAGAATGACTCGGTGATCTCTAAGGGCCCTTCCAGCCCTTAGTCTGTGATTCCCTCACACTCAGTCATGGGAACCAGGCCAGATTATCCCCTCTCTAAGCGGGCCCATGTACCACCCCTTCCTGTGGGAAGTGCCCGTAAATGGATCAGAGATAGCCAGTGTTGGCTGAAAGAGTTGGGAGGTTCTCTCTTACAGGGGAGAGATGAAAACTTGGGCTACATTCACTGTAGTCCCTGTTCTTCCCAGAGACTGAGAGAGAAGGAAGGTGGAACAGAGAGCCCCAGCCTGCTGACGTCTCCCATGCCAGAGATAGGATACACAGAGTTGTGGACAGCCTAAAGCAGGCTGAGTTCATGCTGGAACTTCATGATGCTAAATGGAGATTTTAGGTTTAGAAAAAAACCTTCAGTCCTTCAGAGGTGCAGAGATGTGCCTGAGGAAGATCTGGGGCGCTGGCCAGCCTAGTGATGGAAGCTTAGGCTGCCCTTGTGGCTGGCAGGACCAAGCTGGGAGGTTCTGTAGAGGCTTCCCGTCTACCCCCCTTATTTTACACATGATGCTCTCAAGGCCTAGGTCCAGGGAAGTCTCTGGTGTGGAGTATCATGCTTGGGAAGAACGTTCATTGCTAAGCTGGAGAGAATCCATAGGAGGGCAGCTATGATGAGGATGGGCCTGTGCCCTCAGGAGCCATTGGTCAGAATCCTGGTGTTTTGCCTGAAATATTTGCAAGCCTGTCATTTGGGAAGGGGATTAAAGGTTAAAAAGGCTTGTCTGGGGTAGGGAGTAAGTTTACTTCAATGGTAGGATCTGAACCCAGGTCCCCTGATTCATTCCAGGGTCGGTGTCCTTATACCATAGTGCCTCCTTTGAGAGCAGAATACTCTTGGCAGTCTCAAAGTATGAACATTCCTCATGAGGGCAGCCAGTAACCTCAGTGACATAGATTGAGAGCCAGGAGGTCTCCCAATTTGAGATTGCCTTGTCTAACCCCTTCATTTCATAGATGAAGAAACAAGGCCTTAAAGAGGGGGAGTGACTTGCCCAAGGTCACACAACTAGTTTTGTGTTAAGTGTCTGAGGCCGGATTTGAACTCAGGTCCTCCTGACTCCAGGGCCAGTGCTCTATTCACTGCACCACCTAGCCACCCCCAGGATCCTCAGATTCATTCCTGAATTTGTTATTCTAAGAGTAGGATGCTCTCCAATTCAGTATTCATTCACTAAACATTTATTAAGCACCGACTGTGTGCCAGGCATTATACTAGACCCTGAAGATAAAGAGATATAAAGAGTACAGGCCTGCCCTCAAGAAGCTTACATTCTACTGAAGGAACTAGTAAGGCAGGGACCTTGCCCCCTGCAGTGATGCCTCTTCTTTTTCTCCTCCAGCACGCCGGCACTCTCGAGCCCGCCCCAAGGTGACTGTCCTGAACTACTCACAGGCAGCAGTGACCCCCCGACCTCTCCACGAGATGGCCTTGACCCCCCTGACAGAACAAGAGGGGGAGGCGTACTTGGAAAAGTGCGGCAGCATCCGCCGCCATACAGTGGCCAATGCCCACTCAGACATCCAGCTGCTCGCCATGGCCACCATGATGCACTCTGGCATGGGGGAAGAGCCAGACAGCAGCGACAAGTGCCTGCTCCTCCCACCCAGCTTCCCTCCCCACCGGCAGTGCTCCAGCGAGCCCAACATTGTAGACAGCCCCGAGGAGCTCGAGGAGGGGGTGGTGGACGTTCAGGAGCAGGGGGAGCTCAGCTGTACATCTCTCAGCTGAGGCTTCCCTTGGTGAGGAGGGAGAAGGAGAACCCCCAGGCAAGCCTTTCCCAGTGGCCAGAGATCACACCAGAAAATCAGAATGCTTGTCCTTGCATCTAAGGAACATTTCTTTGTTTCACTGTCTGGGGATGTTTTGGAAGCAAGCCAGGTTTAATTCTGTCCTCGAGGTCACATCCAGATGCCAGGACCTTCCTTTCCCTTTGGTGATACTGCCTCTGACCCTCGTCCTCCATGTCTGGACCAGACATCATCTAACATCGAAGGCCCAGCTCCGTAGCAACCCCTGTCCTGATTCTCCAGATCCTAACCCTCTGACCCAGGTAGCCCCTTCTAACCATCCCTAAGGCAGTGGTCCCTTCCACAGTGATTTTCTCGTGCTGCTGGGGGTATTTCTCAGTGTGTGTGGCATTATTCTAGCAGGGGGTGGTTTACTGGACCTTGGTCACTTGGTTGACTGTGCCAACAGGAACTTTTTCCTTGGAGCTATCTTTCTTGTTGCTTTTGAAGCAAAGGACAATGGGGGACATAAAGAGGAGGAGGAAGGAGACAGAGTTAACTTATCTCCTTCTATGTTGGGAAGAGGAAAGATGAGAAGGCCCTTAATCCCTGAGATTCCAAATGAATGATGGCATTCCAGGAATGCTTTGAATTCAGAGCATCTTGGTTTGTGTGTTTCATATGTAAAGGAAGAGTTGTCCCCCAAAGTGGGGCAGAATGGAGTTTATGTGGGTAGCATTTCAAATCCAGTCAAGAAGGGTGCTGGGACTGGGATTGGACTGGGGAACCCAAACAGTTCCTCCTTGGGGACCCTTGTTAAATACAAAGAACGTGTGTGTGTGTGTGTGTGTGTGTGTGTGTGTGTGTGTGTGTGTGTGTGTGAGACAGAGACAGAGACAGAGAGACAGAGAGAGACAGAGACAGATGACAGAGAGACAGAGAGAGGGGGAGAGAAAGAGACTGACTCAAGGTCTTCAGCTTCTTAATTCAGACACTGACCTTTCGCCCCATTTTGAGTGAAAATGACTGCCTGACAACTGTTAGACTATTCCTGGAATTGACTTGAATTTTTAAACTTGTGTGTAGTTCATTAAAAAAAAGTTGTTTTTGTTTATTTGCAAAGGTTTGCACGTAGGATCTCGCACTTTTCATCTGATGTCTTCAAACTGGAAAGAATATACCTCCCTTTCTCTCCTTCCCCACTAGTGGCTGCAGGAGTATTTTAGGGGCAATGAGGTTGGAGTGGCGACAACTGGGGGGCCACTAAGAACCGCAGAAGCCATGGTTCTTGAAACAAAAGCCAGCCTCTGTGGGCTGTATTAGTAGCTTATGAGGCACACTCCCCATCCCACCTCCCAATCCCCTCAGGTCTTATGGATAGAAGGCTGCTCCTGGAGTCAGGAGGTCTCACCTTGGATACAGCCCAGCCTCTCCATGATGGACAGATCACTTAAACCTTTCACTGGCAATTATCCAAGACTAGTTGCTAGTCTACATCTAAAGCCATTTCTGCCCTGAGAGTTTCCCCACACTGATGAAAGCAAGGGTAGGAGGCTTTGAGGGAGGGGAGCCACCTTGCCTTGTGGGTTAAAATTTAGCACTGTGTAGGTGAGAGGAGACAGATAAGGGAGAAACTCATTCTCTGTGGGTCAGAAAATGTGTCTGCTTCTGGCACACCTGAAGTTGTTAGGTTAGCACACCAGCTGTTGTTCCCCTTTTAGGAGAAGAGCATTGTGTGCATGTGAGTTATTAGTCTTGTGATGTTTCCATCATTAAATCCAATGCTATAAGGCAACTCTATTATCTGCTAACTCCAGCCAGCCCTCTTCCCTTTCTCTAAATGTGTTTCCCTGTCCAAAACCCCTTCGTATTAGATGGTCTCCCCTTGCCCCACTAGACAACTTCCTTGGCTCTTGTCAGTCTGTGGGAAACATTTTTTTTAATAATAGCGACCCAAGTAAACCTGGCTCCATATGGACATCAAGCCAGGGGAAGGTGGTTAGAGCAGCCAGCAGGGGAGGAAGGATCCCCTGAGCCTGAGGCCTTTGCACATCCCCTCTGTTAGCAGCTTATAGCATCTAGCAAATAGGATAATTTATCCGCTTTCTCTGCCATGTAACTTTGTTCTGTCATTTGGAAACTATGTTTGTTCAAAATTGCTCTATTTTAATGGTGTTTTTAGTGACTCTTAGACTGTGAGCCTGTGAAGAGACCACCGGTCATCCACCCTAGCCCACCCCTTTCACGTCAGTCATTTTTTTTCCTTCTGCCCCTCTTAGTAAATTTTCTGAATGGAATCTTTGAGAACTCAAAGGAAAGGTTTTTTCAAGCAAAATCTGTGTCTGTGACTTGATTAGGCTTTATGAACTGAGCAGTACCCACTCACAGTCAGAAAAGTAATAGATTGTGCCTCTGCTAACCCTTGTGTTTTTCAACATGATGGTACATTTAACTCATGGCTGCTATCCTCAGCATTTACACATGAAACAAAAGTCGTATGCATTCCTCCTGGAATTGTGTTAAAATGTACTTTTTCATTATTGAGGCAAAGGGTCTGTTAAAATACACACAAACAAAACCATGATGTGGAAAAAAAAGAAACCACTGGTTAAATACATAAGCCATTAGGTTAAGAATGGGAATGTTCATAAGGAAATAATTCACCGAATCCTATTTGCTGATGGGTATGAGTTAAGTGGAGAACTTTACCCTCAATCTATACATGTGTATAATTATATATAATATATCACTATATTATATAAAATTATATGTGTGTCATTCTGTGTATCTTAAAGATGGCTCATGTTTTGGAGATAGGTTGACCTTCACACTTGTAGCAGGAATGATGTCCTTAGTGCCATAGCTATCATTTCCTCCATATGGAATGAGGGACCACTCCCACTGTATTTGCTAGAATTTTCTTATTGTCGACAGAAGCCAAGGCAACTACAAAGTCCAGGCCAAAAGTCTTTCAAGTTGTCTGTTTGTTGTGTTCCCCAAGTAGATTCAATAAACACCATTTGGTATTTCTGATCCCATTCCTTGCCAACGTCGTTTCATTGTTGTCTCTTGTCCCAAACACAGCGGGTCTGTTGGCACCCCAGCCATCCTGCCTTCTTGTTCTTGGTTTTTCCTTCGGGGGCCCTCTTCCTGTTGCCCCTCTTTCTAAAGTTTAGGGAACAAGTTCTCTCTGAGTTTTCCTTTGCCACCCTAGGCTGGGTGGGGAATGACTATTTCCCAGGGAAGCACAGATTGTCCACCGAGCTGAGGAAACACAGGATGGAGCCCTGAAGAGAGACTGAGTCCCCTTTCATTATGATCCGGCCAATGGAAAGGAATGTGTTTGGTCTTGAATGCTTGAACTAGTCTGAAGACTATATTTACTCAAGGGCTGCTTCCCTCTTAGGGCACAGCATGGTATTAAGAGAACTGGATTTAGCTCAGAGGACCTGTTTGATGCCTGGTTCTGCCTCTCCCTTCCTTGTGTGAATGGAGGAAAATCCTTTGGCCTTCCTAATCCTGGTTATCTTTGTTAAAAAAAAAATAGCAGGGGTGGCTAGGTGGTGCAGTGGATAGAACACTGACTCTGGAGTCACGAGGACCTGAGTGCAAATCCAGTATCAGGCACTACCTGTGTGACCCTGGGCAAGTTACTTAACCCTGATTGCCTGCTTTGAGGTTCCTTCCAACTCTAAATTGGGGAATTCTATAATAATCATTTTGATGCTCTTTCTCTAGTTTTGAGGAAGGTTAATCTTCCCTTCCCTTCCCCTTCCCCCAGCCTTCTCCTTTCTGTATTACATTTGGCAAAGGCAGTAGCGACAAACCCCTGGAGATTTCCTTAAGTTTTTGAGGAGGCATAAACTTTTAAAATTTAAGTCTTCTTCCATGTAAATAGGTTCACCCTCAGTGCTCTTTACCTGCCCTTAAGAAGGAGGCTTTGGTGGCATGTTCTCATTTGCTAGGGTGAGTGATAAGACAAAATAGCCCCTAACCCTACAGCATGCTCCCAGTGTCGCAGTGCAGAGAAATTATTCATTCATTTGTTTATCCCAGGGTCAGATTTGCATTGGTGAAGATGTCATCTAATAGGTGGCTGAGAGGGGCTGTAGTATAAAATGTGGTCTGTGCTTGGGAGTCAGGAAGACAAGCCCCATGTTCTATTCCTGCCTCTGAAGACTATGTGACCTAAGGCAAGTCATAACCCCTATCAGCCTCCATTGTCCCACCTGTAAAATGGGGCTTAGTGCCCCTAAAGTTTCCTAGAGTTCGAATCTATGGTAAGGTGTGGACATTCCCTCCACCAGTACAGTGTAACAAAGATTAAGCACTAACTGTATACAGAGATGAGTTAATTTTTTTATTTTTATAGTATTTTTTCCAATTATATATAAAGACAACTTTTAGCACTTGTTTTTATTAAATTTGAGGGATGAGTTTAAGTAAGATATAGTCCCCTGCCCTTAAGGAACTTTTGAAGTAGAAGTGGGTTGTGGCACCAAGATGTGGCTGTAACACAACTTTATAGGACAAATGTATCCAATGGGGGCAAAAAGGAAATGCAGTGCTGCTGGCCAGAGGAACCAAAGACATCACTTAGAAGAGCTGGCTTCAGAGCATGGGTAAGAATTCGAGGCATAGAAAATCATCTGAGTAAAGGCAAATTCATAGTGTGCATTTCAGAGCAGGGAGATTGCTCATTTTGGCCAAAGCCCAGAACATACATGGAGGTAAATAAATCAACATAAGTTGGGAAAGAAAGGCTGTCACCACACTGGAGAGCCTTAAATGCCAGGAAGAGGCATTTAAAATAGTCACAGCAGCTTAAATTTCACTTGTGAGACAATGAGAAGGCACCAAACAGTGACATGGGCAGATCTTTGCATAAGGAAGATTTGTGTTTGTCTGGGCAATTGGGGTTTAAGTGACTTGCCCATAGTCACACAGCTAGTAAATATTTGAGGCAGGATTTGAACTCGGGTCCTCCTGACTCCAGGGCCAGTACTCTGTCCACTGTGCCACCTAATTACCCCTCATTAGGAAGATTATTCTGTTGACTGATTTCTTTGAGGGTTGGGGCCTTCATTGCTTTTGTCTCTGTGTCCCCCATCATGCCTAGTGAGCCTCTTATTGTACAGATGAGGAAAATGAGGCCCATATGGGTGACATGTCTGGCCTGGAGTCCAATTCCTGGGGAGTGTGTGAAGCAGCATTTGTACCCAAGTCCTTCTGACTACAAGGTCAACTCTCTATAGTGATGCCTAAATGTCCTCAGTAAAATAGCTGAAAAGGAGAATGATGCCAATACCTGTGGTCTCATTCCTCTCCCAGCATCCTTCGTGACTTGCCTTTTGTACCTGGAAAGTCCCTGCTAGCTCACCTTGGCTGCCAGGGAAGTTCCTGACCCACCTGCCCATCTGCAGGTTCCCATGTCAGGGCATTAGTAGGATCTGTGAGAAGAAGGTGGGGCAGCAGGAAAACAAAGCAAGTGGAGTTCCCCCAAAAGCCCCCGCCAGCTGGCACCAGCATCTCATTAGTGCAGGCTGGCAGCTGTAATTAGCATGCCAATTCCTCTTTGAAAAATAATGAAATGCCATTCATCAGCCTCACTGGCACCGAGCTGCCACTTGTGTGTATGGCAACGTGCTGAGGCTGTGGAGCCCTGTTGGTGGCCCCCATTCCCACCCCAGTGGCCAAGTGCCTTTCAGCCCTGGCTCCTTCCCCAGAGGGATCAGGGTGCTCTGCTCAAGGCAAAGGAGAAGAAAAAGGGGGACAGCTCCACTGCTGGTCTCACTCCCTGGAAGGAGGGTCAAGTTCCTTTGCTTCTCCGTTGGCCGCTGGAGTTCCGTGGCCAGAAACTGTTCTGCATATACCAAGAGCCATAGTGGTGCTGCTGGTCTCTACTCCCAGAGGCACCATGAGCTGGAAATGAGGGCTGTCGAGACAGTGCAGGGGATTTGGACGAGATCATCTGGGCATGGTAAGCCAGGAGAAGGGAAGACTCAGGGCTATAGGAGAGCTGTCTTCAAGGGCTGTCCTGTGAAAAAGAGACTAGTCCTTTTCTGCTTGGCTCAAGAGGACAAAATGAGGAACAGTGCATTACAAAGGCCAGATGAGGCTTGATGCCAGGTACAGACTTTGTGAGAGAGCTCTCAAAGTGGATTAGGCTGCCTTGGGAGGTGGTGGGTTCTGCTCCAGGAGGCCTTCAAGCAGAGGCTGCCAGTGTATTATAGAGAGGATAGTGGAGGCAGACCATCCTGTAACTATCCTCTGGCCCCTGGGGAAGACTGCAGGAGGCCTGGCCAGGCTGACTTCTATCTGTACCCACACAAGGCAACCCCCACCTCTTGCTGCCAACCTGATCTCCCACCTGAGATGTGAACAATGTCCTGTGCAAAGATGACCTTTGACCTCAGGCCTTAGATTTCCTGCTATGCCTGTCCCTTGGAGAAAGAGGCAGAGTCGATGAGGAATGGGTGTTCCTTCTGCTTCTTAAGTCCACCTTCCATCTGAGGCTGCATCATTCCCTGCCTGTTCTCCAGCTTTTTAGGAAGGGAGAGGAATAGTGAAGCAAGCCCTCAATTTGACCATCTGACCACGCTACACCTGCCTGTAGCCTGTTTTCCAGCCTCCTTAGGGAAAATGATTCCACTCAATGATGAATGTGTCCCTCTATATCCCAACAAGTCTGAATCCTACAGGTTGTCATTTAAACCTGTCCCCTTCTCCACCACCCCTTTCCTTATTCTTATCCCTTTTAACCCTCCACCCCAAAGTTCTAATCAAATGCCACCTAGTCCTTCCACTGTGCCCTCTGGAATGCCTATTCCATGGGCAACAAACTTCCTGTCATCCTAGATCTTTTCATCTCTGACTCCTTCCCTGTTCTAGCTCTTACTGAAACCTGGCTCTCCTCCGATGACATACAGATTCCTGAGCACCCTTTGCAGGACCATCTGCATCTTCACTCATTCTTCTGGGCTCACCGATTGAGGTGGGGAAGTTGGATTATTTCTTGTTCCCCAGTTGCCATTTCCAAGTTCTCTCCCTACCTCCATCGCTCAATCATTTCTCCTTCTTTTAAGGTCCATGTCCTTCACATCTACCACCCAATCAAAATCCTGTTGTCTACAGACTTCCAGGTCACGCCATTTCCTTCCTCAATGAGTTCCATACCTGGTTTACAATTCTTTGCTCTTCAACCCCAGCCCTTATGTCAGGGGGCTTCAACATACATATTGACTAATCACTCAGTTCCTCAACCTATCACTTCCAATGAACTATTCCTCCACCCATCTCAGCCACACATAAAGATGGTCATATCCTTGATATTACCAGTACCCACAGATATACCACCTCCATGTATAATCCTGAGATCCCCTCATTTAACCATAATCTGTTGGCCTTCCACCTCTTCCACAGCCTTCCCCTACTAAACCCTCCTCTTCATCTGCACCATGACCTCCAGTCCCTTGACCCCTCAATGGTCTTCCAGGCCATCTCTCCTGCTCTAGCCACTCTCTCCTCTTTTCCCTATCTTGACTCCTTGGTGAACCAATTCGACTCTACACTGTTCTCTTCTCTTGGGCCCTAGCCCTTATATATCAATGACCATGCTTTGGATCATTCTGTGACTGATGGGGGCCCAGAGGTCAGGGTCATTTCTTGCTAGGTCTAGTATTGTCTTCCAGCATGTGTGTCCCTGGGGCAGGGCATGTGCTTTGATAGAAAATGAGCAGAAGGCTGATTCTTATTTTCACTGACAATCTAGCCTCTTATTTGGTCTTAACATAGTGGACAGTAGCAAGAGAAGAGGAGAAATAGGTGGTTTCTATATTCAGTTCAACAATCAGCAGCGATAAGGACCTACCATGTGCCCAGCATTGTGCCAGGTGCTGGGTTTACTTTTTTTTAAAAGCAATTGGGGTTAAGTAACTTGCTCGAGGTTACAAGGTTAGTCATGATTTATGTGTGGGTGCTCATTTTCTGAGGCTGGATTTGATCTCGGGTCATCCCAACTCCAAGGCTGACGCTCTTACTCACTGCACCACCTAGCTGCCCCAAGGTGCTGGGTTTACAAAATCAAAACAAAACAAGCCCTACCCTCCAGGAACTCCCATTCTAGAGGGAGAGATGTATACAAACAGAATTATGTATATACTATTTACAGAATAAATATAAGGTTTTTCAAATATTTATTAACTACCTACTATGCTTAGGCTCTGGGGATACAAGGACAAAAAAAAAAGATAGTTCCCTCCTCCAAAAGGAAATTCTATTCCATTGGGAAAATGCAATATGTACACAGATAAATAGATAATACGGCTAGTATGTTTCTGAGATGGGATCTGAACTCAGGTGTTCCTGACTCTAGGCCTAGAGGCTCTAACCTTCTATCTGGTTCCCCATCAGCTACTCTAAAGAATAGTTGGGTGGTTCTGGACTTGGAGTCAGAAAGACCTGAGCTCAAATCCAGCCTTACACACTAGCTTTGTGACCTTGGGCAAATCACTTAACTTGCTTGCCCCAGTTTCCCCTTGTATAAAATGGGAATAATAGCACGTACCTCCAGAAGCGTTGTGAAGATCAAAGGAAAAATGTAAAGCACTTTCTTTGCAAACCTTTCATCTCTATATAAATGCTGCTATTATTATTATTATTATTATTATTATTATTATTATCATTATTATTATTACTGCAAAGTGGTCAATGCCATTGGGTCAGTGAAGCCCCAGGTCAGGTCTCCTGTAGGCCTTGGTGATCTGCTGGTTCCCCAGGGCCGGGTGATTCTATAGGGAAGCAGGTTGTGTAATAAACAGAGAGAGCCCTGGATTTAAGAGTTAGAAGGCCTCATGAGGGATCATGGTATGGTACAGAAAGTACCAAGGAGAGAGTCCGAGGATCCAAGTTCAAATGCTGACCTGCTGGCTTTGTGTGTGGCCATGGGCCACTCACTTCATCTTTCTGGGCCTGTTTCCTCATATGTAAAATTGAAGGATGTTAGTCTATCTGACCTCCAAGCCCTTCCAGCCCTAAATCCATGATGCTCAGTTCAGCTTTTGCTACATAATTAATTGTGTGGCTTCGGACACATCAATCCTTCCCTCCATGAGTCTGCTTGTCTGGTCTCATAGATGATAGGCTGAAAGAAGCTCATCAGGTCCAACTGCCTCATTTTGCAAATGGAGAAACAAAGGCATGATGTGCCCAAGGTCATACAGGTGGTTGTCAGAAACAGGACCTCTAGGACTGGGGATCTTCATGGGGCATCATGCTGCCTGAGGATCTTTTGTCCCCTCTCAGTGCTAATTTTCTGTGACTTTGGGGTGGGACTGGGATTGAGGTCCTGTGGGAAAGGGAGGCTGAATAACCAGGAGGCAGGAGGAGAATCTTGAGGAACCTAGGAAAGCCTGGGACCTAGAAGGACCTAGGACCTTCTAGAACCTAGAAGCTTGAGGGAGAACAAAAAAGGGAAGAAACCTGGAGACAATGTCAAAATAAGTATCAATCAGGGGTGGGGACGAAGGAAACTGGGATGAATGACTTGAATGTATTTGTTAAGTCCTGACTTTGTGAAGATGAGTTTTAGCTGATTAAAGCTGGAGAGCCCCTTGTCAGGTAGTGGGGTGCCAGAGTTCTCGGAACCAGGGCAGCTGCTGGGTTAATCTTGCTTCTGCCCCCACTTGGGTGGCCCTTGGCAAGCCTGGCTCTGGAACTGTAGACTGGGCCTTGGACTTGCCAAAACTGGGTGAGATCTCTCCTAGGTACAGGTGAGATTCCCAGGTGAATAGTTCAGATCCCTTCCAGGTACTTAGAGGCTGTTGCTTTTACCACCTAATCTGCTTCAATTGGGGAAAACCATTGAGAAACCCAGGCTCTCTCTTAGGTAATAACCACCCCCATTGTGATAAGGCAACAAGTGGAAAGTTAGGGGGAGGCTGGCAGGAGTGTTGGGGATGGGGGTGGGCAGAATGGTGAGGCCGTGCTCCTGTGGCTGATTAGAAATGCCCCATCCATGTCTTGCGATCCCAAGCTTCCTGAAGCAGTGGGTGGTTGCCTTCCAGCCCTCACATGCTAAGGCAATCTACTAGCTGGCCAGAAATCAGTATTTCCTCCCTGTGACAAATGACAATGGCCCAGTTAGCAGCTTAATGGCCACCAATGAGTGTAAGGGTTTGCTGGCTGTGTGTAATGATTCCTCTTTCACCCCAGCCCTGAGCCTCAGAATCTAGGGCTTATTGGCCTTTGGGAAAATACCACATTGAGGGTTGGGGCTTCCCCAAGAAGCCCATATTGAACATGATTGTCCCCTCCAGCCACCAGTCCTCCCTTCTCTTCAAATACTGCCTGTCATTTACATAGGAACCTTATTGCTGAAAGTCCAATCTGCCTCGTCTTTGAGATGGGTAGACCGAGGCCCAGAGAGGGGAAGGTACTTGTCTAGGTCAGCCTGAGAATTTTGTTTCCAAATCTGCTGCTCTTTCCAATTGACCATAACATACCCCGAAACTTTCTTATGGTCTTACAAATAAATTTTGAGATGCAGATGAGTTGAAATAGGTAGTCCGAGTCAAGAACCTTGAGAGGCATGCAGACCTATGGACAACAGTTCAGTCTGCTGGTGCCAATTTTGCAGTCAAAATCACCTTACATTGATTTTGTATATAAATGTACAAATGTAGGGGCGGCTAGGTGGCGCAGTGAATAGAGCGCCGGCCCTGGAATCAGAAGGACCTGAGTTCGGAGCCGGCCTCCGACACTTAATCCGCACAAACAAAAACCTAGCCGTGTAACCTTGGGCAAGTTACTTAACCCCAATTGCCCTAAAGGGGCGGCTAGGTGGCGCAGTGAGTAAGAGCGCCGGCCTCGGAGTTGGGATGACCCGAGATCAGATCCGGCCTCAGAAAATGAGCACCCACACATAAATAATGACTAGCCGTGTAACCTTGAGCAAGTTACTTAACCCCAATTGCTTTAAAAAAAAAATGTACAAATGTAGATAAATATCTATAATTTTATATAATTTTTAAAAATTTTAATTTTATAATTATAAAATTTTAATTTGAATATAATTTTATATAATTATATTTACATACATGTAAATTTATATAAATGTATGTAAATCTATAAATGACAGGTTCCTCCAGGGAAAGGACCATTTCATAGGCTCATAGATTTATACATGAAGGAGACTAGATTCTGTAACCTCCCTCACTTTACAGGTGAGAAACCAAGGCCCAGGCAAGTTAAATGACTTACCCAAGGTCACACAGGCAATAAAGCATCAGCATCCATTCTTTTAACTACAAATCCAATTCTTTGCCTATCGTACCAAGCTGCCACAACAGGCCTCAGTGCTGGGGCCATCAGATAAGAGTCTTGAAACAATGCTTCCCCTTTGGTGCTGGGCTGAATCTCTTTGTGAAGTTGGGAGGGGCTAGGGGAGAGATGTTGAACACTCAGCCTAGCTGGGAGATGGAGCACGGCTGCCACCTGCTGCCAGGCAGTGCTCAGGCTGGCCCCGTTGATTCCCTTGTCTTCCTTTTCCCCTTCGCTGCTAGCCTGAGGTGTCTGAAACACCAGCGCAGCAAACCAGTCGGACATCTGTCCATGGAAAACAAGCCTGGCTCTCATGGCTACGAGCTCTCACTGCTTCCAAAGGTCTGCGTTTGGGGCCTCATTAGTGGAGTAATCTGGTTCTGACTCAGATTTTTAATGGCACTGCAAAGATCACAAAAGCACTTTCCTTACAGCAACTGGACACATGGTAAGGGCAGGGCAGGCTGTTTTAGTCCCATTTTACAGATGAAGAAACTGAGGCCCAAGCAACTCAGCCAACGCCCTTCAAAAATCAGCAAATCTGGGATCTGAACCCCCAGACTCTGATTCTGTGCAAATAACTATAGTGGATAATGCATACAAGAGAGCATGAGGTCCAAGAGGGAGGAAGCATTACCAACTGAGACAAACAGGGAGGGTTTAAATGGAGATAGGGGTATTTGGGAGAAGAGGTTTCTAAGCATTGTAAATATCAAGGGCAGAGGGACAGAAGCAGTAAGGAAACGTTTGTAAGTACCTACTCTGTGTCAGGCACTGTGTTAAAAATTAGGGAAACAGAGGCAAAAGATGCCCCTGCTCTCAAGGAGATTACCATCCAAAGAGGGGAGACACTGTGCCAACACCATGCACACAGAAGCACTGAGGACAGAGAAGATGGGCTGTAACTAGAAATGGCCAGCAGAAGGAAGGTGCCAGAATTATGGGGTGAGGATGGGCTTCCTGTAAAAGGTGGGACTTGAAGTGGGACTTGAAGGAAACCAGGGAAGCCAAGAGGTGGTGAAGAGTAGGGAGCAATTCCAGGCATGGCAGACAGCTAATGGAAACACCTGGAGTCAAGAGATGGAAGTCTTACTCAAGGATCAGCAAGGAGGCAAGTGTCCTTGGATCACTGTGTGTGTGTATGTATGTGTGTGTGTGGTGGGGGAGTCTGGTGTGGAGGAAGAGGCATGTTGTGATGGACTTTGGATGCTAAATTGAAGATCTTGTATTTGGTCCCAGAGGTGATAGGGAGCATTGGAGTTTATTGACCAGAGTGGTGGCAATGTCAAAGAAGGTCAAAGAAGGGTGTATTCAAGGGATGCTGAAGAAGCAAAATGGCCAGACCTTGATGACAGACTGGCCATGGGAGATGGAAGTCAGATGCAGAAGACAATACCTAGGTTATGAGGCTGGAGGACTGGGAGGACAGTGGTGCCCTTGACTATGATAAGGAAGTTTCAAAGGGGTAAGTTTTGGAGGAAAGAGAATGAGTCCAGCTCTGGACATGTTGAGTTTAAGATGTTTACTGACATCCAGTTGGAGAGATCCAAGAGGCAACTGGAAACACACTGGAGCTCAGTAAAGAAGTTAGGGCTGGGTAAGTAGATGAGAATAGAGGTGGTCATGCAATCATGGAAGCTGATGAGATCATCAAGTGAAGTATAGAGGGAGGAGAAAGAGGACCCAGGATAGAAACCTGTGGGACACCCAGTTAGTGGGTGTGACCTGAATAAAGAACCTGGAGACGAGAGAGCATCAAGAAAAATGTGATCAATAGAATCAGTCATCCAAGTACAGGGCTCAAGCAATAGTTCTGCCAGCACATGGGATCATAGTATGAAACAAGACGGAAAGAAAGGTAGATTGAATGCCCCACTAGGGAGTTTAGAAACTTACTGGGCAATTGAAAAAATGAGCCATTGGAGGATTTTGAGCAGAGGAATGCCTTGTTTGTAAGAAATGTGAAGATTGAAGACTGGCAATTAAATGGATGAGGGGCAAATGGAAAAGTTGACAGTATGAGCAGAAAGCTTAGAAAGAAAGGTATTTGGAACTGGGAAATAAGATATACAGGCACTGGGGTATAGAAATACATCTTGCCCTACTAGAAAGTTATGGGGGGATAGGGGAGGAGATGAAAGATTACAGTAAGGAGTATTCAGTAGACTCAAAATCTTGGGGTGGGGGTAGGGGGAAGACAGGGAGAAAATTTGTTACTCAAAATCTTGTGGAAATGAATGTTGGAAACTAAAAATAAATAAATAAATTGGGGAAGGGGGACAAAGGTTGTGCTTTAAGCCTTCACATTCTGTCCAGCTGGAAGATGGTTTCTAATCTCAGCCTATAGTAAGGAGCAGACTATTGAGAACAGAAAAAAGAAAAGGAAAGCTTAACAATCTTCCAGTGTCTGAGTCCTCTTGGAGTATGTGTAGTTAAATTATTTGCCTTGTAGTATTATGATTTCCTGGAGGATCAGACATATATTCAAATATAAGCACAAGGACAGAATCTCAAGCCAAATACAAATGTTTTGGGTTTCCCACTGCTTGTAATTATTCTGCTCTGCTCTATAAGCAAGGATAGCTAAAAAGTTGACTATAAAGTAACCATACTTTTATTTCTAAAAAAAAAAAAAAGTAACTTTATTTGAACTTTTTAAAAGTGCCAAGATTGGGGGCAGAGCCAAGATGGCAGAGTAGAAATAGCTCATCCAAGCCACTCTGCCCCCAGATTCCCCCCAAACTATGTAAAAGGGGACTCTGAACAACTTCTGGAGCCCCAGCACCCACAGAACGACACAGAGAAGCTAACCTCCCGCTGAGGACAGCCCAGCAGCCCTGCAGGAAGGACCAGCGCAGCGGTCTGGAAGCCGGCAGCCGCACAGCACACAGACGACGGGGAGCCGAGCGGAGCCCAGGTCTGCGTGAGTGGAGGTTTTAGCCCCAGGGCGGCAGGGCCAGCAGCCGGCTGGAGAGACCCCAGAACACCAGTAGCTGTGGCGACTCCAGAATTATCAACATAGACTTGCCTGGGACAAAGTAAGAGGTTAGTGTCCTATGGACTTTGGGACTGGTATTTGGGGAACGCGTCGGCTCCCTCCCCTGGGGGCTAGAAGCCACTGAGGAGACACGCCATTTTGTAGTTTTCATAGGCATTTCCGGCTCCCAGCCTACAAATCGTGGGGAGATCCAGCGATCAGTCTTGGGGGGTAATCGCTCTTGCTTTAACCTCCCTGGATCTGGATTGTGATCTAGGGTGGAAGTTGTGGGTGGGTTTACAGCTTGCCAGAAACGGAAGTTGCCACACGTTCGGGACGAAAATTCCTCTATCTGGCCTTAAAGCCATAGTGTGGCAACAAGCCCAAAAGTCAAGCAATTAAGTGGCAACATGCCAAGGCAAAGGAAACAGAAAAATGCAACCCTAGACTCCTATTTTGGGGGCATAGAGCGGGAAAAGGACTGTGAGGTCAGAAGTCCTGCTCCAAAAAGCCCCAGGGGAAAACACGAGCAGGTTGCAGACTATAGAGGACCTTAAGAAGGACTTTAAAAATCAAATAAGAGAAGTGGAGGAAAAATTGGAAAGAGAAATGAGAAGGATGCAGGAAAAGTATGAAATGAGGGTCAATAGCCTGACTGAGGAAAACAACACCTTAAAAAATAGACTAACTCAAATGGCAAAGGAGGCCCAAAAGGGCAATGAGGAGAAGAATGCCTTAAAAAGTCAAATTTGCCAAATGGAAAAAGAATCTCAAAAGTTCACTGAGGAGATTCATTCCTTCAGAGTTAGACTGGAGCAAATGGAAGCTAATGACTTTATGAGAAATCAAGATGCTGTTAAGCAGATCCAAACAAATGAAAGATTAGAAGGCAATGTGAAATATCTCATGGGAAAAACCACTGACCTGGAAAATAGATCCAGGAGAGACAATTTAAAAATTATTGGACTACCTGAAAGCCATGATCAAAGAAAGAACCTAGAAATCACCCTTCAAGAAATTCTCAAGGAAAACTGCCCTGATGTTTTAGATCCAGAGGGCAAAATAGAGGTTGAAAGAATCCACAGATCACCTCCTGAAAAAGATCCCAAAAAGAAAACTGCCAGGAATATTATAGCCAGGTTCCAGAATCCCCAGATCAAGGAGAAAATACTACAAGCGGCCAGGAAGAAACAATTTCAATATTGTGGAAACACAATCAGAATAGCCCAGGACCTGGCAGCTTCTACACTGAGGGATCGAAGGGCATGGAATACGATATTCCAGAGGGCAAAAGAGCTGGGAATGAACCCAAGGGTCACCTACCCAGCAAAACTGAGTATTTTGTTTCAGGGGAAAATATGGTCATTCAGTGGAATAGAGGACTTTCAAGCATTCTTGAGGAAAAAACCAGAATTGAATAGAAAATTTGACATCCAGACACAAGAAGGAAGAGATACCTGAGAAGGTAATCAGGGAAAAGAAATCAAAAGGAACTTATCAAAGTTGAACTATTTACATTCCTATATGGAAAAGCAATAACGGTGACTGATGATATCTTTCTCACTATGAAAATAACGGAAGAAAGGTGTGTGGTCATATGAATACATATGTGAATGTGTGTGTATATGGTTACAGTTATATATGGATAGAGGGCATAGATTGAATTTGTTGGGAAGGGAGAATACTCAAGGGATGAAATTATGAGGTGAGAGAGGAAAGTGGCAAGAGGAGATGGGGAGAGACAGGGTAGGGTAAACTATCCCATGTAGAAGAAGCAAGGGGAAGTGGTTGCAAGGGAGGGGGAGAATAGGAAGGCTAAAAAGGCAAAACCACATTCACATTGAATTTGGTTCAGGGAGAGAATGACATACATACTAAATGGGATATCTCAACCTGCAGCAGGATAGGGGGAAGGGGGATGAGAGGAGGGATGATGGATGGGAGGGCATCCTTGTGGGGAGGGGAGGTTGGAAGTACCCACTATAGAAGAGGGACAGGATCATGTAGGGAATGGACCAGGTGGGGGTGGGATGAGTGGGAGGGAATTATAAGCAGCCTTGTACAATATATCTACTATGGTAATGTTTTGCATAGCTAGACATGTACAACACATACTGAATTACTTATCTCCCAAGAGGGAATGGGTGACAAGGGAGGAAGGAAATGGATCTGAAATTCAAGATCTTAACATTAAATGTTTCAAATATATAAAAACACTATTATTAATACTCTTTTGCTTATAATAGGGAGATAAGATGTGCAGGCATTGGGACACAAAGTTCATCTTCCTCCAATGGAAAAGTCGAAGGGGGTATGGGAGAAGGTATGGGAGAGAGCAGATTGGAGGAAGCAATATCTTGTGGGACTGCTACTCTGGGAGGGTGGGTAGGGGAATAACGGGGGGAAAATGATTGTAACTCAAAATCTGTCGGAAACGAATGATGTAAAACAGAAGTTAATAAAGCATATGTTTAAAAAAAAGTGCCAAGATTAACAAAAACTGAACTAGAGAAGAGATTTTAAAGTCAAATCTTACGCAAAATAACTTTTGGGGAATGTTTAAAAAATTATAATCTTTGATGACTTATTTTCTTGGGATGTCTACCCCCAAAACCTCTGGAAAAACTCAGCTTTTCTATAAAATGTCTTAGAAGTATTTCCATCACTCAGTTCTAAAATTAATTGGACTGTTTTAAATGCAGCAGGTGCTGATACTTAGGAAGGACTGTACAAATGTGTCTTCTGGCCATGGCAGGGGCAGTTTTTTTTTTTTAGTTAATGAATTTTTAATTTTTTTCAACTACTTTATTAACTTGGTTTACATCATTCACTTCCGCCAGATTTTGAGTTACAAATTTTCTCCGTTTTTTCCCCTACCCACCATCCCAAAATAGCAGTCCCACAGGATATCCCCTCCTCCAATCTGTTCTCTCCCCTATCTTCCCCCAATATCCCCTTCGACTTTCGAGTAGGGCATGGTGGATCTCTATGGCCCAGTGCCTGTATATTTTATTTCCCAATTACATGTAAAATAGTATTAATAATAGTGTGTATATATATATATATATATTTAAACATTTGGTTTTAAAACTTTGAATTCCAGATTCATTCCCTTCCTCCCTTGTCACCCACCCTCACTGGGAAGATATGCAATTCAATATAGGTTGTACATGGTAGTTAATGCAAAACATTACCATAGTAGATATATTATAAAAGTTTGATTATATTTCCATCCCTCCTAACCCACCTCCCACTTGTTCTATTCTCTACTTTGTTCCTGTCTCTTTTCAGAAGTGGGTACTTCCAACTTCCCTCCCTCCACAGCCTGTCCTCCCTTCCATCATCCCCCCTTTCATCCCCTTCCCCTCTACTCTCCTGTAGGGTGAGATACCCTATTTAGTGTGTATGTCATTCCTTCTGTAAACCAAATATAATGAGAATAAGGTTGACCCATTCCCTTTTGCCTTCCTGTCCTTCCCCTCCATTGAAACCATTTTCCCTTGCCTCTTTTACATGGGATAGTTTACCCCATTTTGTCTCTCCCCATTTCCTCTCATTATATTCCTTTCTCACCTCTTAATTTCACCTTTTAAGTATCATCCCTTCCTATTAGATTGGTCCTATGCCCTCCATGTATACCTGTAAACATATATACACACATTCACATATGTATTCATACGTTCCTATAACCTCTGATATATATATATATACATACATACATACATACATATATATATATATATATCCTTCAATTATTTTCATACTGAGAAAAATTTCATCAGTTATAATTATCATTTTTCCATGTAGGAATGTAAATAGTTCAATTTTGATAAGTTCCTTATGATTTCTTTTCCCTGTTTACTTTCTCATCCTTCTCTTGCTTCTTGTATCTGAATGTCGAATTTTCTATTCAACTCTGTTTTTTTCATCAAGAATCCCTGAAAGTCTTCTATTCCACTGAATGACCATATTTCCCCTGAAACATGATACTCAGTTTTGCTGGGTAGGTTATTCTTGGTTTTAATCCCAACTCCTTTGACCTCCGGAATATCATATTCCAGGCCCTTCAGTCCCTCAGTGTAGAAGCTGCCAGATCCTGTGTTATCCTGATTGTGTTTCCACAGTTTTTAAATTCTCTTCCTGGCTGCTTGTAATATTCTCTCCTTGATCTGGGAATTTTGGAACCTGGCTATAATATTCCTAGGAGTTTTCTTTTTGGGATCTTTTTCCGGAGGTGATTGGTGGATTCTTTCAACCTCTATTTTGCCCTCTGGTTCTAAAACATCAGGGCAGTTTTCCTTGAGAATTTCTTGGAGGATGATTTCTAGGTTCTTTCTTTGATCATGGCTTTCAGGTAGTCCAATAAATTTTAAATTATCCCTACTGAATCTATTTTCCAGATCAGTGGTTTTTCCCATGAGATATTTCACATTGCCTTCTATTCTTTCATTTGTTTGGATCTGTTTAACAGTATCTTGATTTCTCATAAAGTCATTAGCTTTCATTTGCTCCAATCTAATTCTGAAGGAATGATTCTCCTCAGTGAGCTTTTGAGATTCTTTTTCCATCTGGCAAATTCAGCTTTTTAAGGCATTTTTCTCCTCACTGTCTTTTTGAGCCTCTTTTGCCTTCTGAGTTAGTCTGGTTTTTTTTTTCCTGTTTTTTTTTTTTTGGAGGGCAATTGGGGTTAAGTAACTTGCCCAAGGTCACACGGCTAGGTTTTTGTTTGTGTGTGCGTTAAGTGTCTGAGGCCGGAACCGAACTCAGGTCCTTCTGACTCTAGGGCCGACGCTCTACTCACTGCGCCACCTAGCCGCCCCGTTAGTCTATTTTTTAAGGTGTTATTTTCCTCAGTCAGGCTGTTGACTCTCATGTCATAATTTTCTTGCATCGTTCTCATTTCTCTTCCCAATTTTTCCTCCACTTCTCTTTCTGCTTCTTAAGTTCCTCTATGGCCTGTAACCAGCTTGTATTTTTCTTGGAAGCTTGTGGTGCAGGAGTTCTGACTAAACTGACTTCCTCCTGTTTGATGCTTTGATCCTTTTCATACCTCAAATAGGAGTCTAATGTATTCTTCTGTTTGTTTTGCTTCCTTTGCCTGGTCATGTTGCCACTCAATTACTTGACTTTTGGGCTTTTTGCCACAGTAGGACTCTGCCACCAGACAGGGGAGCTTGTCACAAACGCTGGGGTTTTCTCAGCTGCTGGAGGTATTAGTTGTATTAATATTTACTCTGAAGCCTCCACACGCTCTGGCAAGCTGGTCACACACCACAGGACCTCCACCCTAGACTGCAATCCAGATCCAAGAAGGTTAAAGCAAGAGTGATTACCCCTCAGACTGGTCGCTTGCTCCCCCTACAATCTGCATGCCAGGAGCTGAAGCTGCCACGTGGTGCAGGCTGTACTGCCGCTCCTCAGCAGCTTCCGGCCCCGGGGGAAGAGGCCGACACACTCCGAACTATTGGATCCCAAAGTCCACACTGCCCTGGCCTCTCACTTTGTCCTTGGCATCTGTGTGTTGATAATTCTGGAAACTACCACAGCTGCTGATCCCTCCAGTCGGGTGGCTGGTCAGGCCACCCTGGGGCTAAAACCTCTGGCTTGAGTGGGGCTGAGGTTGGCTCCCAGAGTGCTGTGCTGGCTGATTCCTGCTAGCCTGCCAGGCTGTCCTGAGCGGGAGGTTAGCTTCTCTGTCATTTTGTGGGTTCTGTAGCTCCAAAGATTGTTCAGAGTCCCCTTTTACATGAATTGGGGAAGGTGGAAGCCAGAGCCCCAAGGAAGTCCTGTTTCTACTCTGCCATCTTGACTCTGACCCCAGGGGCAGTTCTTTTTTTTTTTTTTTTTTAAACAAATACTTTATTAACTTCTGTTTTACATCATTCATTTCCGCCAGATTTTGAGTTACAATCATTTTCCCCCCATTATTCCCCTACCCAACCTCCCAGAATAGCAGTCCCACAAGATATCGCTTCCTCCAATCTGCTCTCTCCCATACCTTCTCCCATACCCCCATCGACTTTTCCATTAGAGGAAGATGAATCTTTGTGTCCCAATGCCTGCACATCTTATCTCCCAATTATAGGCAAAAGAGTATTAATAATAGTATTTATATATATATTTGAAACATTTAATGTTACGACCTTGAATTTCAGATCCATTTCCTTCCTCCCTTGTCACCCATTCCTTTTTGGGATATAAGTAATTCAGTATATGTTGTACATGTCTAGCTATGCAAAACATTGTCATAGTAGATATATTGTACAAGGCTGCTTATAATTCCCTCCCACTGATCCCACCCCCCACCCGGTCCATTCCCTACATGATCCTGTCCCTCTTCTATAGTGGGTACTTCCAACCTCCCCTCACCCCAAGGATGCCCTCCCATCCATCATCTCTCCTCTCATCCCCCTTCCCCTATCCTGCTGCAGGTTGAGATATCCCATTTAGTATGTATGTCATTTTCTCCCTGAACCAAATTCAATGTGAATGTGGTTTTGCCTTTTTAGCCTTCCTTATTCTCCCCCTCCTTTGCACCCACTTCACCTACATGAGATAGTTTACCCTACCATGTCTCTCCCCATCTCCTCTTGCCACTTTCCTCTCTCACCTCATAATTTCATCTCTTGAGTACTCTCCCTTCCCAACAAAATCAACCTATGCCCTCTATCCATATATAACTGTAACCATATACACACACATTCACATATGTATTCATATGACCACACACCCTTCTTCCATTATTTTCATAGTGAGAAAGATATCATCAGTCACAGTTATTGCTTTCCATATAGGAATGTAAATAGTTCAACTTTGATAAGTTCCTTTTGATTTCTTTTCCCTGATTACCTTCTCAGGCATCTCTTCCTTCTTGTGTCTGGATGTCAAATTTTCTATTCAATTTTGGTTTTTTCCTCAAGAATGCTTGAAAGTCCTCTATTCCACTGAATTACCATATTTTCCCCTGAAACAAAATACTCAGTTTTGCTGGGTAGGTGACCCTTGGGTTCATTCCCAGGTCTTTTGCCCTCTGGAATATCATATTCCATGCCCTTTGATCCCTCAGTGTAGAAGCTGCCAGGTCCTGGGCTATTCTGATTGTGTTTCCACAATATTGAAATTGTTTCTTCCTGGCCGCCTGTAGTATTTTCTCCTTGATCTGGGGATTCTGGAACCTGGCTATAATATTTCTGGGAGTTTTCTTTTTGGGATCTTTTTCAGGAGGTGATCTGTGGATTCTTTCAACCTCTATTTTGTCCTCTGGATCTAAAACATCAGGGCAGTTTTCCTTGAGAATTTCTTGAAGGTGATTTCTAGGTTCTTTCCTTGATCATGGCTTTCAGGTAGTCCAATAATTTTTAAATTGTCTCTCCTGGATCTATTCTCCAGGTCAGTGGTTTTTCCCATGAGATATTTCACATTGCCTTCTAAGCTTTCGTTTGTTTGGATCTGCTTAACAGCATCTTGATTTCTCATAAAGTCACTAGTTTCCATTTGCTCCAGTCTAGCTCTGAAGGAATGAATCTCCTCAGTGAACTTTTGAGATTCTTTTTCCATCTGGCAAATTCGACTTTTTAAGGCATTCTTCTCCTCATTGCCCTTTTGGGCCTCCTTTGCCATTTGAGTTAGTCTATTTTTTAAGGTGTTGTTTTCCTCAGTCAGGCTGTTGACCCTCATTTCATACTTTTCCTGCATCCTTCTCATTTCTTTCTAATTTTTCCTCCACTTCTCTTATTTGATTTTTAAAGTCCTTCTTAAGGTCCTCTATGGCCTGCAACTCACTCATGTTTTCCCCTGGGGCTTTTGGAGCAGGAGTTCTGACCTCACAGTCCTTTTCCTGCTCTATGCCCCCAAAATAGGAGTCTAGGGTTGCATTTTTCTGTTTCCTTTGCCTTGGCATGTTGCCACTTAATTGCTTGACTTTGGGCTTGTTGCCACACTATGGCTTTAAGGCCAGATAGAGGAATTTTCGTCCCGAACGTGTGGGGGGCAACTTCCGTTTCTGGCAAGCTATAAACCCACCCACAACTTCCACCCTAGATCACAATCCAGATCCAGGAGGTTAAAGCAAGAGCGATTACCCCCCAAGACTGATCGCTGGATCTCCCCACGATTTGTAGGCTGGGAGCCGAAAATGCCTCTGAAAACTACACAGTGGCGTGTCTCCTCAGCAGCTTCTAGCTCCCAGGGGAGGGAGCTGACGCATTCCCCAAATACAGGTCCCAAAGTCCATAGGACACTAACCTCTTACTTTGTCCTAGGCAAGTTATGTTGATAATTCTGGCGTCTCCACAGTTCCTGGTGTTCTGGGGTTCCTCCAGCCGGCTGCTGGCCCTGCCGCCCTGGGGCTAAAACCTCGGCTCACGTGGACCTGGGCTCGGCTGGCTCCTGCGCTCTGCGCGCTGCCGGCTCCCAGACCACTGCGCTGGTCCTTCCTGCAGGGTGCTGGGCTGTCCTCAGCGGGAGGTTAGCTTCTCTGTGTCGTTCTGTGGGTGCTGGGGCTCCAGAAGATTTTCAGAGTCCTTTTTTACATAGTTTGTGGAGAATCTGGGGGCAGAGAGGCTTGGAAGAGCTGTTTCTACTCCGCCCCCCAGGGGCAGTTCTTAAAGAAAAAAAAAGATCCTTTCAATAAAGGTCCACAAATTGAGAGCTGGAAGGGACCTTAAAGGCCATCTAGTCCAATCTCCTATTAGATAAGGAAACTGAGGCCCCAAGAGGCTAGGTGGCTTGTACAGTCACACAGGCAAGTAATTAGAGGCTAGAATCAAACGTACACCTCCTGATCCAAATGCAGACTTTATACCACATCCCATTACTCTTGTAACTTAAAAAAGCTAACTAGTCTAGGATTCTTTTTTCCTAGTCACTTTAAATGGGGTGGGTAGATAATGTTGTCAGAGGGACCCACCATCATCTAATACAGGTCTCTGACCTGCTTCCTTTCTGACTCAAGCCTGCTTTAAGACTGCCCCTCTACTGCATGAACCAAGGATTAAGATGAATCCACATCATTTCCAGGATGAATACAACTTCTGCTCACCTCCCATGAGGCAAGACCGAGGAAGCTGCAGTACATAAATGAGTTCCAAGGTCTCTCCCAACTCAGTTCTCCTGTATCTCTCTTCTTTCTCAATCTATTTACATTACCCTTCCCCCCACTTCCCCACCCCTGCCAGTGATGACAACTTGATCACAACATTAAAACAATTTATTAGTTTTTAAAAATGTTTTCCACAAGTACTAGTGATATTTTTAAATTAAAAGGGAAAATACAAAAATACAAACAAACCAATACACATATTTATTGTGGGACAGTGCAATAGACAGGCCAGGAGGGGAAAAGGGCAAAGGTCTGTTATCTTTGCTGGTGTGACATATGCCTTCCACAAAGACATTCATGTAGGTGGGGTGGGTTGGAGGGTGAGAAGAGGAGGAGGATGTGTTTGGGGACCCCCTCTCTCTTCGTCCATACCAGTCTTTAGTAGTCTAAAGTTTTAGGCCATCAAGTCATGAAGAAATATCCTATGCTAGAGCATCATGGTCTCTTCCAATTGAGATCTAGAAGCTTCTTACTATGCCCACCAAATAGAGGGGAGAATTGGGATAACTATTAGGGCTCCTTCTAGCCCTCAAATAAAGGGGAAAAAAGGCAACAACTGTTTAGAAGGGGTTAGTTTCCCCCTCTAATCTTGCCCTTCAAATTTAAGTCAGCAGCCATCTATCATGGGGTTAGAATCACGGCCAGATAAGACATGCCCTACCCAGTGAGAACTCACAAACCAGTAATTCCCTTTACAAAATTTCTATAAGTATACAATCTATTCCAGGTTCTCATCATCACAACCACACCTAGCCTTTGTACAGTACTTACATCCCATCATCCTTGAATTTTACAATGGCTTCAGCCCCCTCAGAGGCCCTGTATGGCACTTGTTTACTACCTGAGAGTGAATTAAGATTTTATTTGGAGGACTTTGAGAGAGCTATGATGACTAGAGACCCAAGAGGGCAAAACAAAACCAAGGCTGGGTAATTCTGCATGTGAGCATTCACGCTGCGCACACACATAACATGAAATGAGCAATTTACAAAGGGTTATGGGTAATATTTAAGAAAAACAGGTCCCAGACACATCATATGTGTGGTGACTAACTTTGATAGACTGGACTCCTCTCAGTAATACAAGGTTAGAAGACAACCACAAAAGACTCATGCTGGAAAGGGATATCCACATCCAGATAAAGAACTAGAGTCTGCAAATTGAAGCAAACTATTTTCTCTCTCTCATTTGTGTTTTGTTTTGTTTTATTCCTTCTTTCTCACTGTTCAGCTTGTTGGTTACAATCCTTTACAACATGACTAATGTTCCATGTGAAGGTATTTGTGGAACCTATATTTGATTACATGCTGCTATAGGGGATGGGGTGGGGAGCGAGAGGGAGGGGGAGAAAATTTGCAACTTAAAAGATTGTGGAACTGAATGTTGTAAAATAAAAGTAAATTAAAAAAAAAAATCGGTCCCAGCAGTTACGTGGTGAGTTTATTTTAAATACACATATGTGCACACACATACACATATGCATATACATATATACACACACACACACACACACACATATATATGCCAGAAACTTCTAAAGCAGCAATCTTAAAAAATAAAAATATCTATTCAATTAAGACACTTGTTATAGATGACCATAGGTGTGTTAATGTGTTCATTTCATAAAAAGATCAATTTCTAGCTTTTCTCACCATTTATGGATTAATGTTTAGTTTACAAAACTCTCTGGATTTATAAGATGCCTTTTCTTAAAAGCACAGAGCATTTTCACAGGTGTGTCATTTCCTTGTTCAATAGTCAGAATCCAGTCCTTTGCCTTTCTTCAATGTGATGGCTCATCTACTCAACAATTCTTCATTTATCCTGATACAGGATCTGGGAACCTTGGAACTTTGCAAAACTAGTGCAAAAAACTCCTCAAAGTCATTATTCATGATCACCAACAGCAGAATGAGAGATCTCTTTGTTTAAAAACAAACAGTTTTCCATACAGTAATGTACAAAAGTATTTCTTCATGCAAAAATATAAATAAAAAAACAAAATGTATTAGCTATGGAAGATAAAACTTTCTAAATTATTTTTTGAAACCTTTAATTACATATTTAATTACATACAAATACATATCTCACATAACTCCCAAATAATAATCCTCTTTTGCTGAGGAAGACAACTCTGTTTCATTTGCAATAGCAATGCAATTTAGGGGAACAGACCCCCAAATAAGCCTCACTGAAAGTGACCTTTGAAAATTACTAACCTTTGCTTATTATATTGGAAATTACTTGCAAATTGGTCAAAATTTTTCCCCTTTGAAAGCAAGAAGGCACTAAGCTTCATGTCTTTCTGAGCACCAAGTAGGGGGAAAGAACCCTTAGAAGCAATCTCTCTCTCTGTTCCCCCATATTCACTGCCTTCAGCTTTCACTCGGGAGGTGTGGGGTAGATGATGGGCAAACTTTCAAAGACAAGGGTAACAATGACTAGGAAAGCCTCTCTTTCAGAGAACTGGTCTAGGAGCACCATTGGAGCTGTGCTTTGGTGCCTGGGCCAAGCCTACCCTACCTGGAGAGTCAGGTGGCCAGGTGAGAACATAAACGTATAAAGTATGCCCTTTGTATCACAGTAAAGTTGAACGCATCTGTTTTACAGACCCCTTTTTGGATCTTCCCCATCAGAATTACCTTTCAATATTTCATTCATGAAATGATAGCTATTAGGAGAAAATAGCTTTGCATCTTAAAAAAATGAAACCCTTTGACAGAAAAGACTGGAGGTAACATTTAAAAAACCAGATCGTTATTCTTTTTTTTTGGGGGGGGGGACTTGTGATTGGAGTAAGGTTGCTTGGGCATAACAAAACATATGGATCTACATTGATTTAATTAGACCATCCCTACCTTTATTCAGGCAGCTGGCCACAAGATACCAGGAAAGAGTGCTGCAGGAATAATGAATGAAAAATTCTACGAGAACATAGAGGAAAGGTGATATATACTAGGAAGGAAGGAAAAACACTTGTAGCCAGGTTGTATAAGATTACATGTATGCAAGATGGCTTCCCAAGTGATAAAAGATTTATGTAATTTATAGTCACTAGCACACTGGTATCCACTAATAGTCAAAAGGCCACATGACAAGGACTACAAATAAATAAAACTATGTAGTTCCATGACAAAAAATGAAAACACCGCCAGATGACAATTTTGTCTTCACAATTATATTTAATAGCAGAAGTTTAAAACTTTCACATATATATCTTGCTGATCCTTACAACTACCCTGTTAGGGAGGGAGAGAGGGAGGGAGTGAGGCGGAGGGTTGTGCCTTTCCCAAGATCACACAGCTGATAAAGGGCCAAAACCACAAAAGAGACAGCCTTAACAACTTAGCAGAAAAAAACAAACTATTATATGTATCAGTCTTGTTTTAAAGAATTTAGAAAACACCCAATTGCTTAGGCATTATAGAGACAGGCACCATGGAAATACAGCATTGCAGAATTTTACTTATTTAAAAAAAAAACTGGAATGGGCTTTTAAGGTATAATACTTCTTTATCTAAAAAGATTAAAAGTATTTCATAAAGAGATTAACTGACTTGCATGACCTCCATGGGTCTCTCCAACTCTATAAGTGGAGAAATGAAAAAGGTTTTAGAAATGTGCTCCAATAATGTAAAATATTTATTAGTAAAACAGTAAGCTATGAGGATCTCTCCTGAGTGAGGAACTTGTAAATGAAGTGGGCAACTGGTGGGGCATGAAATGTACATTCTTTTTATGCTGATGGTTCGAGTGATTCCTAAGCACAGCCCTGATTTGAAAATGATGGCTAGGTCTAGTGAAAGATTCTAGGTTTTGTGGCAGAAGTGCAATACTTCCATAGAGACTCCTTCTTCTTGTCATGTTCAATAGCCTTAGCAAAGCTGTTCAGGTTTCCATCATCTTACCTTCCCTATTTCCCAGGAAAAAAGAAAACTTCGGTTATACCACCAAAAAAAAGCAACTATTACTGGGGTTTCTTAAGGGTAGAAGTAATTACTGATCTGTAATTATACCCCTACTCTGCCAATCAATAGCAAAAATGTGTGACTTACAGCAAATTGAGTATAAACACTGGCTTGGACAACTCTCTCCAAAAAGGAAGTTTGCAAAGAGAGCTTTATTTAGCAAGGCACCAGATGAATCTTGCAGAGGCATAAATTTGAGGACAGTGACCAGTCAGTTAATAAAACACCAATATGTCCCCATCTCTTTATGTGCCAACTTGGTCAAACTAGGAAATTCCCCTTTTTTTGGGGGGGGGAGGCCACAAAAAGACTAAAGGAGGAAATGAGTTTATTGTTTATTGGGTTCTGAGACAAGGTCAGACTGAAGACCTGACAAGAGGATCTTTCTGTTCTGGATAATGCCTGTATCACCAGCCTTTGTAATGACCCTCAAATACATTTAGCATAAAGTAATTAGCTACAGAAGAGAAGGAGCATCCACCTAAATAAAGAGGCAGAATAAAGATGAGCATTTAACAACTCAAAGCTATCACTGCTGTTATTGGCTGAGAGCAGAGATAATTGTCTCCAGATTTAACCTACCAGTTTAAGCAGCTTTCTTCAATGCTGTGATAAGTGTGATAAGCTAAATGAGAATAGTCAAAGGGTCAGAGAGAATTTAACTTATCAAAACACTAACTTTTAGCTGTAAGAATCCTTAGAAATGTATCTACTGTAGTGGTTCTTAACCTGGAATCGATTAATTTGATTTTTTAGAAAATATTTTGATAACTGTATTTCAGTATAATTGGTTTCCTGCAAAAGGGGTTCCTGACATACACATAAAGGCCTGACACACTAGAACCTCCTCATTTTAGAGACAAAGAAACTGAAACCCAAAGTTGTTGTGGCAACATAAACTGGCATTTGGTGTCTACTAGGGATAGGAAGAAAGGATTAAGAGATTCTGCCACAAGTAAATAATCACACACTGCCATGCTTCCTTCTGGTAAGCCAGTCAGTACTAGACAAGATCAAAGAGTAGCATGTATATTCCTTGCCAAGGAGATAACAAAGACAGAGGGTGAGGAGTAACAAGAAAGCTGTGCTCATACAGATGTGCAAAGATGAGGAGGTGGGTGTACAGGGCAACAAATTGTGTCAGAGATAAAAAGGGAGCTCTAGATGATTTCTGTTTTGGTGTTGGTGCAATACAGAAGCACTCTCTCTCCTTAGCTTTTCTTTCCCATTCTGATTTAAAAATCCCACCAAAGCCAAAATGTCAGAGAGAGGTACAGGTTTGACTAGAACTCAAAAATGACACCATTTTGGTCTCCTGGATACAAAGAGGAAGTAGACGATTACTAAGAAGCATTTTCTATGTGAAATTTTAGAGAGGGAACACCTGCCACCTCTTGTTTATGAAAGCCAGCTCAAAAGGCAGAAATCGAAAGGATTGTATTTACCTTTCCTATCACTATATGGTAATGCTGAAAGTACAACATGGAAATGGAGTAAGGAACAGCTAGAGTGACTGATAAATCCACGAGTCTAGCCCCTGAAACCAAAGGAATTCTATCAACTCTTGGCTTTATCCTTATTTGCCTTAATCCTGAAAGGTCAAGTCAGAGGTACTTGGGATTTTATTCACCCTACATTAGGGTAACTGTAAAAAAAAAAACTCCAACAAATCTCTTCGTTAACAATAACCACCAGCTGAGGTCCTCCTATTATGTATGGACAGAGTTGATATACTAGGAGCATGTGAGTGAATGGCCAAACCAAAAATGGGACCCAAGCCGTGGCAGTGAATGCTCACATATCTATCATTATTCTTAGGTGACCGTGTCCACTGGAGATGGGTCCAGTATCAATAAACCCAAGGAGTTGTTTTGTGTTGCCATTTCTCGAAATTCCAGACACAACTAGCACATGCGGGTACTTGGGAGAAAGGGTAGGGACAGCAAGTTGGGGTTTTGAATGTAATTACTTGTTAGGGCTTCTTGATGATAGTAATTTTAAATTGTGTAATGATGAGCATCCTTACTTTGGGGAAGGTAACAGCAAAATATGTGATCCACAGAAAACTTAATATAAAAGTTGGCTGGTGGTCTGGCTGGTCCACATTTATTACTACAATGCACCCTTCTGTTCCTATCAGAAAGACACTCTCTACTCAGCTCCTCCTCGGTCAGTCTTTGTAATGGGAACTCTTGTGGTAACAACTAGGCTTCAGAACTAGGTTGCACTCCAATATTCAATATCTGAGGGGCCTAAAATACTAAAACAAGGAGCCTTATACTGACCTCCACAGGCCCTCTCCTTAGGCCCTTCATTATTATCATAGGAGAGGGTATAAAGATACTGAGTTTGGTGTGCACACGCCAGGAGCAACTCCACAACATGCCTGCTGAGAGTGAATCCAGTGTTAAAGCTTTTTAAGCTTTCTTATTCAAATCTCATGCTTCTGATGAGTTAAGGTAACCACTCCAAACACTGGACAACAGAACTGTCTCTGTCTCAACTGACAAATTCCATTTAGTGATTCTAAGGCTCTCTCTCAAGGGGCTACTGGAAAAATTATCAAAATTCATTTTAATCCACTTTAATTAACCTCTCCCTCCAAATGTAACAGCATCTTATGAATATATCAGGATATAAAAAAAATTCAGCCATAAATATCCCCAAATAGCTTTGAATCACTGGCTTACATAAGTGGGCGGTGGGCACCCATATTCATCATAGATGCTACTATTCTGTGTGCTGTGTACTTGCAATGAAATTTGGGGCTGTGATTAAATTTGTAATTGTGTGTGTATGTACATAAATACATTTTAAAATACTTACGATGCATCACATCAACAAATGAATTTACACACATCTGTTTTAGCCTCAAACTTCACATAGCAGGTGATCACTGATCAGTCAGCATCTTGGCAGCAGATAACAAAAAGATGCCAGAACCATTACCCACAGGGCTCTTGACATCAAAACTACCAGTACAGATATAAAAGGATAGAAAATAAAAATTGTGCTTATGTGTATTCAAGGAAACATGCACTATAATTAAGACTCAAGACTATTCAGTTATGCGTTTTCAAGGTCTCTCCCCATGGAGAGACTATGTTTTCACTTTAGCTCAGAATTTGAAGGATAATATTTCTAGTACAACTATAAGAACAAACATATTAAGTCAAAATCCAATGGGCCAGTCCTGAGTTTGGTGTGCACACGACAGGAGCAACTCCACAACATGCCTGCTGCGAGTGAACACTGGAAGGATATGACCAAACAAGTGATAGAGCTTATTAGACAACGTGAAGCCAAAATACATAGTCTTCCAGGGGTGTCAGAGGAGCCACTTATCCAGCAGCTTTCTAAAAACAAAATGCTAATTCAAGAGTTAAATAAAAGTGAAGCTACAATGAAAATCTATGATGATCTGTGGAAGAACTTGTGTCAGAACTATAAAAGAAGGTAGAGATGATTTGAATGCATCTTGGATTAAGCTATATCAAAGAATTTGTGACAAATTGCCTTAAAGGCTGGCCTCCTCCCGGGATCTGGAGAACTTCCTACAGTGGTTGCCAGAAGCAGAAACCATAGCTAAAGTGCTTGAAGAGGCAGCTCAGCAGGAGAATACTCTCTAGGACACTGGCTTGGCCAAGAAATCCAAAAAGCAGATTTAGAAAACTTCTTTAATCACGTTTGTGAAGCTTTCAGTCCAGCATAGCAAGGACATACAAATTGAGACTGATGCCCACAATGACATCTTTAAAAATATTGATGAAAATAGGCAGAATAAGGTAAAGGCTTTGGGAAATTTAGATGAGGTGGTCATGCTCCAGCATCAACTAGACGATATGAACCGGAGGTGAAATGATTTAAAAGCAAAGTCTGCCGACATCAGGGCTCACCTGGAAGCCAGTGAGGAGAAATGGAATAGTCTTCTGTCTTCTCTGGCTAAATATGAAAGATGAAGAGCTTAAAAAATAAATGCACACTGGAGGAGGTGTAAGTGCCTTAAAGATCTAGCAAAAGCACTGAGACGTGAACTGGAAGAGAAAGAAGAAACTATATTGAATATTGAGTCTTCCTTGCTGACCTGCCAAGTGAGATCTCTGAAGAACCGAGACCTAACCTGCAGTGTAACATGGAATAGAGGCAGCTACACGGTACAGCAGATACAACACTGGGCCTGGAGTCATGAGGGTCTAGGTTCAAATCCAGCCTCAGACACTTGACACTTACTAGGTGTATGACTTATTGTAAGTCACTTAACCCCCAAATGCCTCACAAACAACAACAAAAATCCCAACAAAACAAAGTCTCTAACATTCACACGTACAGAGGGAAAAACCCTTTGCAAAGTTGAAAGTCCTTTATAAAAATATATATTATCTTGGTTAAAAAAAACTTTTTTTGGTAAGTCTAAGATAGCTATAAATCACTGTGCTCGCAGCTGGTAATACCCTGGGACAAAAAAAGCAGCAAATGGAAATTTTAGCTCAGGTCCCTTGACCACTAAAAGAGGGTCAAAATTTTGAGAACTCAAATCCCTCTCCCTTCTTTTGCTGTAGATAAGGCAGTAGTGATTCTCAGTTTACTTAAATCTAATATCATCAAAACAACATGGATTGAGGGAAATTTCTGATTATCCAGGGAAGAGGAGGCTTTCAAAGATTCTGTTATGGCCTTCAATAATAAACAACATCCTTTGGGTAAAGTTCATGAGAAAATTCTTTGGTGTCAATCTTCTGACTTTATCTAGGAAAGAAGAAAAGACCCCCTCAGACTAACAAAACAGCTAAGATACATTAAAGGCACCTTGGATTCCATTATTTTGTACAAGTAGACCAAGGCATCCCTAAGTAAAACTATTTCAACGTAGACTGTCATAGAAGGAGTGAAGACTTAGGTTAGTGATACAGGTTTAGACTTCTGATTGATGATTTTCAGGTAATGGTACAGAATTTATGACAGAGTAATAAAATACTACATTTTAAAATCACTGTTTTGATTTGTGTTTCACTGCTTAGAGGTTTAAGAGAACTGAGGCTCTTGAACTGACTTCAAGGCAAGCAGAAATAAAGCCTGGACTACATCACTGTGATGTCAATCACGTAAGGCAACTGGGACAGGAGCCGGCAGACTCCAGAAAGAGCGGGGCCGCTCACTACACCCCCGAGTCAGTGCTGCGTGGCTGAAAGCCCTCCCTTCTCAGGCTATTCATGTCCAGGCGTGTCAAAACCTCGCAACGCACAAGTAAAGTATCATCTTTAATGAAGGTTCTTTGCCTAAGGGCCTGCAAGTGCATGAATGTCACATAGCCAAAACCCTTGGGGTTCCGGGGGATGGTGGGCCTCTGGAAGGCAAGCAGCTCTGGTTTGGCGTCCATGATCTCCTCATGATTCTGCCTCACAGGCGCTTCAGACTGGTCGAGAATAGTGAGGCGTATCGTGCCCTGGAAGGGCCAGGGAAGATGGCTGTCATACTCACCTTGCATTGTGTGGACAAAGAGGGAAATGTAGTTAGCGCAGCGCTGAGCGCTTGGCAGCTGTAGGTGAAGGCGCATGCAGAGCTTATAGCCAGGCTTGCCAGTATAGAACCCTGGGCTGTGGATGACAACAGGCTTCTCTTCTTCCTGTGACTTCAAGTGCATCCCGAAGTTGTTGATCTTCCAGATGTAAATGCCATTGCACTGCTGCGCCTCCATCTCCGAGATCCTGTCCTCGAGGGTCCGGATGGTCCGCCTCAGGTCCCCCACACAAGCACTCTGCGTCTCCATCTTGGCACTCAGCTCTCGGATCTGATGGTCCTGTATCACAAGGCGACTCTCCAACTGCTGGATAGTCTCTTGGAAGTTCTGGACGTCCTGGTGGCAGCCCGAGGGGGTCCGGGCTATGGAACTGCTGTCGTAAGGAGGGGCCTCACGCTGGTGGAGGCCGGAATTGAGAGACGCGATGCTGATGTTCTGGATGGCCTGGGCCATCATCCGCATGTGGGCCAGAGTATCCTCCTGCAGGTGGCGTGCCAAATGGTTCCTCTGCATCTAGAACAAAAACTGATGAAAGTCAGTGACTAGAACAATCAAACTTGAGAAAAGAATGAGGAAAGGTCATGGATAAATTGGGAAAAATGACGATAACTAACACATCTCTTACTCCGAAGTCTGCAAAGCATTTTATGTACATTCTCCCACTGAACTGTCACAACAACCTTGTGAGTTGGGATGCTTCGGTTACTGCTCATTCCATTTTATAGAGAGGCAAACTGAGCCTCAGAGAGACTGAAGAACTAGGCCATAGCTGGTCAGGTTTATAGGCAGGACTGGAATTCAGGTGTTCCTTAATTCAACAACATACCATTGTCTGCTGAAAGTTGATTAGGGTTTGCTTAGAACTTCCAATGACCAAGGACTAGGTTTCTTTGTAGCATCTTGCTGAGTAGTGTGTCACAATTTAATAGAAGAATTTTTCTTGATGGTTAAAACAAAACTCACCTTCTCACGACACCCAAATGCACTGAAAGTACATGGAATTGGAGCTATTGGGCAATCTATATCATAGTGATTAGGCATCTGGAAAAAAGGAAACAAAAACAAACATTTCCCTGTAAGACCTGTAAGACATGATTTTCTCTAGACAGTGAGCAGACCACATTCAAAGTGGCTATTTCAATTTCCAATAAACTATTAGTAAATGTAATTTCAAAGTCACACACTGCAGGTTAAACAGTATCAGATTCCAATAGATTTCATACAAATTAGATTTTGGGGAAGACAAGAAACTAATTTCTACTGTTAGTATAGACTTCCCTCTAGTGGTTTTTGAGAGGAAAGAGACTTGTCTGAACTGATTTTAATGACAACCAGAAATCCATCCTGGGCTAGCAATGTGCTACAATCATGGAACAGGGCTGAGGGCTACCTTAAAGCAGTACAGCTACTGACCCGTGCTTCAGGCCATTCAGTGTTGGGGACACTCTGCCACACACCCCCAACATGTACATTTTGCCTCCATATTTTCCTTGCTCCCCCCCTTTTTTCTTTTTCCTCTGTCCTCCGGCCTGCCAGAAGTGGCATACATTGCTCAACTCTATTGGTCAACACCGTAGACAGAGTTCCTTGCTATGTGACAAAAGTTCTAAAGACACAATCCTGATTGTTTCTAATATCCTTAATTTGATACAGTAGGAACCTTTATAGAGAATAGATTTCTTTGAATAGTACCTGAATGGTTTCTTCCTCTACTTTAAAGGCAAAATAAGACATTGAGACTATATTTAGAAGCTGAGGTTGGTGCAACCTTAGTTATTTTATGAGATCTCAGAAGTGATGTGTTTTTGTTTTAAAGAAAGAATACATTCTGAAAAGGGAATTGGGGGCTGTGACATGGGAAACAGGAACAATGCAGTGTATTAAAATGAATACTTTTGTCTTTTAGAGACAAACCCAACTGGTCATTTCAGCAGCAAATAAACCAAACAGAAAAGTTTAGAGAGCTCTCCTAGCACCTGCTGAGCATGTTACTACATGCTGATCTCTGCGCTTGGCAGATTTATGGCTACAGTCAAATTCCTACCAATAACTGTTGGTTATTTTTGCTGTTGAATTGTCCACAAGTTTTAAGATAGAAATGAGACAGAACTTTCCATCCAAACTGTCAAAGACACTGTCCAGTCTACAATAGACCCATTCCATCTGGGATGCCCGACTTGCTACACATACCCATGATGGACGATACTTCAGAACTTCTTACTGGGTTGGATGGCCTACAGCCAACTGATGTCAGAGAGGAAAGAGAAAAGACTGTGGAACTGACTATCCCTGCTTTATCTTATGTTTTCCTCTTTCTCAGATGGATTCTGTCTCCCTAAGGTACACTTCCCATAGCACAGATATACCCAACACAAAATTCTTAGTCTATTAATTTAAAGAATGGGAACACTCAGTTCAAATAATCCTTTATCTAGAAATTATCAATTTTTTGGAGATACATACACCAACACACCCATAAACACACTCAACTCATGTAAATCAAGTGCTAGAAGGGCCCTTAAGAAGCCACTTAAGCCATCCAGCCCAACCCCCTCATTCTATGGATGATGATACTGAGGCCAGAGGTGAAGCATCTGGACCATCTTGTCACATCCACAATTCCAATTTAGATCACGGCACTCCAACTTTACCCTTCTCTTCATTGCAGAGACTTGGGGCTGTCTGGGCTTAAGGCTCTTCAGAGTTCTGAGTAATTCACAAAAAGTAAGTGATACTGCTGCCCTGGATCAAGCAGGCTCCTCCCCCCACCTAAAAGCATTCCCCATCCTGGGCCATGCTACAGATCATCTCTGTTTAAAATACTTTCTGATATTTCATTTCCCACTCAATGACACAGACTCCCTTCCTGGGAGATTTCCATGAATGTATATATTTGTGAAAAAGAATGAAGTTACTCTACCTGTTCACGGATGAGCATGGTGTTGCAGTATTCACAGAAGACTGTTGCCAAGGGGCAGTTCTGGTCATGGAACTGCATTTTGGAGAAAAGAAATGTATAAACTATAGTGTCTTAATCCATTATCAACTAAGCAAGTGTGCAGCTGATTTTTTTCACCTAGCCCACATTACTCAGGAAATGAGATTTGTGTAGCATTAACTACTTCAGTAGTTTCAAGAACTTACTTTTCCCACGATATTCATGATACTAATTTAGTGGTCTAGTTCTCTGCAATAGCTCTTCAACTTTTACCTAATTACTAGCTAAGAACACAGCTAAGGCTGGTGGGATTTATATTAAGTACTACTTCTAATTCCCTACTGACAGTATTCTCCCCAAAATTTCTCCTATAGCACAAAACCTCCTAATGGAGCCCTTGTATAGAGGAATCATTCCTGGTATATAAGTTTTTCTATACTGCATATCCATCGTTACAAGCCAAATCCCCTTATAAAATTCCCTCATCGCCAGAAAGAATCTTTAAGTCCCTACTTTGGAAAACCAAATCCCATAACTAAGGTTAAATTTAGTCTATACTGGGAAAGCATCAACATTCCATGTAGGTTCTACACACACACACACACACACACACACACACACACACACACACACACACACACACACACACACAATTTTGAGGTGGAGACAAGGAAACAGGTGCGATTTCGCTCTAATTATGACTCTAGAGTGACCCTTCCCTACCAATTTCCACAAGTCAGCTAATTTCATTTGTCTCTAGCTCATAAGAGCCAATATTTACGTATCACTTACTCCCCACCAGGCACTAAGCTAAAGAGCTTTACAATTAGCATCTCATTTGATCTTCACAACAAACCCCCCATTTTACAGATGAAGAAACTAAGGCAAATAGAGGTTATATGGATTTTCCAGGATCACACAGCTAGTAACTGTCTGAGATCCTATCTGAACTCAAATTTTCTTGACTCCCAGTTTGACCCTCTATCTGTTGCACCAATGACTGCCCAAATCATTTTAAAGAATAGAACACTATACTTAAGGAAAAGAGTTTGGGGTACTATGTAAATAGCAACAGTTACAAAATAATACAAACTCTATGGAGGTTAGTCTTGTGATGGGGAGTCAGGAGGCCTGGATTCTTATTCCTAATTTTATCAATAACAGTATAATCTTAAATCACAGAAGCCTCCTTTCTATAAAGTCAAGAAACAACCTTCTCCATGTACATCAAGGTACTCTAAAGGTAAATGGGAAATGTTTCAGGTTTGCATAAATCTACCCAAAGAAGCACCTGGGCATCATGCCACTTTTGTTTTTTAAAAGATGTTTCTTCTGTGCTCTTTACACACTTGACCTGAACACTGTAGATATTTCCAAGAAAGGGCTTCAGGAAACAAAGGGTAGGAATAGAGATCAAAACACCTTTTCTATAACTTTGTCCCTGTAACTTCGTGAAACTTTTCAATGTGACAAAATGTAAAGTGAATGGCCTTCTTTAAGTTAATATCGAATATATTTTTAACCTTCCAGTCATTTCAGTGAGAATATATTTCAGTCTTCTTAAGCTTTAAAAACTAATTTGCCCAGAGCTGTAATGAAGTTAAAAAGTTCTATTAACCAATAAATGAAGGATATGTGATTTCATCAGTGGAAGGAAAAACCACTAAGGGAACTTCATCCACCAATGCAGACTGCAACCTTTCTAGGAGATAATATTTAAGACCAAGTAGTTGCCCAGATTATACAGAGGTGAAGGGCCTGGCCCAACACCACACAGATAGCTAATTGTCAGAGGCTGGATTAGAACCCACATCTTCCATATCTTCCCAGCCCAATGGCCCATTCATTATGTCATGGTGCCATATAGCATAAGATTTCCATCCCTTCCTGGGCCCTCTCAAATGCAGGCAGGGATAGATTTTGAGGCAGAACATAAGTCAGCACATGCCTCTTTCTCTTCAAATGGCATTGGAGCAGCACAATTCACACATGACACTTGTCGCCTTGGGCACTCCATAAGCATATGATTGTGAAGGAGATATTTCCGAAAGGAAAGGTGGCACTGTGGGCATTCTGCAAGGGCAAATTCACAATGAGTCTGGTGATCCTGTAAGAAGAGCAAAATGAAAACTAATTAATATCTGTCAAGATGAAAGGTTCCACCTATCTCAGCAAGGTGATTTACCTATTATTCAGATATGAGAGAACATGGATATCATGTAACCTAGTACAGCAAAATATGGCTGCTTTAGTGAGTACTTCCAAATAATAATTATGATTTTAAAATTCATAGGGCAAATGCAAATTGGCCAAGTTCACATACACAGAGGCACAAGAGCTAGTCTACAAGCCAGAAGGCACTGTACTGGGATCTGGTCTCTGATACATATCAGCTGCATGGCCCTGGGCAGGGCCCTCTACTGTTCGGTGCTATGGGCAACTCTCTAACACTTCACTTGGCAGAGAAATCTCCAACCTACACTGGCAGAGGAAGGGTCCTTGGTGAGGAAGTCCCCACACCAAGAAATCACAGGTCTCAGTCTCCAACTTGATCATTATTGCAACATACTCAGTCAGGAACAGACTGGGAGTCACAGAACAAAGGCACTCCTAATGCTCTTCTCCATCCTGAATTACCTAAAGGAGTAGCTACTTGAAAGACCAGTGCAAACTTTACCACCAAGTCACTGAACTTCAAGTATGACATAAGCAGTATGGTTAAGCCACTGACTGACTGGAGTGATCTTGCTAAAACTACTTCACGTAAAAGCAAATGCCACTGTTAGTTTCATCACTTCGTTTAAATCGCTATCTACAGGGATGTCCCATCTAGCTAATAAAGAAGTACACAATTTATGAAAGCAGGAAAGAAAGTACAAGGAAGACAATGATAAAGGGACAACAACAAAGGTGCTGGGGAAGAGACTGGCTCCTTCTCTCCAAGTGGCAGAAGTGGGGGCATGGGAGTCAAGGGGGGGGCAGCTCTGTTGCAGACCAGGATCACACAGAGAGCTCTGCCTTCTCTCTCACTTCTGGGTCCCAGTATTTCCATGTGTATGTGGTGACTTGCCAACAATCAAAGGTCACCAAAACGAGACTGCTTTGGAAATGCTACAGAAGAGAGAAGAGATTTACAGTCCACCTCTAGATGCCTCAGCTCCATCTTCAGCAGGCAGCCTTCATTTGGACATTTCACTGTAAGCGAGAGGATTTCCCGTTTAGCAAAGTTGTCAGGAAATAGTTGATTTTCCAGGAGTATTTCGTTGTCTACAGGGCATTTGTGACCAGCATCTCTATAATAAATGGAAAAAAAAAGTATACCACTATTAGGGGGCAATTCAAACTTAACTCTCATTCAACAAACACATGTAACTCTCCATTTAATATCTATTATAGAATGTATTATTGGATAACTAACTAGATTAACAAAATAATTGATGGTAACTGCTAGAAACATGGCAATCACATGCCATCTTTGTGGTATGGGTCAGTAAGGGAATTTTTAGATTGTGGGGCTGTTTAACACCAGGAGAGATATGGAACCCTTAAATGGATAAACTCACTAGCAGACAGTTAAAGAAGATAAAGGTATGAATCTGAACAGTGTGGACAGCCCTGATATCCTATCACAACAATTCTAGTAGTAAAATGACATTCTAAGGTCCCTGATTCAACATAATATGACCAGAGACCTTCTAAGAGTCTCAAGTAAGGCTCGTCTAATCAAACCAGTGAGTTGCTCTGGGACATTTTTGTGATTGGTTATACCTTAAACATGACTGAAGCTTTGGGCACAGCCAATAGAAGTGGTTTTAAGAGAACCAATGGGAAGAGAAATGAATTTGGAGTCAGCAGTACACAGTCAAGTCCTGTTGGTGCTCAATGACACACTGATATCAGCAAGTCACTGAAGTTCTCTAGGCATCAGTTTCTTTATCTGTAAGATGGAGGACAGGGAGTAAAGATTCCTTTCTCACAGGGTTGTTATGAGGAAAAGACGAGGTGAGAAGTAAAGCATATAAATGGGAATCATTACCATTAGGATATATATTCCCTGGTGCCATGTCCTGAGTTACCCATGTTCTAGGACTTTCTTGTTCCTTACGAAGGCAGTTACCATTTCTGGCCTTATTTTATCTGCTCTAGCCCAGGAGTGGGTGGCCTTCTAGGTCCTTGGGTGCAGAATTCTGAGTCCAAGTTTTACAGAACAAATTCTTTTCTTAAGGGGATTTGTTTGGTGAAGTCTGGATTCAATCAAAGGCTTGAGAACCCCACCCTAGTCCTGGCCTATGCCCACTCACTCCTATCATGAGTTTTAAAAAGACAAAGTGGTGCTTGATGCATGTTCTAGGATCCTTTATCTAGGCAACATGAATGCTCGAAGCATGAAATTGAAGGCATTTATATGCTTTAAAAATTAAAAGTGCTAAATCTAGATCATACAGAGGATGCCTACAAAATATACAGGATATCTATACAAAATATAAATGGAGCACCAGAATTCTTTTTGAAATAAACAGAATTAGATTTAGAGGGGTGGATACGTTTTGTTGGTTACAGGGATCGCTGAGTTGGAAGATTACCTTGTACCATCCTCCCATTTTACAGATGAAGAGACAGAGGCACAATGAGATGAAATGATTTCCTAGAAGTCACATGAGTACTAAGGGGCAGAATAGGGATTTGAACTCAGGTCTTCTCTCAACAGTAGCTGGCGATGACATTACATAATATCACTTCTATGAGCATTAATGTTAGTGGAAGCAGAGAGCTGAAGTTGTAGAGGGGATTGTAAAAAAAAAGAAAACCCTCAAATTTCCTCTTGTAGGTTTTGATTCCTTTTCTAGTCCCATTCTGTATAGGAAAACCTCACTAAGTTAATTAAAAAAAAAAAATCTTCACCTTGCCCAGCTTTCTAAGCCTGGATGTCACTTTGTGACACATTAGATGTCTCTAACTTGATCAGAGGAAACTCAATATCCAAACCTTAGTTCTATTTACCACATATATCATGTGAAGAAGTACCAAGGGGAACAATGAAAGCAAAAGTTGAGCCAACAAGCTTGGTTTCCTGGGTGCTTTTCCCCCCAACAGCATCCACATTACAGATGCTGCTCATGCTTATGGAGAGGAGATGTGGGAAATACACATGCCACAGAAATAAAGTTCCTTGAAATACTAAAAAATAAATATTCAGCATAGATTAAATTAGGAACTCAGACAAGCTGGGTTTTATTCCAGAATCAACTACTTATGGCCCCAGGGAGATAGAGCCCTTAATTTGTTCATGTCACAGACTTCTTACCTGGAAATAAAGACATTAGTTACTCAGCTACTTCATACAATCTTTTTTTTTTAATTAAAAAAAAATTTTTTTTAAAAAGAAGGGGGAAGGGGAGGAGGAAATGTTAGTGGTAGTAGTGGTAGTGGTGGAGTACTGATAGAGGAGGAGGAGGAAGAGTAGTAGTAGTAGTAGTAGTAGTAGTAGTAATTGTTATCATCAGGATAAAGCTATCCTTTGTTTTTTTAGTTCAAGTGGTGAGAAGTATCCCTTGCAATTTGAAATTGGTGAGTTACTCACCTACAGCTGTCATTGTACTGCTGTAGCTTTTATAAAAGAAACCCCCTAAAATGTTTGAAGCTGCCCTTGGTGAATAGAGGTGCAGAGAAAATTAAAGATTTCTTAGAAGTTGACCTTTAATTCATTCATGGAAATCCCATCAATACCTGGAGCATCACTTACGAATGAAAGGGTGTAGGGTAAATTGCTCTTACTATTGTGCATAAATAGAGCAAAACTGAGTCAGATATTAAAAAATATATGGACAGCTCCTTTACAAAGATAGCTGGTTAGCAGTTTGATTCTCCACTAGGCTCTAAGCTTGGGGCTACTATTTTGTTTGCTGGTCTTGTTATCTTAGAAAAAAGTAAAACTTCTATGTCCTTTCTCTGAGTAGGATGATTTTACTCTCAATTTTCACAGACCTGGAAGAAATGGCTTTATAAACTAGGGGAAATGGCAGTTACCTTAACAATTGTTGATGGAAACTGAAACCAGCTTTCTCAGCTTACTGTCCAGTATCCTATATTACCCATGCAACTTTTTACCCAGTAAAACTACCTCTTGAGAAACTAAAAGCTCTTTCCCTTGTTTTGTTACCTTATTGACTTGACAATGCAGGCTTTGCAGAACCGATGGCCGCATGGGGTTTGCACGGCTTCCCGTAATGCCATCAAACAGATGGGACACTCATATTTGCTTTCAAGGGGTGGATCAAACTCCACATCATAGCCTTGAATCTCATCCATCAAGGAACTGGAAAGGTTTCCAGGAATGGCGCTCCCATTTACGCTATCCTCCTTTGCTCCAGGGCTGCAGGCACTGGCCATGGCGGTACAACAGTCGCTATCTGGCTGGTTGGCACTGCAGCTGTCTTCACAGTTTACCAGACTCATGGTTGCTAGATGGCCGAGCAAATTCTCTAGAGAAACAGTAAGAAAAAACTGAATTTATTTAGCACCCACTGCCTTTGTTCATTTTTTTGCTTTAAGCAAAGCAGTTATTCCTTCAATTCTAGGCTCAGATGTCATCTCCTCCATTCAGCCTTCCCTGATACTACCCACCCACCCACTCTTCCTCTTCAAACATTCCAAGGGCCCTCTGACCCTCCTTTGTATGCTTGTTTGTATATATGTATTTTCTTCTGTTAAGTTTTAAGTTCCCTGAGAATAACAATTGCTCATATCCATCTCTGAATTCCTGATACCCCAAACACCCAGAGGTGCTTAGTAAATGTCAAATCAATGGCAATATAGTGCAGTGGAAGGAGTGCTATAATTGGAGGAGGCAGACCTCACTCTGAATTGTCTGTCCTTTTCTGATTTGGGTGATCTTGGGCACTTCACTCAATCTCTCTGGGCTGTAACTTTAAATTCATGATGGTCTCTCTTTGGTCCCAATCACTTCCCATTTGGTATGATCAATTATAACAGCTGACAAACATAGAACTTTAAACTTAAAAAAAAATACATTATCTCATTGATCCTCACAAGAGCTATCTGAGTGTGGGTGCTATTATAACCCCTATTTTGGGACTAAAAATCCCCAAGCATCAGAGGGCTTAAGTAACTGGCTCCAAGGTCACATGATCAAATCTCTGAGGTGGCTTCCTGCCTCCAAGGCTGGCATGCTTCTCTCCTACCCCAAGCAACTTCACACACGACTTGGCTCCTTGAGGTCAAGGACTCTCATTTTTGTTTTTGTATTCTCAGCTCCCTACACTGTTTGTATGTACATACATGCATGTATATCTGAACTTTACATATGCATTCATGCATGGATGTATTTTAAAATTAAAAAGCTCACTGAGGAGATTCATCCCTTCAGAGTTGGACTGGAGCAAATGGAAGCTAGTGACTTTATGAGAAATCAAGATGCTGCTAAACACATCCAAACAAATGAAAGAATAGAAAGCAATGTGAAATCTCACGGGAAAAGCCACTGACCTGGAAAATAGATCCAGTAGAGATAATTTAAAATTTATTGGACTACCTGAAAGCCATGATCAAAGAAAGAACCTGGAAATCATCCTCCAAGAAATTCTCAAGGAAAACTGCCCTGATATTTTAGAACCAGAGGGCAAAACAGAGGTTGAAAGAATCCACCAATCACCTCCAGAAAAAGATCCTAAAGAGAAAACTCCTAGGAATATTATAGCCAGGTTCTGGAATTCCCAGATCAAGGAGAGACTATTACAAGCAGCCAGGAAGAAACAATTTGAATATTGTGGAAACACGATCAGGATAACACAGGATCTGGCAGCTTCAGCACTGAGGGACTGAAGGGCCTGGAATATGATATTCCGGAGGTCAAAGGAACTGGGATTAAAACCAAGAATCACCTACCCAGCAAAACTGAGTATCATGTTTCAGGGGAAAATATGGTCATTCAGTGGAATAGAGGACTTTCAAGTATTCTTGAAGAAAAAACCAGAGTTGAATAGAAAATCTGACGTTCAGATACAAGAAGCAAGGGAAGCACGAGAACAGGGAAAAGAAATCATAAGGAACTTATCAAAGTTGAACTATTTGCAAAAACAATAATTGTAACTGATGAAACTTTTCTCAGTATGAAAATAGTTAAAGGGAATAGAAGGTATGAATACATATGTAAATGTGTATATATATGTTGATAGGTATACATAGAGGGCACAGGACCAATTTAATAGGAAGGGATGATACTTAAAAGGTGAAATTAAGAGGTGAGATAGGAATATAATGAGAGGAGATGGGGAGAGACAAAATGGGGTACACTATCTCATGTAAAAGAGGCAAGGGAAAATGGTTGCAATGAAGGTGAAGAACAGGAAGGCAAAAGGGAATGGGTCAACCTTATTGGTATTGAATTTGGCTCAGGGAGGGAATGATATACACACTAAATAGGGTATCTCACCCTACAGGAGAGTAGGAGGGAAGGGGATGAGAAGGGGGATCTTGGAAGGGAGGGCAGGCGGGGACGGGGAGGGAAGTTGGAAGCACCCACTTTTGAAAAGAGACAGGAACAAAGTAGAGAACAGAACAAGTGGGAGGTGGGTTAGGAGGGAGGGAAATATAATTAGTCTTTTATAATATATCTACTATGGTAATGTTTTGCATTAGCTACATATGTACAACCTATATTGAATTGCTTATCTTCCCAGTGGGGGTGGGTGACAAGGGAGGAAGGGAATGAATCTGGATTCAAAGTTTTAAAATCAAATATTTTTTTAAAAAAATGTATATATACTATTATCAATACTATTTTACATGTAAGTGGGAAATAAGATATACAGGCACTGGGGCATAGAGATCCACCATGCCCTACTGGAAAAGTCGAAGGGGGTATGGGGGAAGATATGGGAGAGAGCAGATTGGAGGAAGGGATATCCAGTGGGATTGCTGTTTTGGGGACATGGGTAGGGGAAAAGCAGGGAGAAAATTTGTAACTCAAAATCTGGTGGAAATGAATGATGTAAACTAGAAGTTAATAAAGCATTAAATAAATGTTTTGTTTTTAGGGGCAACTAGGTGGCACAGCGAATAGTCAGGAGGACCTGAGTTCAAATTCGGCCTCAAACACTTAACACAAAAACTAGCTGTGTGACCTTGGTCAAGTTACTTAACCCAAATTGCCCTCCAAAAAGCCCCCCCCCCAAAAAAGAATATTTTACAGTAAGACTTAGTACGTAAGGTGAGAATACAATGACTTTGTGAACAAAAACAGGCTTAGCCCAGGACTCTCTAATTATTTCATGTCAGCCAAAGAAACCTTTCAAGCTGGTAAAGCCTTTACTCCTTCTGCCTCTGCCCCTGACTCTTCCAACTAGTGAGTTCCTCCCTGGAAACTTCCATTTAAGGAAGTACCCATGCAAGCTATACCCCTTCAAATCTGGTTCTGCCCAAAACTACTTCTCATCTTCCTCTAGCTTTTTTCAGCTCCCTTTTGTTTTGTCCCATTATATGTAACCTCTTTAAAGGTAGGCACTGTCTTTTGGCTAGTATTTGTATTCCTAGGGCATATCCTGGAACAACCTATGTACTTAATATTAAGAAATGCCCTCTTGGGGCAGCTAGGTGGCGCAGTGAGTAGAGCGTCAGTTCTGGAGTCAGCAGGACCTGAGTTCGGATCCGGGCTCAGACACTTAACACACACAAACAAAAATCTAGCCGTGTGACCTTGGTTTTAACTTAACTATTGACTTAACTGCTTTAACTTTTTAACCTTAAGTTACTTAACCCCAATTGCCCTCCAAAAAAGCAAAAAAAAAAAAAAGCCCTCTTGTTCTATCAGTCTGTCTACCTGGTGTTAAAAATCTGGAAGTGATAATTTTCAATAAACAATCTTTACATTTTACCCTTTAAAGCAATAAGTACCCGTCTAAAGAGTGTTCTTTCGCTTTGAAGGGTGACATCTTTTTCTTTGTTTACACGATGTTACACAATTGTCTTAAGAACCTGAAAGTAAGCTTCTCTTTGTAAGCAGCTTATTTGTTACTGAGTAGCTGCTTAGGAACTGTATTGAATTTTAAAAACAAGTTGTTAAAAATAGTCAGTTTTACAACATCTTTACAACAATGTTTCCTAGTGATATAACAGATGAGATCTCACTTATTTTAAAATAGTCCAATCAGGAACAAATGGTCAAATAGGCTAACTATTATCTGATATTATTTCTCAGGAATCAAGCAATTTAGAATCATAGTTCAAATTAACCCAAAGAACTTTGACAATCAAAATGAAAGCAAATGGATATCACAGGATCAAAGAATCATAGATTTAGAATTAGGAGAGGCCTTAAAGGCCACTGAATCTAACTCTCATTTCACAGCTGAAGAAGCTGAGCCTCTGAGATGAAAGGCCTGCTGAGGACCACACAGTGAGTAAGGGTCTAAGGCTTCATCTGGACCCAGGTTATCCATCCTGAGTCCTGTTGGACAGGAAGAAGGGATGTTATTATTGTCTTAAACTTCTGGGTAATAGATCTTTGGCTTCAATGTTTTCTAGTTTCAGAGTCAAAAATATTTTAAGAAAAAAACAGATGTTTCCAAGGATGAAAAAAAAAAGATACTTGGTCTGAATTATCTTGTTCAAACTGTGTAAATTACTTGCAAAGGCCAGTGTAACTACTCAGTATAGCTCTGCCATGAAAATGCTGATTTGTTTTTTTTTAACACTGATACTAAAAACTGACCTTTATCTTTCACTTTCAGGCTTGCAAAGAATGTCACATAGCCTATTATCTCATTTCAGCCTCACAAACATCTTGAAGTAAGTACTCTGGTTATCATTCTAGCTTCTTTTTTAAAAGGTAGCAATACAGTACAAAAAAAAAAAACCACACTCAGAAAAAACCCCCAAAATCCAAAGCAGAATACACTAGGTTCAAGTACTAGCTCTACCTCTCACATGAGTCCTCTTGGACAAACTGTTGAACGTCTGTGGGCATCACTTTCTGTACCTAGAAAATGAAAGAGTCAGACCAAATGACTTCTAAGGTACCTTCTACCTCTCCATCTAAAATTTCTTCATAGTATCTAAGTTTACACAGATGATGAAACTTGTCCATTAACATAAATATCATGAATTGAGGTCTCTCCTTTATGTACAATTGCCTTCCTATGACACCCTCTTAGATTTTCATCTGTCACCTCTTTTCTGTTACTGAAATCAGTATTTTAAAAATTCAAGCAAAAACGCAATATGCTTTAAATGGTTTTTTAATGAATAAATAAAGCAAAATTAGCAGGCAAAATGAATTCATACTGACATGCTCACTACAGAAAAGTCACTGTTTTTACTAGCCCTGTTAGAAACACTGTAGGTTACTGCCATACATGACATGGGGAACTCTTCATAAAGAAATCCTGCTATTTCTTAAAGTAAGAATAGTACTTTTTTCCTGAATGTATTTTGTAACATTAAGCAGCAAAATCAGGGAGACATACAGGTCTCTCTGGTCTTTGGAGAAAAAAATATATATATATTTTATATTCTATATAATGACTAATATAGCACTTTATACATCATATATATTTCATAATTTATATAATGACCAATATAGCACTTTACACACCATATATATATATATATATATATATATATACATATGTATAATCTCAGATTTTTTTCAAAGACTAAAAAAGGAAAGAGCAAAAAATCAGCATCGTGGAGCAATACAGCAAAAAAAGTCTTAAAATATATGTAAAATACACCACTAGTGGACCTCTCATCCCTACAAAGGGATGGTTTACAGTGTCTTAAGGTTTGCAAAGCACATATTAACTCCTTTGAGCCTTACAACCACCAACCCTGTTGAACACATTAGGCAATAGCTCTGTTTTACATATCAGGAAACTGAGGCTCAGTGAGCTCACACAGCTGGTAAACATGCCAGAGGTAGAATCTGAACACATCTCTTCCTGAATTCAAGGCCAGCATGCTAGCCACCAGGCCAGTACTCACGTGCCCGTTTTTTTTCCTAAAATGTATCTCTCTAGGTGGTGTTGCTGATAAAAGCCCCAACTGCTCATATACTTGAAAATTAGTCCATTTTAACATTTCATACAAATTTCTCAGAGAGTAATGTGTCCAATTAATAATTCACTCTTCAAAAACCAGCATTTTTTTCCTCCATTTTTTATCACCACTGTAACAGACTCAGACTTGTGCATAGCTATCAGGCTGCAAAATTGACTTGAGAAGCTGCTCTGGATACAAGATTCATGAGCCTTCAGCCTACCCATAACAACACTTCCAGACTCAGCTTTGCTCCCCCTCATACAGCACACACCTCGTCAATGGGCCTCGACCAGCTCTTCCTGCCTGGTGGGAGCTGCCAGAGTTTGCATTCTGTCTCCCTACCTTTGAGAACTTAGCATCATTCACCTCTGTGCCATGAGGAGACACACAAAGATCTGAGTGGGAAATACTTAAAATGGCAACAATAATCCACACCGCAGACAAAAGCTGCCAAGTGAATATTTTAAGATGCTTTTTAAGACAAATACTTCTCAGATTTCCTTGGAGTTTCAGCAATAGGGATGCTGTGAGTCCTCACTCTCCACGTACTGTACATATCTTATGTATACACAGTTATTTGTATGCTGCCTCTTCCATTAAAACTAGAACCTCTAGAGTACAGAGTTTGCACTTTTGCCTTTTTCTGTAGAAAGCTCTTAGCATCGTGCCTGACACATAGCAAGAGCTAAGTAAAGGCCTGCTGACTGAGACCAAGGAGGAAGCTATTCAGTTAAGCCTCCAAATACACATGTTCTATTCTCTCACCAAACAATTCATTTCATTGTAAGTTTTGACTTTAGTTTTTTTTTAGTTCTGTTAAAAAAAAAAACTCAGACTTTTCTGGCAAATTAAACACATCTTTTCTGGCAAATGTATTTCTAAGAAAATATGTTCAATAATCGGTTCCAATTTTGGTGGAAAAAATTCACTGTAAAGATGCAGCTTAAAGACATCAATCAGGTATTTAAAAAACACACCAGAATGATTGAAATTTTTATCAATAAATATTCTTTGCTTTAGGAATCAAAATCCCATACCCCATTTGTCATTGTCTTTGTACTAAACACTAACTCCCTTCACAGATAATGTCAAAAGGCATTTACTCTATCTTTAATAGAACACTGGAAAGAGGAATAAGGCCCAACACTGAACACTGATTTTATTATAAGCAAACCATTTTTTAAATATTTGGTTTTCTTGGTGAGCAAAGCAAGGAGACTACGTACTTCCAAGTTCATTCAAAGAATGAAAGAATATGCCACCAGGAAGGAAACAAGCATTTATTTAGCACCCACTATGGGCCAGGCATTTATCTCAATCTTCACAATTATTCTAAGAGACAGGTGCTATAACTGATCATCCCCATTTTACAGTTGAGGAAACCAAGGCAAAAAGCAGTGAAGGGACTTGCCCAGAATCACACAACTAGTAAGCGTCTGAGGCTGGACTGAGCTCAGGTCTTCTTGACTCCCTTGGTTTCTCCTGCTGCTTCTAGGCAGTCTAGTACCCTGAAAGGCCACAGAAGGGGATGAAGCAGATATGGGAAGTTTCACCCTGGATCCCCCACCAAGAGCCACCACCTTGGAAGGGGGGCTTCCCCTCTCTACGCCTCAGTTTCTGTACCTCTAGAAAGAAAGGGTCAAATGAAATCACTTCGAAATTTTAAAAATATTTTGGAAACAGTGGCCAGGCTATGCATCTCCTGATGATGGACTTGACATGGAGAATGAGATACACATTTTAGACATAACCAATGAGGGAAATCGTTTTGCCTGACTGTATATATTTGTTACAAGGGGTGGGAGGTACCAAGCTAGATGATTTCCAAATGTCCACGTGGACATGACAGATCATTGAACTCAAGAATCAGAAACACTTGGAGTCAAAACCAACCTCAGACATATATTTATTATATGACCTTGGAAAAGTCACTGAACTTCTGGCAGCCTATTTCCTCAACTTCCTCAAATATATTAGCCCCTACTTCACAGGCTTATTTCAAAGATGAAATAGAAGATGCATAGTACTTTGAAAGCCTTATGATCTTATATAAATGAGAGCTATTATTTTATCAGTAAAGCTCTCACCCTGTTGTTGCTGTGTAGTCATTTCAGTCATGTTGGACTCTTTGTGACCCCATTTGAGGTTTTCTTGGTAAAGATACTAGAGTGGTTTGTTATTTCCTTCTCCACACTGAATGGATAACTAACTAATGGTGAGAGTAGACAACTCCCCTTTCACTAATATGCTAGAACTATGAGCTGATGGTAGCTTTCTTTCCTGCCAGGACTCCATCGACTCCAGGTTCGTGGCTCTTAATTCTGTATTCAAGAAAAGGACTTCTTTATTGACTAGGAAGTTGTAAGGTAACCAATCCAAGCTTCTTTTGGTTCTACAACCCACAGCAATACCATCAAGGACATGTCCATATACCAGAGGTTTCCATTAATCACTAAGTACTTAATTATCTAATAATACATGTTGGGTTTCCCAGGGTGGGAGTGGGAGAGAGAAAACAAAGAAAAGAAAGTACACAAAAACTGATTCATCGAAGCTAGAGCTGAAGGTAGGGAGAAGGATATGTAAAGGTCAAGAAAGCTTCAAATTAGACTTGCAAATGTGATTTTTAAGTCAGATCAAAGTTTTCACAGGATGTTAAAAAAAAAATCACACCTGACATACAAAGCAAGAGAATGCAAGAAACATAAGTGTAAACAAAGTACTGTCAAAGGATCATAATTTTTTTTTTTTGGTAGTAAAACTCTTTGAAAAGCTGTAGGTTTTCACACAGATTATTCTATGATATGAGGGCAAGAAGAATTCATTAAATGTAGACATTTTTAAAGCATTAATGGGAGGGAATTAAAATTCAAAAGACTAAATACATACTCCATATATATGAATTAAAATATAGGCAACAGAGACAGGGAAGAATCACAAATGACTCTTACAGTCAGAATTTGGGAATGAAGTTCTCTTAAAAATTAAATGTAAACCCAACTGTGCCAATATTAAGGTTGTGATTCGAAAGTATTCTGTAATGTGGTGGACTAGAAGGAGGTGATCTGAGTCCTGGATCTACCACTGTGACCTTGGACCCCAATATGACCCCACTTGGAGTCAGTTTGCTCATCTGTAAAATGAGGGGGTTGGATTCCCTGGAAATCTTTAAGGTCCCTTCTAGTGTTAACATTTTACCATTTATGCATCTATTCAGGCTGTTGCTGAAACCTTATGAAAAGGTTTTAATCATGGAAACATAAAATAAAGCATATGAGAAACCAATGACACATTTAGCTACTCTAGGGTGATTATCACATACCTTTATACGGCAGGCACAGAAAGACTTACAAAGTGCTTTCTTCTCAACAAATATGTGAGGTAGGTAGTACAATAATCTCTCTTTTATAGGTGGAAAAACCAAGGTCTAGAAAAACTCAATGATTTGCCAGTTATAATCCTAAGCATCAGAGCTTTCATCTGAAATCAGATTTTCTGACTGTAAGGCCAAGACTCTTTCCACTTCATAGAAGTACTGTCATCTCTCAGACACTCAATCAACAAGATTCAGCTTCCTAAATTGTCAGACCTAGAAGGAATCTTAGAGATCATTTAAGAAGTCATGAGTGATGAGCCAAATTGTAAAAAAAAAAGTGCTTTGCAGTAAACCTTAAGGTCTTTCTGTCAGATGCTGGTATTAACTGGCCAAGGCTACCTCATGTGTAAAGTGGGCCTGAAGTTCTTTCCATGATGCCAGGCTACTTCATTACCCAGAATGAAAGTAGTTCAGTTCACAAAGAAATTGGAAGTAACAACAGTTGTGAATTTTTTTTTATAGTTTCCCTACCTGTGTATATGGATATATTTGATAATATGCTTTTCCCTAAATAAAAAGTAACACAATAAATATCCATGGAATTGAAGTAAAGAATCAATGTGAATTCTTTAGGTGCTTTCTATTACTCAAGTCCCTCCCAAATGCACAGTGGAGTTCCCCTACACCAAATACCAGGAACAGTTTTATTGAACTAATGTCTGGAACAGTTTAAAGGTGCAGAGGAGTGAGAAATGTTCTTATTGTCTGAACTTTAGAGGAAGCATTCTCTAGGCCCTCTTCTGAATTAACCAGGGAACTATAAATACTTGCTGGCTTGTTTGTTTTGACAGGGAGAAAGGGAGGTAGGATCCAGGTTCTGTGTAGAAGCTTTATAAAGGTGAAACTCAAAGACTGTCAGAGAGAAGAACAACCTCAATAACATCTCAATATGTTGAACAGGAGGGCAGAAGACCTAATGGAAGCTGTTCCTCAGCAGGAAGGTACCTCTCCAAGATTGCCCTGACTGGTGAAACAAAACATTTTTAGTTAGTCAAAGGCTGGGGGGTTTCCAATCCCAGGTCTGCCACTGACTACTTGTATGACTCCTCTGTAAAACTCGGGGTTGGACTAGATGACCTCAAAAGTCGCTTTCAGCTCTCTTTCTACAATTAACCAGTCTTGACCTGGTGCCCTCCAGCGATATTTGGAGCCTTTCAGCAGACTGTTTGGGGGTGCCAGAGCTAGCTCCAACAGTATGGCGGATGAAGCCAGGAAGGCCTAGGTTTAAGTCCTGGCTCAGATGACTCCTGTCTGTGATTCAGCAGACTGGAGGGAGCTTCCTCACTGGGCAGCTCCCTCTGCCAATGGAAAGGCAGGTCCAGTCCTCAGATCCCCCAGGCCCACCACCAGCTGGCCTGCTTGCTGCTCTTCACAAAGGCCCCAGCCTGCAATGCTCTGCTCCTCACCTGCCTCCGAAGTCTTGGACTCGGCTCCAATCTGCCCTTCCAGTTCCTCCACCTGCCTGTGACTTCCCTCCGAGACTCCCTGCCCCCTGCGCTGCAGACTTTGTTTGCATGCTGTCAGGCCCGGCAAGGCGCCAGCCTCTGGGGGCGGGGTCTCGGCTCAGCCTGTCTTGGCTGCCCCAGAGCTTAGTGCAGCACAGGGGCCCATGGGCTTTTCTAAGTAACACAGGCACCAGAGCCACCCGACTCTAATTCGGACCTTCTAGATGGCACCTGCCCAGTGAGAAGGAGCGGCTCGGTGCAGAGCGAGCTGGGCTCAAATCCTGTTTCAGACGCTTAATTCCTATGTGACCCGGACACGTCACTTACATCCTCTGAGCCCCAATTTCTCCATCTGTGAAATGGAGCTGAGAGGAGGTAAAGAACGAAGTCAGGCAATAAACATGTACGTGACACCTACTATGTGCCAGGCAATGTGCTGATCACAAGGCAGAAAAAGAACCAAAAACCTACACAAACCTCAGTGCTGGGCTCAAGGGGCTCCACCCCCGTCTTGCTCATCACCCATCACGGAGCCTGGTGGGGAAACTGAGGCACGGGTTCAGTTAGTGAGCACGCCAACAACTGCTTACTAAGCAGGAGCAGTTAAGGGGCAAGTTTGAAAGACCTGAATTTAAGGCCTGCCTCACTTACTGCGTGTCACCTAACCTGGGCAGACGGTCCAGCCTCCCGCTCCCCGAGGCTGGTGGCGGGAGCTCTCCGAGGCTCGTTCTGGGACCCACGGAGGCGTTACCGGAGACGTTGGCGGAGACGTTAGCGGAGGCAGCTCGAGAGCATTCTCTGAGTCAGCCCCTCCGCCCCCGTCTGGCTCTGGCCACGGGCGGTCGGCTCACAGCAGGGGCTTCATACGCGCGGACGGCCCTGACTGTGAGCCTCCCGCTTCGTCCCCTTCTTTTCGGGGGACCGCGACCGTTCGCTTCCCAAAGGAGGCAAACTGAGGCACGGAGCTTTCCTCCCGCTGCGCCACAGCCTCCCCCCGGGGACACTCACCCGCGCCGGTTGGTCCTTCCGTCGGTCGGTCGCTCCGGGGCCTCGCGGAGAAATAGGGCGAAGAGAGCGGTCAGGGAGGCCCGCGCGGTCTCAGGGAGCGGGCGAGGCCCCTCAGGCCGCCGCCGCCGCTGCCAGAGCCCGAGCTTCCGCCTTTCCAGCTCCCGGCCCAGACATGGGAACACGACTGCGCCTGCGCCGAGTACGACGGCGCCCGAGAAGGGTCTTCTTCTCTCTAGCAGCTCAGCGCCCCCTGCCGCCGTGGCGGTCCTTCGAACGGCTGCTCTGCGCTCGGGCCGCCAGCGGCCGCCGCCCAACGCTCACCTCGGGATTGCCCGGGTGAATTCCATCCTTGCGCGTCCCTAGTCCGAGGCGTGGAAAGCGAGGTGCGGTCTTGGACGCAATGAGGTGAAGAAGAATTAGGAAGTGATCCAGTCACATTCATGAAACTGGTGGAGGAGGGGGTAGGGAGCCAAGACTTCTTTGTACAGGGAATTCCCAGGGGCGGTGGTAGGGGAGAGGAAGAGTAGCGAATGGAGGAGTTGGAAGCGCTGACTCCCACTTTTTGTCATTGCTCCCCTTTTTCATTGTTCCCCGCCCCCGGCTATAAAATAATCTTTTAGGAGTCTGGGGCAGTATGGAATAAGTAAACCGATTTAGGAAGCATTGTCTTTTGAGTTCTATTAGCTCGTCCTCCCCATGGACAATGCATGCTCCTCCAGTACTTGGCAAAGAGTTTTGAGACACAAAACATAATTTACAAGAAATGTTTTTGTTCTTACATTCTCAGCGTAGCCAGGCATGAACTGACACCTCCTCTCTATTTACTCCCCACCAGGGCTCTGTTCAAGTGGATTTTCTTTCCCTTTTCCTCCAGCTTCCAAGAAATATCCTGCCTCTCCAGCATGAGCTCATCACTAGATATCTAACCAGGTTGGAAATTTAAGTCAGTTTCACCCTCTGTACACTCAATTGCCTCGCCCAAATGATTGGAGTCCTGGAGGGTGTAGCAACAAACTCCTCCCAAATCTCCCTTGATGAAGGGCCCAGAACTTTACAGGTAACTCTCCATTTTTCAGAAACAATCTATTTCTTATTTGTATCCCCAGTGCCAAGCACAGTGCCTGGCACATAGTAGGCACTTAATTTTTATAGTTTATAGACTGTTGAATTAGATTCATATAGTTCCTGAGTGAATCTCAGTAGATACAGTTCCAAATTCTTTATGGCTTCTTTAGTTATTTTGAATGGAATTTCCCTTTGTACTTCCTCCTACTGGGTTTTGTTATATAATAAGAATGCTGATGATTTATATAGATTTACCTTATATAATGCAACTTTGCAGAAGTTATTAATTATTTCAATTAGTTTTTTTTTTAATTTGACTTTCCAGAGTTTTTAAGTACACTACCATACAATCTGTTTGGAAGGGAACTTTCTTATTATTGCAAGTGGTGTATGTAGTAATGAAATTGACCTTTCAGTTTTGGATAAAATTCACTTGTAAATCCCTTCTGGTCCTGGGGATTTTTTCTTTTGGGAATTCATTTCCTGCTTGTTCAGCTTTTTTTTTTCCTAATCTGAGGTGATTTAAGCTGCTTTTGTTATTCTGGGTATTTTATATTGTAAGTACTCAGTGATTTCCTCCAAATTATCAGTTTTGATATCATATAACTGGGCAAAATAGTTTCTGATAATTTCCTTTATTTCCTCTTCCATTATTGTAAGTTCTCCTTTTTTAATTTTTGGTATGAATAATTTGATTTTCCTCTCTCTTTTAAAAAAAATTCGGGTCAGCTAGCATACCTAGTTTATTAATTTTTTAAAAACCAGATCATTTTATTTAACAGTTCAGTGGCCCTTTTGTTTTCAATTTCATTAATCTTCTGAATTTTCCTAATTCCTGCTTTGTTATTTAGTTGGGGATTTTTGATTTATTGTTGTTCAAGCTGTAAAAAAACAAAACAAAACAAAACCATTGTACACCTAATTCATTGATTTGGTTTTTTTTCTCTTTTTGTTGATAAAAACATTTAAAGATATAATGTCCCCCTCTAAACTATTTTAGCTGTGTCCCATAAATTTTGCTTTGTTGTATCATTGTCAGTTCCTTTAATGAAATTTTCTGTTAATTCCCATAATTTGTTCATTAGTTGATTTTTAGTCTCCAAATACTTTTAAAATATATTTTAAAAATTTATCTTGTTAAACATTTCCCAATTACATATTTAGCAATTTTTAACATTCATTTAAAAAAATGTTGAGTACCAAATTCTTTCCCTTCTCCCCACCCTCTGAGAAGGCAAGCAATATGATATCAATTGTACATGTGAAATCATGCAAAACATATTTCCATGTTAACCATGTTCCAAAAGAAGATATATCAAAAAAAAAACCCAACCTATGAAAAACAAAGAAAGTGAGAAAAATATTCATAATCGTAATTAGAGTTCATCAGTTCTTTCTCTGGAGGTGGATAGCATTTTTCGTCATGAATCCTTTAAAATTCTATTAGATCATTGCCTTGATCAGAATGGCCAAGTCTTTCACCTTTGGTCATCCTTAACAAATAGAGGAGGAGGAAGAGAGAGAGAGAGAGAGAGAGAGAGAGAGAGAGAGAGAGAGAGAGAGAGAGAGAGAGAGAGAGAGAGAGAGAAAAGAAGGAAGAAAAAGAGAGAGCCCCCTAATGAAGGTTCATGAGCCCTGAACTGGTTGGTGCATTATGCATTTCCTTTCTCTAGTTAAGCCAGAGAACACAATTAATTGTGTGCCAAGGGATAACTCTTGTCCCTGGCACACAGGGTCACTGGTACCTTCTGATGTCACCCCACTCCTCCTGCTGAGTCACTCCTAGATGGTCACATGAGGGTAGTCTCCCCTGAGTGTTACTCCTGGATATTGCCCAGTGATGCTCCGTTGGTCTTCTGGCCACTGCTGGTCACTGCCAGGCACTTTTTGCTGGCTTTGAAGTTGTAGCAGGTTTGCCAGCTTCTGCCTTCAGCTAGAGAACGCAGCTGAGATGCTAGCATTTGGCATGGGAGGAGGAATTGACTCTTTTTTAAAATAAAGCTAAGAAACTTCTCTGCCATGGTTCTTTTAAAGAAGGCAGAAATGCTAACATCTAATCAGTGGACTAGAGAGAAAATCTTCCTGGGCTTTTCCTCCCAGAAGGAAGCTCTTTCTGTATCTCCACCCATTGGCCAGAATGGGTCTTTTCCTTTCCAAAAGGTGATTCATTGCTCCAGGAGCTCTTAGGAACTCTGAGCCAGAGTCCCACCAGCTAATTAGTGCCGGATTAAGCTTGTTTATGACACTGTATTATCTGGTTCCTAAGGGCCTCATGTCATCAGAAGTCTCCCTTTATCTTTGGGCCAGAAAGTCCAAGCTTAATTTCCAAATGCTAAACTGCTCCCATTTGTCATCTGCCAAGGACTGTCTTAGTTCTCTGGCCCTCCTACAGCCTCAGCCTCAAAACTCTCTTGCAAATGAATGAGAGAAGAGGTACAGAAACAAATCTTAAACACACAAGTCAAGGCCATTATTTTCCACCAGCTAGCCATATTCCTGAACTTTCTTAAGTGTATGTTGTCCAGCTATCTTTGAGCCCACTGCAGTAAAGAGAAAAATAACAGAGATAAATGGAATGGGAGGACTCCAATGATAAGACTAGAGGACCAGCTTGTGGGAGGACAGAGAGGGAAGAAATGGAATTCCAAGTTTGGGGAATAGAAAGTAGACTCATTCAGCCTGAATGGAAAGGGAAAGATCATCAGGAGTCAGATTGTAAAGGGTTCTAAATGTGAAGCTGAGAAGTTTGTATTGGATCTTAGAGGCAATAGAAAGCCACTGAAGATCCTTGAGTAAAAGAGTTACATGGTCAAACCTGTGGTTTGGGAGAATTCTTTTGGAAGCTTTTAGGAGGATGCATTAAAGAGGGGAGAAACTAGAATCAGAGTCCAATGAGATGTCATAGACCAAAGTAAAGGGCTTGAATTGGGGGAGAGAGGGTGGCCTTGTAAATGGAGCAAACAGTTTGATGAAAGTGAAGGATTCTCTGAAGATAGAATTTACAAGACTAACATGTAGGGGATGAGAAAGAGTAAAGAATTTTCACTGTGGATGTGAGCCTGGTTGACTGTAAGACTGGTGGTGGCTTCATTTAGAAATGACAAAGGAAGGATGAGATTCAGAGAGGATATTGAATTTCATTTGGGAAATTTTGAGTTTGATATGTCTACAGGACATCTAGGTGGATATGTCTAGTAGATAATTGGAGATGGAGCTAGGTTAGAGAAATTTGTGGTTCTGGATATCTCTACCTGCATAGAAATAATCATTAACCCCTCCATGGTTTATAAAATTTCAGAGCTGGAAGACTTTTTCAGAGTTCAGTGACTCTCTGAATGAATTGTCATCCATCTATATAGGAGTACCCTCCAATGGAAGGGTACTCACTACCTGCCAAGGTAGTCAATTACATTTTTAGGCAACTGTAATTATAGGAAATCTTTCTTTAAATGTAGTCAAAATCTGCCTTTTTGTAGCTTTCACCCAGAGTCCTGCTCTCAGTGGTCAAGCCAAATGCATTTAGTCCCTTTAAAAATATTTTTTATATCTTTTGTTTATACATTGCCTAAATTTTTCCTATATTCCCCAATCCCATCCCCCTTCAACTCTTCCAATGTTTGAAGATCGCTTACATGCCCTTCCTTCACCCTACCTTCAACTAAGTCTTCCTTTCTCCAGCCTACACATCCCCAGTCCTGTCAACTGATTGTGGTGTGGTATAGTTTCCAGGAACTACATTCTCCTGGTTGTATCCTCTGTATTTTTCCAACTTGTCAACAGCTTTCCTAAAATTTGGCATGTATTAAGGAACCCAATATTCCATATATTGTCTTATCAGAAAAGAGTACAGAAGGCTATCACATCCATCATTCTGGAAATAATATTTCCATGAAGCCTGCCAAATTGTAGTGACCTCTTCCCAAGGTGGCATGGAGGTGACCTGACCCTGTTTTCTCAAAATCCATGCCAGAGGAATATAAACAGCCCCCACTAAGCTGGAAATGCTCTGATCCCCCATGGTCTATGTGTCTTTCAGCCAAGTACCAGCCAGCCTTGCTAAATGCAGGAAAGCTCATCACCAGAGAATTGGCCAACATAGAACAATTTCATTTTTCTTTTTGGCAATGATTACTCACTGAATTATCTACCAGCGTGTGGAGTGGGTAGTAGTAATCTCTGTCAGCAAAGGGAAGACCCACACAGATGAAGTCACAGATCCTTGAAGTCAGTCACACTGTTGGGTTTGTGGTGAGATTAAAAAAAAACAAAAAAACAACAGCATGTAAATGCCTCCTCATGGCCAGGCAGTGTATAAAATGCTATTTAGGGCTACCACTTAGTGCACAGACGGTCTCTGAAAGAACAACTGATTTAAGAACTTTTCTTACAGATAAAACTGCTGATGAGGGTGGGAGAATCCTGTCCTTGGTTTTGCTGAATCTAATTGAATTCAACTGAATTGCTGAAGATAGAGGTATTTTTCATTATTTGTTCTCTAGCCTTAGATTGGTTTTTACAATTAATCAGAGTTTTATTGACTTCTAGCGTTGTTTTTGTGGACAAATATTTAGAGATGAAAAAGACCTTGGAAGTTATCTATGTCAATCCCCTCATTTTACAGTTTTGAGGAAATTGAGGCCAGAGAAGGGACGTGAATTCACCTACAGTCACACACAGTGAGTGACAAAGCTAAAATGTGAAGCTGGTTTTTTAAAAGTAGAACCAAGAGAATGGTTTTCACCATGACTACAGCTATGTGGTGTTGTAGACAGACTACCGGGCCTGGAGTCCAGAAGTGGTTGTTTTTCAGTCATGTCTGACTCTCCCATGACCCCATTTGGGGTTTTCTTGGTGAAGATTCTGGAGTGGTTTTGCCATTTCTTTCTCCAGCTCATTTTACAGATGAAAAAACTGAGGCAGAGTTAAGTGACTTGCCCAGGGTCACACAGCCAGTAAGTGTCTGAAACTGGATTTGAACACTGTTCTTCCTGATTCCAGGTTCTGGTACTCTATCCATTGAGCCATCTGGCTGACTCTTTGTGATGGTCAAAAATAATTAGATTCACCTCTAGGCCTAGGTATAGCTCATTAAGCAGTTTGGAATCCTGCATTCCAACATTAGAGCAGGCTAGTCAGCTTCTGAGAGAGAATTTCCTGGGGGGAGGAAGGAGATTCTCTCTGCTCTTCTTCCCCTCCTCACTTCTCCCCATCCCCCAGTGGAACCAGATGAGTTTTGGAATATCTACCAATCCCTGCTGAGCTCTCATTAGCTACCAGGGATTGGTAGCTCTGTCCTGAGAACAGCATGTCAGCCACTCAGTAATGAAAGCCTTGTGATTTCATGGCATTGCTCCCATCTCATCTCAAACCTCTAGTCTCAGAGAGCTGTTTGAGTCACCCAGTTGGGAAGCACCCATTCCCGTGTTTGAGTTCAGGGTTCCTTCACCATGTAGCCTCCTTCTTACAAGCACCCTCTGATGTCTTATCATAACCTTGACTTGCCCCTGGGTCCTCATAGGTAATGCCAGGAGAGGGCAGGCTGTTCTCACCAAGTGAGAAAGGCTTCAAATGTTCCTGTAGGAGAAGGTAATCTTCTTGAGGGCAGACCCCTGGCTCATTTTGTCTTTCTATCGCCAGAGTTCTGCAGAGTGCCTTATATGGAAAAAGTGTTCGATAAATGTTTGCTAAATTGAATCAAATTAAGGCCCTGTTGACTGATTGCATCTGCCCTCCCAGGACCAAGTGAGCTAGCTAAACTGGAGAAACTCACTCCAGACTAGCTGTAGGGGGACTACCTTCTAAGGCCCTGAAGGTTTGGGATCTGTGTCAGTAAAGGAATGGGATTCTCCTCCCTTCACCCTCCCAGCTTCTCGTGTTCCTCCCCACAAGTTACCATGGATTTATTTGACATATACTTATATATGCTCACATACATGTATATATAGGCCATGTCTACTTGTATATGTAAAATATCATATATATGTCCATGTATGTGTATATGTATATATTTGATACATACAGATATATATCTTCATGTCTATATGTGTATGTATAGATGGTATCTATACTGATATGTATTCATTTGTGTGTGTGCATACATGCGTGATATATGTTCCATATATACTTATGTGTGTTCACATGTATAACTATGTAATGTCATATATACTTCTATGCATCTTTATGTCTATATAATGTTATATATATTTACATATGTCAATGTATATGTTTGCATGTATATAATGACCTATATACTGGTGTATGTTCATACATGCATGTCTGTATGTGCCATGTATACTTATATGTGCACATATGTATGTGTGTGAATATAATGTCACATATGTGTCCACAGTCTATGTGTATGTATAGATGTCAGATAGGCTTATATATCCATGTGTATCTATGTATATGTGTATATGTGTGTATATATATATGATATATATAATCATGTATGGTTATATATGACTTCACAGTCATCTCCACAGCTTGCACCTTAGTCTTTACCTCCCACCAGAACCAAAGGTCTACCCCCTAAAACCTTGGAATTGAATTTGATGAGCATGTGCCTTATTTTGCCTAGATCCTACTTCCTGGCTATCTTTGTACCATAGTACCTACCTGCCCTTGAGTAATCAAATCAGTACTACCATTCATGTAAAAGCGTGCAGCAAATTACCATTGGTGACTGCCTTTGCCATCTCTAGCTACTACTCTCCTACATGTATGTCTTCTCTGTTAGTGTGAAAGCTCCTTGAGGACAGGGAGTGTCTTGCTTATTTTTATTTATATCCCTAGCATTTAGTACAGTGTCTGGCATGTATTAAGAAGTTAATAAATGCTTTTTAGTTAATTAATCAATTGATTCACCTTCCTCCCTGAGAAGAATGTAAGCCTCCGGAGGGTAAGGTCTATTTTGTTTTTGTGTCTTTATCCCAGAACCTAGCATACTTCTTGGCATATAATAGTCCTTGGTCAGTTCTGGTTGACTGACTGAATACTTACGCTGCTGAAATCACAGATTCTGAAATGATAGGATTGTGGCAAGCAAGAGACTCAGTCAGGGGCAGGTGTTTTTATCAGCACAGTGACCCTGGGCAAGTCTTCCAAGGCAGCTAGTGGCTCAGTGGATAGAGTGTTGGACTTGAAGTCAGGAAGACTGAGTTCAAATCCATCCTCAGACACTTGATGTCTGTGTGGCCCCGGATAAGTCACTGTCTGCCTGCCTCAGCTTCCTCATCTGTGAAATGGAGAAGACAATAAAAACACTTCCCAGGGTTGTTGTGGGAATTAAATGAAATAATATATACAAAACACTTTGTAAAGCTGAATACTCACTAGCTATTATTATTATCATTTAAACTCACCAGGCCTCAGGGTTTGTTGTTTGTTTGTTTTTGTAATATAGAGATGATACCTATATTAGTTACCAAGCAGATTGTTTTAAGTCTCAGATTAGATAATAAATATAAAATGTTTTCCAAGTTTTAATACAGCATATAAATGGAGGCTGTTTGGAACAGGGGAAAGAAACAGGTACCTGAGTTCAAATCCTCCCTTTGATGCTCATTGCACAAATAAGTCACTTACCCTCCCTCCCCGCATTCCAGTTTCCTCATCTATAAAATGGGTGGGTGGGGGGATGGGTGGAATGGGGGCTGTGTGCCCTGTGAGGTCCCATCCTGCTCTAGAGCTGTGTCTTTATACCAGTTATTGATAATAATACATTTATAATATTGTTTATATGTCCCAAGAGTTCCAAGTAGCCCGCTTAGAAATGAAGTTTTTGGTACATAACTAGTCTGTAAGTTGGGAACTGCCTGTATTGGGGATTTATTGTAAGCCTGATATAAAGTAAATAAGACCCTGGCTTAGTCTAGAGGGGGATTGAGGATTTTTACAAATAGCAGCCCAGCCTTTATCTTTGTCTCCTATATAGAAATTTGCTCCAAGACCACAAAACCCTTTCTTTTTCTGGGCTGGTGCTATGGCTAATACTTTGAAGGGGTTTTAAAAATAAAAGAATTTAAAATCCCAAATTGACTTTTCAGCACTCCAAACAAAGGCCGTTTGACTTTGATTGTTGGGTATGTTGGAGCAGATGGAGTAGGCTCACCCTGTAAGCTCCTCTATGAGAAGAAACTGCATTATGACATTATGGCGTTTACTTCCTTACAGCGACACTATTCCTGAGTCCCAGCCAGCTGCCCACACCTCCCTTCTTTGCCTTATAGGGATACAACATGTTCTTTTCAATGAATTTGATCTTGAAGTCCAAAGACTTTGCTTCAGGTCCTAGGTTGAACATGTCCTAGCTTTGTGACCTTGGACAAATCACCACCTCTGAGCTTTCATGACTTGTATGACTTGTCAGACAGGTTTTGGGTTGATTCTGCCACTCAATTCAGTCAAACAACTGAATAGCTATGATGTGCCAGGCATTTGGTTTGTGGATGCAAAGATAAAATTAAAACAATTCCTCCCTTCAAGGAGCTTACATTCTATTGGAGTGGGGGTGAGAAACAGAAAATGTACACAGAGAAATGTATCAATCAATCAATAAACACTTATTAGGTTCTTATTAAATACCAAACACTGTGCTAGGGGAAAAGGACAAAAAATAATCCTTCTGTCCTCAGAGAACTTATAATTTGAATGGTGGGGATGGCACAGAAATAAATAGGTTAATACAAGGTACATATAGATTATATATGAAAGGTAACAGAGAGGAAGGCTCTAACAAAAGTAGGTTCAAAGTAAATGCAAAATAATTTATTTTGTAAAGAGGGCAGCTATCTGGGTGCAGCTGTAAGAATGCAGGAAAAAAGTTGATAGCTCCATCCTATCCATCCAATATGACTAAGGTTCCAGGGTAATTTGAATAGTCCTGACCCTAGTTGCCACTGAGAAGGAAATAGAATCAGTCAAAAATACTGGTTTAAGCAGAGGGATTTTTGCTGTGCTGGCTTGGTGTGGCTGTGGGTCTGACTCACAAAAGAGTGCCATGGTGGCATAGATCTAGACCTGAAAGGGACCTCAAAGGCCATTTAGTCCAACCCTCTCATTTTATAGATGAGAAAAGAGGAAAGTGATTTGCCCAGTGGCATATAGTGCATATTTGAAAGGCATCAGAGGTGGGATTTGTACTCAGGTCCTTTAACTATAACTATTAATATTTCTACCTTAATAGCCTTTGAGCCTATAGGCTGATTCACAAAAGAGCTGTAAGTACTTCCATATGGGTCAAAAGTTACTTAGATTCAGTTCAGTGGAGCAGCAGGGAAGCAGAAAATGACAACTTCAAAGACAGAAATGTATTTAAGCTGGGATAAAACCCTAGGAGATAAGCTATCTAGGCTATGAGTGTTCCCCCACTGTCACAGAAATCTGTGGAAAACTGTATCCTCTATCTATAGAAAAAATTTTCCTTATTTACCTTTTTGTTCTATTTATTTAAAATATTTTACTTTGAGCCAGTGTGTACTCTGATTTAGTCTAGAAAATGAGGAACATCAAATGGGGGCTTCCAAGATGTGCTTTTATTTTTCCATTTTCTTCCTTTCATCTTTGAATTTCTGAAATCAGTGAAAAACAGCATAGAAGAAAACATATTTATAAAGATCATTTACTAAATCTTTATTATTAATGCCAACAGAAATGTCATATCACTCTGATGATTGCTAATTTTTTTAAGTAAAGAAGATGAGTTTTAATCATTTAACCTTTCTTCCTTAGCATGTTAATTAAACTATGTTTCTCTACATCACTATTTCTTAATAGTTTCTTGAGGACAATTCAACAAAACAGTTTATTTTAAACAAGAAGTTTATTTAAACAACAAGATATTTGACTTGAAGGGGAAACTATCAAGCATCAATTTCTTTATTGAAATTTATCCCTATTGAGGGGCGGCTAGGTGGAGCAGTGAATAGAGCGCCGGCCCTGGAATCAGAAGGACCTGAGTTCGGAGCCGAGCTCAGACACTTAATCCGCACAAACAAAAACCTAGCTGTGTAACCTTGGGCAAGTTACTTAACCCCAATTGCCCTAAAGGGGCGGCTAGGTGGCGCAGTGAGTAAGAGTGTCGGCCTCGGAGTTTGGATGACCCGAGATTAGATCCGGCCTCAGAAAATGAGCACCCACGCATAAATCAAATGACTAGCCGTGTAACCTTGAGCAAGTTACTTAACCCCAATTGCTTTAAAAAAAAAAAAAAAAGAAAGAAAGAAAAAAAAAGAAATTTATCCCTATTGAAAGACAGCTACATACAGCTGTATGCAAAAAAAATTATAAAATCATCCTTGGTTTTACAATGATAAAAGAAAAACACTGAAATTATCCCAATCAAACAAGGTATGCGAGGATTTTTGGTGTTGTGTTGTTGCTATAAAACAGTGAGAGCAATATAACTTACTGTAATATGAAACTAAAAGTTGAATTAGCATGCCACTAATGGAGAAAAGGGGTATTTCCACAGAACTCATTTCTATTTGATTTTGATGAAAACATATCATCAGCCATTTGGTTAAAAAAATGCTCATTATGCCTGTGCACATACCCCAGTTACTTTATGTACAATAAAGGAACAGGGGGAGGGAATCAAAGAAGAGAGAAAACTGTGCTGCAGTGGTCAGGATGTGGATGAGCCAAATACTGGTTTTCTGATTGTGATCCTGTTTTTCCTGGGAGCATAGTTCTGGAGGAGGCTAAGAGTTTCTCTTTTTAGTAAACATCTTTTATCTGCTGCTGGAATATACCAATTGTGTCTTCATCCTCCAATTCCAACTGTGTTGGTGTGTCTGTCTCCTCGATTGGTTCTCATCAAATTGGAATCTGATTTGCCTCCTTTATGGACTGGGTCCTTCACAATAGGCTTTTGTTAATTTACTAAATGGAGTGTGCCTCTTAATCTTAATTTGTACTACTGACCTATCTTGTCCTACCACCTTCAAATTAATGTGGTCATTGTTTTCGGTCTTGACTCATTCTCTTCAGCTTTTCATTGGCAGTGGCAAATATGGGAGTCTCCTCAGCTGGTGCTTCACAAAAGTCGCACCTAGGTGATCTGCTTTAAGGGCAGAGGGGGAAGAAGCAATAATAGCAGGAGCAGGAGGAAGAAGAAGATGGTGGTGGTGAGGAAGAAGAGGAGGAGGAAGAAGAGGAAATTGAGATATGCTTTTTGGAAACACTGATTCCAAAGGTACTTTGAACTTGAGCGTGGCTTTTGTTTTTGGAGGTCCACATTGTCAAGACAAGATTTCCTATCATTCACTTTTGTACCTTAGTTTTGTCTAGCCTACTATATTTTAAGTTACTCAAGGGCTGAAATCATGTCATATAAGTCCTTGGAGCCCCCAAACAAATGACTAGATTCAAAGCCAGTACTCAAATAATCTTTGTTCTTTGGTTGATCTGACTGATCAAAGATGAAACAAGCTACTCTTCTTGATGATGTATAAGGTCTTTTATGTTTCCTAGTTTTAAATGGATTATGGAATGGAGTTGGGGGGGGGGAGTGGAAAGAGAAGAGTAGGAGATTGAGGAGGAGAAGGAGAGGACCATCTTCCAAGGAAGCATGAAGACTTCAGAGTCCCTAGTCCTTATATATCTTATTTAAGTGATTGGTTGGTTTTGATGAAGAAATGATTGGTTGGTCTACTGTTTTCTCCTGTCCAAGTGTCAGGTGTGTAGGATGACAACTGAAAGGTAAGAAGCATGACTTGACAGTGTGGTTCAGAATTAGTAGAGATCTGGGTCCCAGTCCCTCCTTTTTCCTGGACTTCAGCACCATGCATCATCTGTAGTCTCCCTGTGCCCTCACTCTGAAATATTCCTCTTACAATGCTGGCACCCTTTTCCTACTGGTGAATTTCCTCTGGGTTCTCCATTTGGGGAAGGGCTCCAGCTGGTCAACCTTCACTTCTCTCCAGGATAGACTTTCTTCTAGCTTTCTAGACTTCAACACCCTGCCCCTTCATAGGTACCTTACTTTGCCCCTCCCCCACACTTTCCAGCTCCGTTTTATACATTTTCTTCCTCCATTAGAATATAAACTCCTTGTGGGCAAGAACTGTCTTTTTGCTTTTATTTTCATGCTCAGAGGTTATTACAATGCCTGTAACTAAGTGAGTGCTTAATAAATGCTTGTTGCACCTTGACTTGTCTAACTTTTTTTTTTTTTTTTTGCTACCTAACTAAATGATTTAGTGTGAGCAAATCATTTAACCAATCGGGGCTTCAGTTTCCAGGTAGGTAAGATGAAGAGGTTGAAGTGGATGATCCTAAGGTCCCTCCCAATTCTTCTGTACTCTGTGCTAGAGAGCATTAGGAAAGATATTTCACCGGTGAATTTTGTAGCTCATACTTTCTGTTGGACAGTCTTGAATTTCCTTTTCTTTGCCTGCTGATGTGTTGGAAGGGAAATGTGACTTATAACTTATTGAGGTCATAGAATTTAAAGCAGGAAGGGAGCCTAGATGAAGAAAATGAAACCTAGATAATGAAATTCTTCCCCTCTCACCCAATGTCCTGAACTCCTTATGATATCTTTATCTGTCAGGCTTGATAGTTTTCCTGGATTTGCCAAGAGTCTCCTTTAATTTCCTGGAAGGCTCCTGACTTCCAGGTGTATACATCTTTCTCTTAAAACCTCAGGGAGTAGACTAAAACAAGATACTACAGTTCCCTTGAGGAGTCTCCTAAAATTGTGCTCTGGGTGACTATCCCTTGTTACTGGCCATCTCCTCTCAGCCTTGTGATACTGACATAGACACTTTTAGGAGAGATAGTGTGGTATAGCGAAAAGAAAATTTGGAATCAGGATTACTTTGGTTATAGTTAGCTAGGTGGTGCTGTGGATAGAGGCTGGGCCTGGAATCAGCAAGACATGAGTTTAAATCCAACCTCAAATACTAGCTATGTGACCCTGGACAAGTCACTTAACTACTTTGTGGATCAGTTTCCTCATCTATAAAATAGAGAAATGGCACTTATCTTGCGGTTTAAAATGAGATAGTTGTATAGTGCTTTGAAAACCTTAAAACACTTATGTAAATGTTTCCTATTGTTACTGCTGTGTTTACTCATCTGCCTATCCACCCCCCATGCAATGTAAGCTCCTGGAAGACGAGGCCAGTTTCATTTTTGTCATTATATCACCAGAGCCTGGCACAGGGCCTGGCACATAGCATATACTTAGTTTGTAGGATTGAATTGTAGTTTGTAGGATTGAATATTTCAGCTCTGCCACCACTTGCGTGATCATAACCTTCCTAAGCCTTATGAGGGATAACTTGCAGTAAAGTTTCTCTATTCTGAAACATCAAATTTAGAGTGGCTTCAGCATCCACTAGTCCTAAGTTTAGAAGCCACCTGACCTTACAGGAATCTGGGACTTAGAGCAATGGAGACCCTCCCCAGGGCCACCTCAGCACAAGATATGTCAAATAAGGAAGAAACTGCTTTCCTGGCCTTGCACCAGACACCCACATTTTGGTGTTCTTTGTCTCCAAGATAGATTCCCATTCTTAGATTGTGAGCCCTCCTCCCCACCAATGGGAGTGAAGGGCAGTTGGGGATTGGGGTTTCTGCATTAGAGGATATATATATAACCATGGGCTTGCTTCCACATGTTGCACTCTCCCTGGCAGATGCCATTTGAGCAACAGGGGCAGAGCCCTTTCTCATGAGAAAGAATAAAGACCTTATCTGAACTCAGACTCAGACTCCAAACTCTTTCATCTCACAGAGGCTCAGTTTTCTTCACATATAAAATGATGGAGTTGGCCTAGATTTTGTCTTTGTTCAGTAATTTTTTAGTCATATCTGATTTTTCTTGACCCCATTTAGGGTTTTCTTGGCAAAAATACTGCAGTAGTTTGCCATTTTCTTCTCCAGCTCATTTTACAGATGAGGAAACTGAGGTAAACAGGGTTAAGTGACTTGCCCAGGGTCACATACCTAGTAAGTGTCTGAGGCCAGATTTGAACTCAGGAAAATGAGTCTTTCCTGGGCCCAGTGCTCTATTATGGCACCCCTAGTTGTTTCTGGCCTGGATAATCTCTAAAATAAAGATTTTTCATCTTCTTGCGTCATGACCCAAAAGACCCCTTTGGCTATGTGTGGATCCCAATGTCTCTAGGTAAATGGAAGAAATGCTCAATTTCAGTTAGAGGTTGGTACAAATAAAGATGTGATTTTTCCCCCCAATTCAACTTAGAGGACCCCCTGTAATCTATCCACAGACCTCTTGGGAGTAGAGGTTGTGGACTCCTGGTTATAAACCCCTATTTTAAGGCTCCTTTTAACCATGATATTTTGTATTTTGGGTGAATGGATGCTGAGCTTCCCAAATAAAGAGAACTGATGCTAACTGATCCCATCCTTGGCGGTGCCATGTTGGATTTGGAGCCAGAGAACCTCAGTTCAGATCGCATGCTACTATTTACCAACTGTATGACTTTAAATAAATCAGATGAGCCCCATGTCTCTCTGTGAAATGAGAAGGGACTGGACTCTGAAGTCCTTCTGAGCTCTAAATCTTTGACCCTATGTACATTTGCTGTTCTTCCTTTTCCTGAAAATATTCTTAAAGCCACATATAGTAGGTAGCTTGGAAATTGTCATCCTCAAATTTCTCAACTTCATGTGGGCTTGATCCTGTACTCTGCCAAGTTAACTCATCTGTGAAATGGGACGGTTAAGCTCACTGAACCCTTGAAGTTCTGTGATCTCCTTTCTTCTCAGTCCCTGGATCTTTGAGGGATTCTTTTTCCAAATTCTCCAAAGCCAGCCGTCTTCTTCTAAAGATAGGGTCTTTCCTTGTTCAGATCTTATCTCTTATATCCCCAAAGTGTTCCTTTAGCAAATCAGAGTTTAGATAAACAAAATCAGAGGGATGGTCAATGTCTTAATGACTTAATCTGCTCACTTCCTTGATAGTGATCAAAATATCTAACCTCTCACAGGATTGTTGATTTTTTTTTGCATTGAATCTTTAAATTTTTTATTTCTATAAATGGCATTAGTACCTTTTGTCTAATTGTGTTTTATTTTTACATTTTTAATTTAAATTAAATTTAAAATTTGTGTTGGTATCTTTTGTTGGTTCCTTCCTCCTCCCTACCCATTGAGCCATGCTTTTAGTGTTATTTTAAGAACTAAATGGTATAATAAGTGCTAAAGTACTTTTGAGAAGCATAAAAACATTGTACAAAAGCAAAAGATTGTCATTACTGAATGTACCTATCTTTTACTCAAAGTTTTAAAGATGTGACAAGTATTTCTTTTTCTGAGGAATGCTATTAATTCTCTGTTTGGAATATTCAGCCTAGGGAAGAGAACACCTGGGGTCAGAGGGGGTCATGACAACTGTTTTGAAGAATTTCACGGACTGTCTGACTTAAGGAAAAGGGATTACTCTTGTTCTTCTTGACCCCAGAGGGGAGAACAAGAAGATGTGGGTGGAAGGTGCAGAGAGGAGGTTTATGCTCCATGCAAGGAAAAACATCATGGATGAGAGCTATCCAGGCTATAGAGCTTGGATATTGGAGCTCTCCAAGGTAGCTTCTGAGAGATACGTGTCAGAGGGGACTCTTGTTCAGGTAGGACTAGCCAAGCTGGCCACTGATGTCCCTTCTGACACCAAGGGTCTCTGAATTTCTCTGCAGCTTTACAGCCTTGGCTAATATCAGCATTTACCATGGCCCCTATCCAGATTGCTGACTGGGAAGTCATGCTATCTCCAAGAGTTAAGTTTGTGGATTTGTTTATCTGTGAATGGGTTTACTCCTTATTCCTTCCCATCCAGACTTTAAATCTCCTCCCTCACTTTCCCTCTCCTTCTCCCACATACTCTAATTGTCTGTTTTCCTGCTCATTACACAACAAGGGTTAGATTAAGAACCAGAAGGGACCTCAGAGGTCTTTCAACTTTGCTGTCCCAGTATTTTACCAAAGAGGATCTGAGACCCAGACAGGTGAAATGCTTTGCCTGGGGCTACACACATAGTTAAATGGCCAGGATTTAAATCCTAGACCTGTGACTCCAACCCCAGGGTTCATTCTACCACACCATGCTACCCACCCCCCACCCCCTAAGCAGTTAATGCCTGTGGGAGAAAGCAGAAAAGAGGTAATTGTATTTTGTGATAGATAGAGGGGCAAGAGGTAAAGAATTAAGTACACCTTTAGAGCTGGAAGAGACCCTAGAGTCACTGAGTCCAAACCTCTCATTTTATAGATGAGCAAACTGACACCCAGATGAGTGACTTGTTCAAAGTCACACAGGTAAGTAAGGGCAGAACCTAGATTTAATTACATTTAGATCTAGGTCTTCTGTCTTCAAATACAATTGTTTTTCTTTTGACTATGTCCAGTTATCAGGAGACTCCCTTCCATCTGTGGACATACCAGGCTTTGATAGAACATATTAGGCAGTGTTTCAACAAGCGAAGTGGTTTGCCCAGTTACTAACAATGACTAACGCCCCCACCCCCCCACCCCAGTGAATTAATGAGGGGTGGATCAGAGTACTAAATCCCCGTTTTTCTTCCTGGTTCCTGGGTTTTAGCGTGCTTTGGCATGGTGGTACCATGTTATAGTGCCGTGAAGAGAATAAGAGCGAGACCGAGACCTGGGTTTAAGATAAATTTAAATGTGGATTTATTGACCAAGTGCACAATTGCCTGGAGTATATACTCAAATCAGGCAGTCCTCAATTAGGGTACAGGCAATGCTTATAAAGGCAAAAACCACGACTGGGGAGGTGAACTAGCATAAGCAATGACATACAGAAGCCAACAGTAGCCATTGGTTGGATCTATAGCTCAGGACTAATTTGGGAAACGTGGCGCAATGTGTGACAGGGGTCCCTCTTAGAACAGGGTGGAGGGTACAGGGGGAGTGGAATTTCCCAGAACAGGCTAGGGTCATGGAACAGGTCAGGGTCATGTTCTGGGTGAAGGGTGTGGGGGACCCTGCTTGGTCAGCGTTCTGGGTGGAGGACCTTGCTGGGTCAGCATCCCAAAACAGGGTGGTCTCTTGCATGGGATAGACTTGCCCCATGATCTCTATGCACACTTGCACCATAATTCTTATACAAAATGCTGCTTCAAGGCCTACCGATTTAGGGAGGTACTAATTTAGGGGAAAGATAAGGGAGCAGGGGACTATGCCTTGGGTGATTCACTTTACCCAGGACCCTTTAAGCTGTTACAAGCAATTACGGGATTTAGGATAGAGACAAAGACAAATATACATATAAAGACAAATATTGATGGCTTAATGGTGGGCTCCAAATCAGGTGGCATGTGATTTGGATTACTTTACAACAATAGAATCAACCTTACAACAAGAGAAGAATAGAATTATTCCCCCTCCAAGGGAATTCAGATCTTTGAGACTAACTCATTCTACAAATGAGGAAACTAAGTCCGAGAGACATTTATGCCTAGAGCTCCTCAGGAGGAATCTCCTCTACTACTATAGATGGGTACCCTCTTTGAAATGTAGAATGGTAAAGAATTGTCCAGGGCACTGAAAAGGGTAAGTTACTCATCCAAAATTTCATGTATAGTATGTGTTTCAGGTGGGGCTTGAACTCTGACTCCAAGACCATCTGTCTATCCATCATACCATACTCCCTCTCTTGTCCCAAAATATAGAGGTAGAAAAGTAGCAGAGACAGGATCCAAATCTGGTGGGTTTTTTCTACCATGTGATCAGTAGTTTGTGGGGTTTTATGATGGTGATCTTTGATAGGGATAAAGAAGCTGAAAAGAGGGGCGTGTTTGGGGGAAAGAAGATGAGTTCTGTTTTTGAAATGTTCACATCCAGTTGGTAATGTGAGGCATAGGAGAGAGAGGGAGTTGCATAAAATAGATGTAGGCAACATTAGCCTAAAGATGATAATGGAAACTATGCTCCATAAGAGCATTTAGAAAGAAGAGGAAGTCCTACAACTACCTAGGTGAACAAAGACCATTCCAGCTCTGAATTCTGAGACCCTATTTCATTTAAAGCAGGGTGTTCGGGAGCCGGCTCAAACAGGATGGTGAAGGCTGATTGTTAGATTTTCAGTATGAGAATTTATACTTCAACCATCCCCAAATACTACAAATCAGAACTTGATTTATTGTTTTGTGGCTTTCTCAACTTAAAAAAAATGATGGGAAAGAACGTTAATAATGCAGAGTAAGCTTAAAAAGTATGTTCTGTATATGTCTCCCACCCTCCCCAGGCCAGTTGTTAAACATTTACCAGCACACTGCTGATTTAAAGTTTAAAGTGTTGAGAGGCAGCCTAGTGTAGAACAAACTAGCCTCAGGGAAAGGAAGAGCTGGGTTTAAGTTGTCTTTTGGCTATGCTACCCAAGTTACCCTGGGCAAGTCAGGTAACCTCTCAATGCCCTAGGCAACTCTCTCAAACCATGTCACTAGTATAGGTGCATTAATAGAGGGAGTTTTCTTTACCAGTGTGATTAGTGAAATCCTAACCCTGGTCCAATTTTCTTTTAAATTTGTACCTTTTTTTTCAGAGCAGAACTTTCTGTGGGGATGACTTGAAGGTACTAGGGATGTTTGACTTTTAAAAAAAATGACTCGGGGAAGATATGAGGCATTTGGAGGCCTGAGGTTCAAAGACAACCTCTGACTATCTGTGTGACCTTGGGCAGGTCACTTAGGACCCCTCCCCCAAATTTCTGTTTCCTGTTCTTTGAATGAGAGGGCTAGGCTAGATGGCATCTGAACCCCCATCTCACTTTACTTCTATGGTCCTATGTCAGAGCTGCTTAAATAATTAAAGGGCTGTCATGTAGAAATAAGAGCAGATTTGTTCCAACTGGCCACAAAGGACAGAACTAGTAACTATGAGTGGAAATGGCAAAGAACAATTTTTGGCTTGGTGTCAGGAAAAGACATCAATCAGAACCACCCCAGAATGGAATAGGCTGCCTGGAAGGAAGCAAGTCCGTCCTCACTGGAAGTCTTCAAGCAGAAGCTGATTGATGTTCGGTGTTTTAGGAAGATTCTTGTTTCAGTGGGGATTGACCTAGCTGGGACCCCTTCCACCTCCAAGATTCCATGAAAATGTGGACCACGGTTTGGGGTGGTCCTCATATTTAGCCTATGGGTCCATATAATTCTCCTCATTCATTTATAGAGTGAGACTACTTGGAAAGGGTCAAGCAGCAACAAAAAATGAAAATGAATTTCCAGTTTAGGCAGGAAATCAACTGGTGCCCCAGCAGCCTTAGCCAGATTTTCTCTCCCACAATCCAACAATGCAGAATTTTATCTTTCCACTTGGTGGTGCTACTTGTTCAAGAAATAGCTGTTCAGTCGCCTTACCCACCCCCAGTGCAGCTCTGCTAAAATTGCTAGAAAGAAGTGGCTGCCAGCGCTAGTACAATTAATAAAGCATTAGAGTTTTTGCTGTCAGGGATAATCCACATTGACTTAATGCAGAGGCAGTGACCATCCAGGTTGGGGGGAATTTGGTGGTGGGAAGTGGAATCAGGAAATTGGGGGTAGCTGGTTAAGTCCCCAGCTCTCTACTCTCTCACTGCAGGATAGTTTGAATCACCAGGGCACTGGCCTAATAATTTTCTGTTGGGGTTCTCCAGCTCTTGGCTTGACTGGGAGAAACAAACCAGGCCAGTCTGTAAAGGGGATTTCCACTGGTCTGAGTCAGTATCATGTCCTGGAAATATCTGAAGTCAGAGGACCTGACCTTGTCTCTTGAGTTAGCTCCCACTATCTGTGTGATCAGTTTCCTTATCTGTAAAGAGAGGAGGTTGGATTAATGATCTCCCAAGTCCCTTCTGTCTCCAAGGTTAAATGAAGACTGATATTGTAGGGAATCTATTTTAATTATATTTAAAATAATATTATTATGCATTATGTTTTCTCTTTTGGGATGGTATATACAAATAGGACATGGGAAATGGACTATAGAAACTTGGAAAGAGACCTACACAACCTCTTGCTTTTGCTCCAGAAGCCTATGTCCTCTAAGGCTCCTATGACCACTATGGGCTTTTCTAGTTCTAGTCATGGGAACTCAGGAGATCTGATTGTCATCTTGACTCTGTCACTAATTAGCTATGTGGGGAAAAGATATAGGATTAGATAGATAGATGTCAGCTAGGTAGATGATATGTAGATAGATAGATGATAGGTAAATAAATAGACGATAGATTAGGTAGATGGATGGATGGATGGATGGATAGATAGAAAGATAGAGAGATAGACAGACAGACAGACAGACAGACAGACAGATAGATAGATAGATAGATAGATAGATAGATAGATAGATAGATGATAAACAGAAAGACACATAGAAAGCTGACAGGTCATCTTGGTCCAATTGAATAAATTTATGAATGAGGAAGTTTGAGGCCAATAGAGGTTATGTTGTAGACTCATTTGACAGATGAAGAAATTGAAGCCCTGAGAGGTTAAGAGATTTGGCCAAGGCCAAGGCCACAGAGGCAGAGTATATATTTGAACCCAGGCCTTCTAACATTGAATCCAGGGCTTTTTTTTTCCTTAACCACGAAGTGGTTGAGTCCCTTCATTCTCTGGAACTCAGTTTTTTTTCCTGTAAAATGAAAGCATAGGAGGACTAAGGTTCTTTCCAGCTCTAAGATTTTGTGATAATGGAGCATGGAGAAAGTGTACTAACTTAATCCATTGGTGTATGTGTGGTGTGTGTGTGTGTGTGTGTGTGTGTGTGTGTGTGTGTGTGTGTGTGTGTGTGTGTGTGTGTGTGTGTGTGTAGATACAATCACCCTATCCATAGACTGCATCTGTGGGATTCTGATAAGCTTGGAAAATGCAACATTGACAGACAGCTGCTTGGCTGGTGTGCGAGATTTTGATTGGTATCAGCAGCCAGAGTTCATTGCAGTCTGTGGGGAAAATGTGTTTGAAAAAGGTCTCTGAAAGGGCTACTGGGTAGCTAAGTTCTGAGGACTTGGGGCTAGGAGGAGTAGCTGGGTAGCAGGAAGGCAGGGGGCATGGGCCTTGAAGAATTGCTCTTGTTAAGGGTCTGTCAGCATTTCCAGGATTATCCAAAGCTAATAACTCAGCTCTGAGGGCTTTGCTTCTGGCTGAAACTTGGCACTGAATTCCCAGCCTACAATTTGCCCTTTTCCATTCTTTGCCTCCTGCTAAATTTGGCCCTTGTCTGCCAGCAGGTTTTTATTTTTAATTTCCAGGGAACAGCGCGGAGCCCCTAGGTAGCCTGACTTTGCTGGTGTACAGAGGAATTCCAGGTGGGTCTGTCAGCATCCACTAATCTATGGAAATGTTTTGAAAACCACATCCAGGGAGGGCAGTAGCCAGGCCTTGGTGGCTAATAAAGGGGCTTCCAATTTGGAGTAAGAAAACAGGTTCGATTCCCAGAACCATGGGTGACTTTAGGCAAGTCAGCTCACTTTTTTGGTCTTGTTTTCTCATATGTAAAATAAGGGGATGAATTGGCCTGATGGATAGAGAGCTGGCTACAGAATAAAGAAGATCTCAGTTGGAGTTTTACCTCTGACACTCAATGGTTTTGTGACCCTGGGCAAGTCACATAACCTTTCACCATGCCAGCCAATTCTCTAAAGTGCTAAGCTGCACAGTGCTTGCTGATCTGTGGTAGCTGGAGCAATTACCCCATGTTTCTTAACACCAGTAAAATGTCTAACCCTAAAATGGATGGGGGTAGAGTGGGTGGTTCCTAAACTCTCTTCAGTCTCTGGGATCATGTGAATGATGCACAAGTTGTAAGGTTGGGATAATTCAATTAGTCTCGGGATTCTCAACCTTGATTTGTATCCTAGACTCCTTTGGCAGGCAGATGAAACCTATGGACCTCCTCACTCTAAGAACAACATTTTTAATGCGTAAAATAAAACACATAGACTTGCAAAGGAAACTATTTATTTTGAAATGCTATTTACAAAATATATTTCTAAAAAACCAAGTTCACAGACCCTAGTTTAAGAACTCCTGATCTAGTCCAAAGCTTTCATCTTACAAAAGAGTAAACAGAGACCTAGAAATGGTAAATGACTTATCTAGGGTCACATAGCTCGTTAGTAATGGAGTTTGGATTCAAGCCAAGGTGCTTCAGGATCAAGTCTAGAAAATATTTAGCTATATGAAATAGGGGATTATTGAAATTAATGCAATTTAATTTAAGGTGACATTTCTCCCCTGGAATATGATTCTTGAACAAAATTATTTCCCAGTCATTCAGTTAATCTTGAACATGTTGGCTTACCTTCTTTTCAAGAAGAATCAGAGCTTCTCTAAGAGCAAATATTAAGATAAAATTTCTTCACCTTAAAAAAAATCACTTTTTTCTGGGTACATAGACCAAGAGAAGAAATAACCCTATGAATAATTTTTCTTTGAGGCAAAAAAAAATGTTTTCATCATTTGATATTCTTTTCTGAATACTTAGAAATGTGGCAGCTGTGTAGAATGAATATAATCTGTTTATTCTGATCAATTTTGATTCACATGAGAATTTCATATCTGTACATGGTTTGGGTTAGAGATGGGGGCATACTGGTAAATATTTACCAACTAGCTCTCTAGACATGTATGTAGGACATACTTTTTGAAGTTTAATTTGTATTATTGACATTTTCTCCATTACTTTCTTAAGTTTAGACAATCAACAAAACAAGAAATCAAGCCTGGATTTGTAACATTTACTGATTTCTGAGGTATAAATGCTCACAGTGAAAATTTAACATTCAACTTTCACTATTCTGTTTGAACTAGCTCCAGCAAGCTGTTAGAGAAAGAGAGAGAGAGAGAGAGAGAGAGAGAGAGAGAGAGAGAGAGAGAGAATATGTATATACACACTTATATATACTTACACACATATGTTCTTTGAAATCAAAAGTGTCTTTGTATTTCAACTTACATAAGAGGTTTGTTCATCTTTAAGAAACTTTATCTTCCACTGAAGAGTACAGATATATCAAATGGTATTTTTTCCACTATGTATAATATTGTGTTTTAAAATGTTGTCTCTAAGCATGTCTTTGAGTGCCTCTGTTCAGATTTGCAGCCATGTGTATATAGAGTTAAAAAAATTCCATTAAAAATCCTCTGATTTCAGTGAGACAGTTAATCAGTCAATTAGTCTGCAAGGAATAAGTAAGCATTTAACATGTATGAAGCTCTGGAGACTGGAAAACAAAAACATGATCCTTGCACTCAAGAAACTCATATGCTTTAAAAAAAATTTTATTTTTATGATTTAATTTTTCTTTCTTTTTGGAGGGCAATTGGGGTTAAGTGACTTGCCCAAGATGACACGACTAGTTTTTGTGTTAAGTGTTTGAGGCCAGATTTGAACTCAGGTCCTTCTGACTCTAGGGCTGGTGCCCTATTCACTGCACCACCTAGCTACCCATGCTTTTTTTTAAACAAACATTTGTTGAGGTTCTACTGTGCACCAAACACTATACTAGCCACTGGAAATATAAAGAATGAAACAATTCCTAGTCACAAGGAACTCACATTTGAATGGGAATATTTTCACTTCTTTTTCAAGTCTTTCAACTTTCAAGTCTTTCAAGATCATGAGGGCTTTGGGACTTCTTGCTTTAATTGTTTTGTCTACTTTGTGATATTGTCACAGGATGGAAGCAGTATCCTGGGATTGGGATGACTAAGTCACATAACCAGAATGGAATTTCCCCATGTGGAGATCAAGAAAAGGGAATTTATTATATCATGATGGGCAGTCACAGGATATCCCACCAAATTTTAAAAGAATCAGGCAAAGGCTTCTAGCACAATATAGACGTCCTCTATGAAGGATTTAGGGAAAGACATGGAAGGAGGCTGTACAGAATGAGAAGAAGAAATGGGAATGTGGTATGATCTGCACCAAGGGAGGGATTCCCCCCACACTGGTGAATCCCAGATCACTTGAAGGACTGGAGTATTACAGCATGATGCAATAGTGTCTAAGACAGGGATTTTAAAACTTTTTTTGTATCATGGCGAAGCAACTTGGTGAAGCCTATGGACTCCTCAGAATCATATTTTTCAATAAGTAAAATAAAATTCACCATATTAGTAAAGAAACTATTTAAATTGAAATAATTATTTACCTACTATCAATCTCTCTCTTTCTATCATCTATCCATCATCTATCTGTCCATAACATCTATCTGTCATCTATGATCTATCACATTTATCTATCAACCATCTATCTATCTGTCTATCTATCTATCTATCTATCTATCTATCTATCTATCTATCTATCTACCTATCTACCTGCTAGGTATGTATATATGTATCTATCCATCTATTTATCAAAAACCAGTTCCTAGATCCCAGGTTGAGAACCTTTGATCTAAACTATGGTTGAAAAAGTTCAAAGTTATTACTTTCCACCCAATTAAACTTCAGATATGTTTCTGACATGTCCCAGGGCATTCCCCACTCTCTATATACACTGAGGATGGACTCGTTTTTCATTACATGAAATTTGGGGAAACAGAATTATCCTAGTCCAGTTGAAAAATGTCCAAAGATAGTGAGGCAAGAACTTGGGGTTCTGATCTCGTCTCTACCACTGACTTGCTACATGTACACAGGGAAGTCATTTAATTTCTCTGCCACTAAAATAGGGCTAATACCAGATGCTCTTCCCTACATTATAGGGTTGTGTTAAGGATTCAAAGAAGGTTAAGGAATCTATGCCTTATAAATGGCAGGCCCTCAATAAACATTTTTTGAATGTAAAGGCACTGTGAAGCTAACTATACTCTATGAGCACCAACATTTGTCAAGCCCCTAGCTGTGAGCATACATAACAAAGGCAAAGATGAAAAGTCCATGCCATCCCAGGGCTACAGCATCTATACAGGTCAATAAACACTAAGAATATACAAAGTAACTTCAAGACCAGTAACCACTAGATGGGATCAGGGAAGGCTTCCTGTAGGAGGTGGTGTCGGACTTAAGCTTGGAAGGAATCTAGGGATTCTAAGAGACAAAGGAGTAAACTGAGCATATTTCAGACATGGTAGGGGTGGGCTTCTACAAAGGGATGGAGGCAAGGGGTAGAATGTGATATATAGAGACTAGTTTCACTAGAGAAACACAGATGAGAAGGTAGGACTAGGAAAGAAGACCGAAAAGGTAAGTGGGAATGAAATCAAGGAGGATTTTAAGTTTTGAGGAGTTGTTTTTAAATTATTTTTTTATTTTGCCAGAGATTTGAGTCAGAGAGTGAAAGGGTAAGACCTGTTTTTTTAGGAATATCATGTCAGTTGCTGTGGGTTACAGCACAGAGAATAGAAGCTGGGATTCCAAGTAGGAATTGAGAACTCTTGGCAGCAGGAGCTGCCCACAGAAGACCCATAGAAACTTGATTTTCCTTTCTAATACCTAAGGGACTGAGGATTGACATAAAGAAGGGAATGAGAAATAAAATGTTTTAGCTCCTCATGGAGATGAACTCTATTCATGACTGCCATCTAGTACAGTGCTGGTATATAGAGGGTGCCTAATGAGTGTGCATTGATTAAACAAATGAATGTCAAATGAATTGGGCGAGGGATCAGTCTAAGACTTAGTTGGCAAGGAGCAGTAGCTGCCAAGACAGTGTGTCTCTGAAATCTTAGTGCAATTTTAAACTATATTAAGACTTTTGGAACATTTTGTATGTATGTTCACCAAATGAATGATAGTTGTTTTGCCTCTCCTAGAGTTGCCCAGTTTTTAGGGTTCCCTTTCCCAGTAAATAGAAACCAGAACAAAATTCAAAAATTCAAAGAAAACCACTGAGAGAATAGACCTGTAGTACTGCACCGTTTCCCAAGGGGACCTCAAACCAGCCCTTCTGCAGGGCTCCCACCAAGCTAAGCTTCCTAGAGAGCCAGGTGCCAGCTGGAGTTGGGACTCCCAGCCTCTGATTGGCTGAGAGTAATTTGTGGTTAACCTCGTTGGGTGTGGGGAGGCTGGAAAAGACAGTGGAGAGCTAGATAAATAACACAGCTGCAGTTTGCTCTGTGGAATAGGTGAGAGTGAGATGGAGGAAGGCATCGGGTTTGCTTCTGAGACACCATAATATCAGCTCAATCACAGACTGACACCAGCCTTTACCAGACAGCTCCCAGTGGAAGGTAACTCTTCTCAGGTTCTGAATGTGATCTTATATGTCACTTGTCTCCTTTTTAAAAAAAATATAATTTGATTTTTCTCAATAAAAATAGTTGAATTCTTATTTGGGGCTGATGAGGAAGAAAAGGGGAAGACCCATAGAAACTTGATTTTCCTTTCTAATACCTGAGGAACTGAGGATTGACATAAAGAAGGGGTTGAGGAATAAAATGTTTTAGCTCCTTATGGAGATGAACTCTATTCATGATTGCCATATAGACAGCACCTAATGAATGTGTACTGATTAGACAAATGAATGTCAGATCAATTAATTAGGCAAGGGGTGAGTCTAAGACTTAATTGGCAAGTATTACTTAATCTAAACTATAGGGAATGACCCACTACCGTGGAATCTCAGAGGAAAATGATAGCAGTTCCTATGTATTTCTTGACCCAGATTTGACCAGTAACATCTGACACATAAAATCCTTTAAAGTTTGTGAAGCTACTGTCTCATACATCATCTAAATTATACCTTGCAACAGCCCTTTGAGGTAGGTTCCATAGGCATCATGGATTCCTTTTTACAGATGAGAGAACTGAGTTTCAGAGAGGCTGAGTGTTGTCATGATGAGATAATTCATAAATGTTGGAGATGGGTTTTCAACCAGGCACTTTTGATTCCGAGTCCAGCATTCTACCCACCATACATATTGCCTTTCTATCAAGCAAAAGGATTTTATTATAAAGGGATGTTCTGTGAGGCAGTGTTCCTTGCCAAGTACATTAGGGCAGGGCAATTCTGTCTTCTGACTTGGGGACACTGGTAAAATAATTACTAGATTTCGAATTAGAAAACCTGTGGTTGTGACACTATATGGCTTTATTCAATTTATGTAAACTCCCTGAAACTCAGTTTACTCTTCTGTAAAATGGAAAAGCTAGGATCATTGCTTTAGAGTTGGAAAGGAACTCAGATTATCTAGTTCAATCCTTCTTTCTACAGATAAGGAAACTGAGACTCACAGAGGTGAAGTTGTAAGCCTGGAAGTAGTAGGAGAGTTGGTCCTAGAAGTAACAGGGAGCCATGGGAGTTTATTGAGCAGAGTCTGGGTGTGATCAAGCCTGTGCTTTAGGAAAATTATTTTGATGGTTGTGGGCAGGATGGTCTTATAATTGGTATTATGCTTTGGCTGGTGTAAACTAAGAGGGTTAAAAAGTGAGTTCAGTGGTGGAGAACCTGCTTTTAAAGATTTTCAAAATGATCATGGGTACATTTTGATATACCAATTACCAGAATGTCTCAAAGATTTATGCTGAACCCTGTAGTAGTTTATCTTTTTGTCAAAAACTTGGGTAAAGTATGTAGATAGATGACCTAGATAGCAGATCAGATTTGCAGATGACACAAAGTTTGGAGGGATGGCCAACACAGCTAGAAGATGTGGCCCAATCTCATATAATAAAATCTGAAAAGGATAAAGATTTGAAAAAAATCAATTTTGCAATGGTTAGAACATAACTTGTCTAAGATTTTTAAAAAATGAACTGGGATGATTTAGTGGGTTTCACACTCAATGAGTTAAAATTGGAATATAGTAGCCAAGAAAATGAACACATTTTAAACTCCCAGGAATAAGGAATGGATAGTTCTACTATAATCAGACTGGTCAGACCACATCTGGAGTCTTACGTTTTGTTCTGGGCACCACATTTTAGGAGGAACACTGATAAAATGGTTTCCAGAGGATGTGATCCAGGATGGTGAAGAGCCTGGAGTTCATGCCATGAGAATTAATTTGAGGAAATGGAATGTTTAGCCTAGAGAAGAGCTAGCCTAGAGTAGGACATAAATGCTTGACATTCACAAGCTTCAAAGCCTGTCATTTGGAAGAGGGATCATTCGAATTTTGCCTAGCCCCAGAGGATGGAAGAAGGCTCAGTGGGTGTACATTGCCAACAGGCAAATTTTGGCTAACAATTATAGTAGCCTTAAATGGAATAGGCTCCCTTGAGAGACAATGGGTTCCTCTTCCCCTTCCAATAATAAAGCTTCAAGGAAATGATCATTTTGGGAGTATGTTGTAAGGGAGATTCTCTTACAGGTCTGATTTGGTTCCAACTATGAGATTTGGTAAAATTGTAAATATAGTGAATTGTAGCATCTACATGCCAGAAGAATGGATTGGAGTCAGAGGACAGAGATTTGAATTTCAATTGTATTACTGTTTATCTTTGGCAATAGAGATAAAGATAATTGAAATAACGAATATGAAGCATTTATATAGTACCTTAAGGTTTGCAGAGCATTAACATATATTAGTTTACTTGATCCTCACAATAGCTCTGTGATATAGGTGCTATTATTATCCCAATTTTACAGATGAGGAAACTGAGGCAAACAGAGGTTAAGTGACTTGCCCAGGGCCACACAACTAGTAAGTGTCTGAGGCAGAATTTGGAATCAGGTTTCTCCTGATTGCTAGTCTGGCATTGAATCCTTTGTGCCACCTACTTGTTGAATCCCCTGGGTCTCAGTTTTCTCATCTGAAAATTGATATATTTAAAATAAATGACCTATGTCTAGTCAGTTTGGAAAGTGCTTTATATGTGTTTACAGAATCACTGTTTTTTTCCCTTAATATGCATTTTCTAAAACATTACAGAATCACATCTGATTATTTGAGGGCAGGGGGGCAGGAGAGGGCAGAATATTCTTAAAATGGTTTAATTAGAAGTATTTAAGAAATAATAGGTATAATATCTGTCTAAGCATATATGGTCATCAAAATGACTTCTTTTTCTTTGTGTAGAAATGGCAAAGTCATATAATGCAGAGCTATTTGAATTGTAGATCAATTTATTATATATATACATACACATATGTATTATTGAGTTAGGTTACAAAGTCATACATTTCTGAAGGAAAGGGATTATAGTTTTGTGTTTGGCTTGAATATTATGTTTGCAATAAAACACTTTTTAAAGCAAAAATAAAATAAAATAGATGACCACTGAAGTTCCTTTTATCTCTAGTCCAACAGCTTTGCACAGCCCTCCCTCACTTGAATTCAATTCACTTGCATGCCATGGCATCACCTCCCTGATGTCATGGTCCTCTTTGAGAAAGAAGGACGATCAGCAACAACAGTCCTATAACTACTGACTTTTTGTTTGTATAAGACTTCCTCCCATGTTCAGCATGAGGGCATAGATTTAAAGCTGGAAATGGTCTTAGAGATCATCCATGTTTTACAAATGAGGAAACTAAGGCCCAGAGTGATTAAGTTACTGGCACAGGGTCACATTGGTAGCAAGTGGCAGAGCAGGTATTGGAACCTGTGTGCTTTCACCCCAAATCTATGGCTCTTTCCCCTACACTATGCTGATTCTCATCAAATCTTATGTACCTTAAAAATATTACCAGGTGTAGGTGGAAGTCTGCTGGCATGCTTTAGGTAGGGGCTGTAGAAAAATCACTGGAAATGACATTCGACAAGGTTGGGGTCTGGTCCTATTTCTGTCACTGATTTCCTGTATGTCCTTGGTGAGCACGTTACCCTCTCCTAATCTCAGTTTCTTTATCTATAAAAATGGGGAGAATATTGGGTGTTCCAAAGGTCTTGGTGCAGTTGAAAGCTACTCAGGCTCAAAGTGAAGTCAGTAAGAGAAGTTAAGGAGGCAGATGTAAGCAACTAAAGCTTAAAACTGCTCTAAGACTTTTGAGATAGCCTGTATACTTGTCCTAACTATCTTACCATCAGGTTATTGTGAGGATCAAGTTTGAACATGTATGTAAAGTGGTCTTTAACCATGAAATGCCTATCAATATGGATTATTGTGCTTATGGCATTTTGTATAGCTTTCTAGACCTAAAGACCTGGGTTTGAGTCCTGCCTTTTGATTCTTAGTAGGTATGTGACCCTGGAAAAGTCACTTGATCTCTATCTGCCTGATTTTCCTCATCTGTAAAATGAAGTGAAAAATATCTGCAATCCATAATATAAAGGGTTTTGGGGAGGCTCAAATGAGATCATATGTCACTTATTGTGATCATTATCTGAAAGAGGCTAGAAGGGGTGTGAACCAAAGGGATAGAAAATGATTATGTCAGGAATCAGTATGTGGGGTCGGTGGGAGATTCTGGAAAGAGCTGTCACCTTCAGCTATGGGATAGAGTTGAGAAACATGAATGAAGACAGACACTGAGGACTGTAACAGCTGTGACTGAGAGGTGTTGAAGGATTTTGAAATGGTTCAGGGCTCTGTGGAGAGGACGTTGCTCTGTGCAAGGAACTTTCAAAGTGGGGAGTCCTTTTAAGTATCTCTAAGAGAATTGCTTTTAATTAAAAAAAGCCTCCATCTTAGAAACATCATGCGTGGAAAATCGATTAAATTTCAGTAGTTTAAAGGAAAAGCTTAAAAGTGAACTGTCTGCTGGTGGATCTTGGGAACAGCCTTTTTTCTCACTAAGAGGTATGTTAGCTTGAGGCTATGTCTCTATGATGATAAAAATCTCTGGTCCAGTTGGTCAGTTAATTTGGTGAAAAACTAGTAGGACTATGGAACTGATTGGTCACAACGATTGATGTGAAGCTCAGAATAGATACAGCTGGAATTTTAGGACAATGACTGACAATTCAATTTAATTAAACACATATTTAATGGTCAGTCTAGTAGTTCACAATGTATGTAACCTGAATCTTAGGGCTACAACTGACAGTTCAATTTGATTCAATACATGTTTATTAAAGCCCCACTATGTGCCAGATACTATGCCAAGTGCTGGGGCAGATACAGAGACCAACAAGACATTATCTTTGCTCTCATGAGGCTTATAGTCTAGTGGAAGAATCTGACATATACACAAATACATATACTATCAAAAAGGACATGATTGGAGAGGTGTAGAAAAGGTGTGTGATGTGGGGAATCTGAGAAAGGAAGGTTCAGCTAGGTGGAAGATCTGAGTTCAAATTTGTCTCAGACACGGACTAACTGTATGGCCCTGGGAAAGTCACTAATCTCTCTCCTTGTCAGTTTCCTCATCTGTAAGATGGAATAATAATAATATCACTTGTTGTGAAGATCAATGTGAAAAGTTCTATGTAGACTTTAAAGTGCCATAGGAATGTCAGGCATTATTTTTGAGGAAAGTTCTGAGAAAGGCACTTGAAGGATATAGAATTTTATAAGTGAAGTTAGGGGCACGGGGGACCATGAGAATAGGGAATAATACATATGGCATGAGAGAAGATATTGAGGCAGAGAAGTACAGTAGATATGTGGGGAGATGTTGAGTAACTCCACTTGGCTGAGGTTAGGGTGACTAGGGGTTACTTTGAGGGAATAGTCTACAATGCTGAATTAGGAAAACCAGGTACTGCTTTCCCACTAATGTACCAAGGGAATTTGGTGAACTAGGCAGGGAACTTGCAGTTCTAGAGCACATTGTGAATAGGAGTCCTAGATCATTAGGTCAACCTCTATCCCAATCAGTAGAGTTCTTCAGTAGGTGTTTGCTGGGCAATTCTTGATGGTATGTCCCAGGCCACTTGCTAGGGAATCCTAATCACAGAACAATAACCACTCCTACCTTATCCCACTTAAAAAAAAAAAAACCAACCACCCCTCCCAACCCTACAGTAATCAACTATTTGCCAATTAGAGGACAATTGGGTGAAGCCTTGCTAACTCTTCAACAGATTATCTGTGTAGGATATCCAGGACTCTAGGAACTTTTCATTTGGAAAATTCTTCATAGGGCACCACAGAACACAGAGAATATGGCACAGTGCCCTGCAAGTCTGAGGAACCCAGGGATTTTTATAGCTAATGTAGATATAGCCTTATAATTTACAGCAACATTCTCTAATTAAAATTGCAAGTATAATTACAATTCATAATACTTATTAGCTTGCATTCATAAAGCTCAAGTTGGCTTCATCCTTTCACTTGGTGAATAATTATTTTCTTTGGGTCTGTAGTTTTATCTCCTCTTTATGGCCAGTTTGGAAGGAATAAACAATGAAGCCCTTGAAAGTCTGTTTTCAAAAGCTGGAAATGGAATGTATGGCTAGTGCAGAGAGGGGAAAATCAATGTAGAGAATAGTAATAACAGCAGGGATTGATATAATAGGCTAAAGTTTGCAAGGGGCTTCACATAGATCATTAGTTCAGTCCACAAGTATTTATTAAGCACCTCTTATATATGTAGATGCTATGACTGATTGGAGCCTCACAGACAACTAGAGGCAGATACAATGGGTAGTTTTTCTTTTTCTTCTTCTTTCTTTCTTTCTTTCTTTCTTTCTTTCTTTCTTTCTTTCTTTCTTTCTTTCTTTCTTTCCTTTCTTTCTTTCTTTCTTTTCTTCCTTCCTTCCTTTCTTCCTTCCTCTCTGTCTCGTTCCTTCCTCCCTTTCCTCTTCTTCTTCTTCTTCTTCTTCTTCTTCTTCTTCTTCTTCTTCTTCTTCTTCTTCTTCTTCTCCTTATTCTTCTTCCTCTCTCCTCTCCCCGCCCCAACTGCCTCTATTATTGTTTTAGTGATAATATGGTGTCAACTTTTACCTCTGAGTTGAGTAAATCAAGTGTCTGCCAGTAAAGTGATCTTTTATTATCTATTTCATGAATTTCCACCTGATCTAACCATCTCTATTTTGTTCCCAGGGGCCCTCATCCTTGCCACCATGGAAATACCAGTAGCACCGAGTAGAGGACTTAACTCTGCACCAGATGAAATCCAGCATCCATACATGAAATTTTCTGAATGGAAATTCAAGCTCTTCAAAGTGAGATCCTTTGTGAAGCCCTCTTCTGGAGAAGATCAGGGGCCAAATAAAAATGCAGTGGAAGGGCAGGCCTCTCTGGAAGAAACTCCAGCAGTCATAAGCAGCACCAACATTTCAGCACCAGAAAAACCAGCCCTGGTCCAGCCAACATTCACAGCCCATGCCAAATCTTTGGAGAAGCCTGCTGATGTTGGGAAGGCCCGGGAGAAGGCAATTCACCAGGCCAGCCTCCGGCAGCTTTGCCGTATCTGTGGTGTTTCCTTTAGAGCTGATGGACAGAATAGGAGGTACCCTGTCCATGGTCCAGTGGACAGTAAAACTCAGGGCCTCCTCAGAAAGAAGGAAAAGAAAGCTACCTCCTGGCCAGACCTGATTGCGAAGGTTTTTAAAATTGATGTGAAAGGGGATACTGACTCTATCCACCCCACGCAGTTTTGCCACAATTGTTGGAGTGTTATGTATGGGAGATTCAGCAATGCCCCATGTGAGGTATACTTCCCGAGGAATGCTGCCATAGAGTGGCACCCACACACACCATCCTGTGACATCTGCCAGACAGCCCGCCGGGGACTCAAGAGGAAAGGCCATCAGACCAACCCATCACTCAGCAAAAAGCTCAAGGCTGTGGCCAGCCAGACTCGGAGGGCTCGGCCCCCCAAGAGTCAATCCCACCCTCGAAACAGCAGCAAGGACCTGATGAAGAAGATCACCAACTGCAGCAAGATGCATCTGAGTACGAAGCTGCTGGCCGTGGACCACCCTGTGGACTTTGTGAAGGCCATCTCATGCCAGATCTGTGAGCACATTTTGACGGACCCAGTGGAAACTACCTGCAAACATTTATTCTGCAGAACCTGCATTCTGAGGTGCCTCAAGGTCATGGGCAGCTATTGCCCTGCTTGTCAATATCCCTGCTTCCCTACAGATGTGGAAAGCCCAGTGAGGTCCTTTGTGAACATCCTCAATTCCCTGGTGGTGAGATGCCCAGTGAAAGACTGTGACAAGGAAGTCAGCCTTGAAAAATACAACCAGCACATCTCCAGCCATAAGGAACCGAAAGAGTCGTATGTGTACATTAATAAAGGTGGCCGGCCCCGGCAGCATCTCCTGTCCCTGACCAGGAGGGCTCAGAAGCATCGTTTAAGAGAACTGAAGCTGCAGGTCAAGGCTTTTGCAGACAAAGAAGAAGGAGGTGATCTGAAGTCAGTGTGCCTGACTTTGTTCCTGCTGGTACTGAGAGCGAGAAATGAACATCGCCAAGCAGATGAACTTGAAGCCATCATGCAGGGTAGAGGGTCGGGCCTTCAGGCAGCTGTGTGCTTGGCCATCCGGGTCAACACTTTTCTGAGCTGTAGCCAGTACCACAAGATGTACCGGACTGTCAAAGCCATCACTGGGCGGCAGATCTTCCAGCCTTTGCATGCCCTGCGGAATGCAGAGAAGACTCTCCTGCCTGGATACCACCCGTTTGAGTGGAAGCCCCCTCTGAAGAACGTCTCTGCTCGCACAGACATAGGCATCATCGACGGGCTGTCTGGGTGGGCTGCGTCCGTGGATGACTACCCAGTTGATACCATTGCAAAGAGGTTCCGTTACGATGCGGCCCTGGTGTCTGCCTTGATGGACATGGAAGAAGTCATCCTGGAAGGCATGAAATCCCAAGACTTGGGTGACTACCTGAGTGGCCCTTTCACAGTGGTAGTGAAGGAGTCCTGTGATGGGATGGGAGATGTGAGTGAGAAGCACGGGAGCGGGCCGGCTGTGCCGGAGAAGGCCGTTCGCTTTTCATTCACTGTCATGAATATCAGCATCGCTCAGGGTCAGGAGAGCGTGAGGATATTTGAAGAAGCCAAGCCCAATTCAGAGCTCTGCTGTAAGCCCTTGTGCCTCATGCTGGCAGATGAATCTGACCATGAGACCCTGACAGCCATCCTGAGTCCCCTCATTGCAGAGAGAGAGGCAATGAAGAGCAGTGAACTCCTGCTGGAGATGGGAGGCATCCAAAGAACTTTTAAATTCATCTTTAGAGGAACTGGCTATGATGAAAAACTTGTCCGGGAAGTTGAAGGCCTCGAGGCTTCTGGATCTGTCTACATCTGCACCCTCTGTGATGCCACCCGGCTGGAAGCTTCCCAAAATCTCGTCCTTCACTCCATAACTAGAAGTCATGCAGAAAATCTGGAGCGTTATGAAGTCTGGAGATCCAACCCATACCAGGAGTCAGCAGAAGAGCTGAGAGACAGAGTGAAAGGAGTCTCAGCAAAGCCTTTCATTGAGACGGTTCCTTCCATCGATGCTCTCCACTGTGACATCGGCAATGCAGCAGAGTTTTATAAGCTCTTCCAGCTGGAGATTGGGGAAGTTTATAAGAATCCCAATGCATCCAAAGAGGAGAGGAAACGGTGGCAGGCCACCCTGGACAAGCATCTCCGGAAAAAAATGAACTTGAAGCCCATCATGAGGATGAATGGCAACTTTGCCAGGAAGCTCATGACCAAGGAGACTGTGGAAGCCGTATGTGAGTTAATTCCCTGTGAAGAAAGGCACGAGGCCTTGAGGGAGCTAATGGACCTTTATCTGAAGATGAAACCTGTGTGGCGCTCAACATGCCCAGCCAAAGAGTGCCCAGACTCACTTTGCCAATATAGTTTCAATTCACAGCGTTTTGCAGACCTCCTGTCTACCAAGTTCCAGTACAGATATGAGGGCAAAATCACCAATTATTTTCACAAGACTCTGGCCCACGTCCCTGAGATCATTGAGAGAGATGGCTCCATTGGAGCATGGGCCAGTGAAGGGAATGAATCCGGTAACAAACTCTTCCGACGCTTCCGGAAAATGAATGCTAGACAGTCCAAGTGTTATGAAATGGAAGATGTCCTGAAGCACCATTGGTTGTACACGTCCAAATACCTCCAGAAATTTATGAATGCCCATAATGCCTTGAAAAATCCTGGGCTTCTTGTCAACCCACAAGGAGGCTTTGAAGAATCCCTAGGGTTAGAAGACTCACTGGAAAGTCTTGATTCAATGGAGTTCTAATTTGGGCAATTTCCTAGGAGCAGATTTTTCAAACCAGTCTTCCTCTGGGTTGCCATGGGTCTTTCCCCTCATGTAGCATCCTTCACTTCTCCATGTTCTGGGGGATCACCACCTCCAAGAAGTGGTTAGTTGTCATGAGGGTGGCAGTTGGTATAGCACAGTATAGCAACAAGTTGATCTTAGGTGGATTGGTCTGTTTGAAAGGATTAGAAGGAAAACAATGGCTGTCAGTCTTTTGAAGGTTCAGTAACTCAGGTTCAGTCACAGGAGATGAGAGATTGACATGTTTGTCCAAGTGACATGTATGTCAAAGCTATAGTTGCAGAAGAGGAATGCACAAAACCAGGCAGGAACTTTTCATGGTTTCCACTGGTTACATTTTATTTGTTGAAATTATTTATGATAATATCATTGTACTATCATTTTCATTATTATTACTATATATTATTTTAATTTCATTTGGATACTCAATCTTCCTATGTGGTGTTCTACATATTTACTTTAGTCAACAAATTTCTGAAGAATTGTTCAATTTCACAAAATTTCAATTTCTTGCATTTGCCTAGCTAGCAGAATTTGCCTTGTAGTCAAGAATGTAAAGATTCAAATCCTGCCTCTGATTTATAGGGTCACATTGCCCCTGGCAACACTCTAAGTTTCTTGGTTACAAATGAGTTACCAATCAGCATTTGTGGAGAGTGTTTTTCCATTAGGAGTTCCCCACATATGATGAAATTACAGGCATGGGTCCCATTTGTCTAGTGTTTTATGGTTTTGAAAGGGCTTTACCAAATATCATGCCATTTGGCACATAGAGTCTTCGCATGTTAGAGCTGGAAGGGACTTTAAAAATCTAATCTGAGCCTCACACTTTACAAATGAGGAAAATGCGACCCAGGATGGAGAGCTGGCTATTTAAAGTCACGAGGCTAGTTGTAAATTCAATAACATATAGATAGGAATGCTATATTTTAAGACTGCAATTGCAAAATCACATCAATTGGAAGTGTGCCTATATCAATCAGAACATTTTACAATGAAAGCAGTACCTTTCATCCCATGGGAAATTCAACCCATTTTTAACTCTACATTGTGTCCATAAGCTTGGAATTTGGGAAATCATGTACAGACAAAGATTGCAATAAAAAACAAAACAAAACATTAAACTATCTCATGTAAGGGGTAAAGCTTTGTGGAAGACTTTAGTTACATGAATTTGGTTAAGAATGTGCATCCAAGAAAATGTAGCATTTTTAGGTTGGTTGGTTGGTTGGTTTTTGAGTAATAAAGGCATTCTAAGGTACCAAGAAGTGTTTCTATGATTTCCCAAGGTCAAGGAAGCTTTTAAAATGTGAGTTTGCCCCTCTCTCTAAGGGGTTCTTAGGCTAACTTAAATGAGCGAGAACCCCAGGTGCTCACAATTTTTGGATCAAAATTCTGTGGGTAAATTTGCAAATTTGGGACCCACCTGGTAATGAATGGAAATTAAGCTGAAGAAAGAGGTCATTAAAACCTAGAGTCTTTTCAGCTGCTTAGAAACCCATCATTTCTTTTGTTGTTGTTGTTGTTTATTTTTAAAAAGAACTAGAGATGTTCCACTTTGCTGACAATTTGTAGTAGGCACAGGATTTTATGTGTTAGTGATTTATAATGATATGTTAGTGTTAATTAGGGTTTTTTTCTTTTAAAAAATGTTTAGTGGCCGTAATTGCTATGGTTTACATACAACGTATCAGAGCTTGGTAATTTAGTTGTCAGCAGTGGATCAGTGCCATTGTCTACCACTGCCAGGTTTTTGGTGCCCTTCCAGGTCTTGGACCAGGATGGCATTTCTGACTTTTCTGATAGAAGATCTTCTCATTGCTTTTGATCCAGTGTGTTAAAAGACTTTATACATTTAGCTGATGAAAGTATATGCATGCATTTTGCCATCAAGAGGAAGTGGTGTATAGTCGATGAAAGGATGGCCTTGGCATCCAGAAGACATGAGCTCTTACTACCGATGTATCAGCTCTCTAGGAAGATCTTTGATTCTCCAAATTTGAGAAGAGTTGCTGATTTGCATGGGTGAATGGAGATTTCACACTTGGTGTTCTTCACCACAGTGAAATTGCAGGTCTATCCTCATTTTTCCATTTCCTTTTTGGGGGAGTAAGGCAATTGGGGTTAAGTGACTTGCCCAGGGTCACACAGCTTGTGAGTGCCAAGTGTCTGTAAAGGGATTTGAACTCAGGTCCTCCTGACTTGAGGGTGGGTGCTTTATTCACTGTGCCAACTAGCTGCCCCTAAACTTTGCATTTTAATGAAAAATATTAGCTTTGCTTTTTGGACCCTGTTGCAAAAAAATAAATAAATGAGGTACTCCTTTCAAGTAAAAGTTATTTAATCGTTAAGGATAGTAACATTGTATAATCACATAGCCATGGTACTTGGTGGTATATGGTATATTAGCTTGTATCTTTGTCCTTCTCCATTTATGGTATGCTACATGACTTTACATTCTTTCTGATATTAAATTCTAGTTCTCTGACTCCGTGGGAACTCTTTTGAATGCATGTGCCTAACAGTTTGATTTATAGCCCAACTTTTCCAATAATCTGCTAATCAAATCACATTTTTGCTAAGCCCTAGGAACATTTGGCCAAGGGAACATTTCCGTATGCAGAAAGGCTCCAGATACAGTTGTTGTGTCTCCATTGTTGAGATTGCAATATCCTCTACACTTGTTTTCTACTCAAATTTTATTTTTAACAATGCCTCTTGTAAATGCAATAACATACTCCAGGGAAATTCACCACATTGAACAGAGCTGATTTTTGAAGCATGGACTGGGACTTGGGAAGGGCAATGCATTATTCTCTGAGCTCTCATGTCAACCCACCAAGGCACACTGCAGAGACCAGTGATAATGCTTGATGGAAATTGATGAATGCTTGGCATGAGGTCAAAAAGTGGTTTGGGATTAATAAACATGTACAGAGATGCAAGAGCAGGAGAGACATATGTCTTTTTTTTCCAGGTGAACTGGAATTTAGTCCTGTCTCAATTTGTTTTTGCAAGATTTAGATGAAGATAAAGATTTGTCTGGTAGAGGGTTTGGGCCTCACATTACATCCTAGAGAATTCAAATTCCACACACCTTCTAGGCAAGATTTGTAAACAACAGCTAGACAACGGTCTGGGGAGAAAGGAGCCGACCTTCATTTGGATGCAAGTGTTTTCTGATTGCAGAGATTCACTGTGTCTCCAGTCACTTTGGGGGAGATGATCTGTTCTTCCACTTTTTAGGTCCTTCGAGGGTGGGGACATGCTCATTTTACCTTTCAAGATTCAAATATTCTTTCTGCTACAGCAATCCACATGAATACCTCAGGTGATAATTTATGTAAGATTGCAATGGACTTCATTTGTGGGGAAAAAATTATTTTGGAGTTTGTGTCAGGGCTTCCCTAAGCACTTTTTTGGGGTTTGTTTTAGAGAAGGAAAATTTATTCACATGCAATGAGTACAATGCATTGGGCTTTAGGGACCTGTATTTATAACCTGAGCATTTCCCAGTTAAATAAAATGAATTTACAGTTTGGTTTCTCTGTATTGTTATCATTGTTGCTAAAAGATTTTTGTTTGAATATTTTCAATAAATATTTGAAATGACAAAAAACCAAGCATCTTAATTTCTGTTCAAGGGATAATGCAGAAATGCCCAGGCAAAATGCATGTCGTTAAAAAAAAACTTGGGGGTGGAGAATACATTAATATTTCAATATGAATGATCATGAATGTGGAAAGGATCTGTGATTGTGTCAGTGAAGGGAACTCCCAGGGTGGGAAGTCCTGGGTGTGGTTGAGAGGATGGAAGACCTGAGTTCAAATCCTGCTATCAAATCAAGCACCTGCTAACTTGTGGAACCAAGGGCAAATCATCTGACCTTTTGATATTTCTGTTTCCTCATCTATGAAATAAGGGCTTTGGACTCTAAAGTTGCCTCCAACTCTATATCTATGATTCTGTGATAATAATCCCACAGGATGCTGTAGGTGAGCCCTACAGGTGTGTGAGGCATGTAGTTGGCAAGTGAGTTGCCCAGGGCCACACATCTAAGTTCAGAACTGGGGATTTGAACCCTAGTTTTCTGGGATCCAAACGCAACACACTCTTTTCACTATTCCCTGCATTGCACTGGATGTTCAGTTAAATGATATTTCTGCCTGATTACCCTTGATGTGCAAGGTGTGGTTTGGTTACAACAATTAACCACTAATCACTGGCTCAGGATATTTAGGGTATGTATGCTTGTATAGTATTTTATATTGAAACAAAAGCCTTTCCCCAATGAAAAATCAAGGTGAGTCTAATTGAGTCAACAAACATTTATTAAAGTTCTGCTATGTTCAGGCACTATGCTACATATTTAGGATGCAAAGAAAAGCAAAGTGGTCCCTTCTTTCAAATCTGAAACTAAAGCAATGAATGGCCTTGGGAATAGCAGACTATAGGATAGGCATCTAGAGGAAACCATGGTGTTTAAAATAATCTGTTTTAATGTAAATGGATTCCTTTGGTTGGGATATTGGAAGGAGAGCCACCATTCTGAAAAGATATGATTAAATATACATTTCTGTTCCACCTAGTCATCTAGCCCTGTTTCAGCTGTGTGAAAACTTTGAGCTCATTTCCAGGACTGCCTTTAAGTGAAGTCCCAGCTATGAGAGATAATAATTTTTTAAATTATGCTGACTCATTTAACTCTAATATTTTGTGTGTCTGCATGTGAGTCGATGTGAGTGCATGTGAGTGTATGTGTGCCTGTGCCCAGTGGATTGGGCCCCTTATAGTGGGACTATACACGATGATGTGGCCCAAGCAAATTTAGCCCCAGTTATTGGGTTATGTTTTCCTCTGGGGGTGGGGAGAAAGAAAGGAGGAAGGTGTTTGTATTTTTAATCATCTTGGGTTTTTTGTTTTTGCTTTTGTTTTGCTTTTTGGAAGGGGGAGGTAGGGCAATTGGGGTTAAGTGACTTGCCCAAGGTCACATGGCTAGTAAGTGTTAAGTGGCTGAGGCTGCATTTGAACTCAGGTCCTCCTGACTCCAGGGCTGGCACTCTATTCACTGCGCCACCTAGCCTCCCCAATTGTCTTGTTTTTGCTTTCCTGGAGGCACCCATACTAGTGCTGCCTGAGCCCTCACATCAAACTAAAATCTGCCTCTTTATAACTTCTAGTTCTGCCCTCCGGGTTCAAACAGAACAAACTCCATATCTCTTCACTATGATAGCCCCTTAAATACTTGAACACAGTTGTTGTGTACCCCCTTGTCTTCTCTTCTCCAGCTCTTTCAGCTAGTGCTCCTACAGCATGAACTTGAAGCCCCTTGCTATCAGTGATGGTTGCCCTTCTCTGGCCAATCCTTAGATTTTCAATCTTCTTTCTAAAAGGAGGCAAGTAGAACATGACATAATGTCCAAGCCAAGGTACTTTCTTGCCTTGGTACTGCCTTCCCCCTTATTTTAACTCCCAACTGGAGATTCCGAAAAGGTTTGTGGGAATGGATTTGTGTTTATGTGGATGGAGAAGTAGGGGGTGGGAGGGAGTTGTCTGGAATCGAGGAGAAGAGAGGGATTATTTCCAGAAGGCCAAGGGTAAAAATGAGCTAAATTACTGCCACAAAAATTCATGTATCATTTTATCCAGTTGATGCCTTGGTCCTTTAGAAATTAAGAAAGATGAATGTCAATGTTGGACCCTGAAGAGAGGTAGAGTACAGGAACTCAGGACATGGAATGTTGGAGCAGGAAGGGCCCTCAGAGTTCATGAAGCCCAGAGCAGTAGAATGACTTTCCCGAGGTCACTTGGGTTTGGGGATCATAGACACAGAGGTAAAAGCAGCCTGAAAGATTATCTACTCTAACTCTTTGTGTCCACAAGGCCCAAAATTCAATGTGTCCACCCCCAAGTAACTGGCAGAGCTAGGACTAAAATACAGGCTGTTGTCACACTGAGGCTGGTGGGGTTTCCAAACACAACAGGAATTTTATTTACAGGTAGACCTTTTATGGAGTACTGGAGTTTGGGGGGAGGCATTCATATCTATTAATAAATATTTGAAGAAATGGGGACTGGATAAAAAAGGAACACAGAGAAACAAGAGGAGGCAAAAATCTCAGTAGCTCTTCAGGCTTCCCTCAGCCTCAGAGTGGGGCTGCCCCATGAACCAAACAAGCAGCTTCTTTCTTTAATACACTTCCAGAAAAGAGAAAGCCTTCTGTTTGTCTGGATCCAAGAAAGACCCACTCACCCTGACCCTGATGAAGAAGGGTCTGATCCTGGGGAGCCAATGCTCTCTCCTTGTTTCCCACAAACACCTTCTGTTGTAGTTAGGCCTGTCTCCTCCCTGCACCCTAAAGATGAAATAGTATGGCAGATTTGGATGGAAAGGAAGTTTAGAGTTCGTCCAGTCCAGCTCCTTATTTTACAGGTGAGGAAATGGAATTAGCCCAGAGAGCAGAAGGGACACACCCAAAATTACCCAAGTAACCTTGCAACAGAACCAACATTTGAACCCAGGCCTTCTGAGTCCAGGTCCATCTCTCTTTCTACTTTTTTCACAATCAATACATCAGCAAGCATTTATTAAGCACCTTCTATATGCCAGGCACTAGAAATATAAAGACAAAAAGTGGTTGGTTCAGGTCCTGGAGGAGTTACTGGGAAAGGCAAGTTACATATACATTGAGATAAGACACAAAGAAGTAGACACCAAGTCACTGGAGAAGAAAAGTCCCCCCATGCCCCTGCAGTTGGGGGCGGGGGATGGCACCAGGAAATGCCTAGTGAATAAGTTGGTGCTCCAGCTGAGTACTGAAGAAAGGCAGGGACTGGGAGAGGTGGAGGAGAGGAGGGAAAGCCTCTCAGCCCTGGGGGATGGCCCATGTAAAGGCATGGAGGTGGTGGTGGGAAAGCTGGCTGGCCTTTGGTGCTAGAGGATGGAGTTCCTTTCTCTGTGTGGCCTTGGGCAAATTGCCAAACCTTTCTGCATCTCAGTTTCCTCATCTGTAAAATGGGGGGGGGGGGCGGGTTGGACTAAACTACTTCTCAAGTTCCTTGTAGCTCTAGATTGAAATAAAACGAATTTAGAATTCTCTTACTCCTTGTCCACCTACACTGCTTACATGTGTCACATTACTCAATCCCAGCCCAGGTGAACTTGGAAAACTTAATAGATTCATAGGATTGCCTTGGTAATCATTTTAAAAAATTTTAATTGATGACTTAAAAAAAAACTATTGTTTTTGTTTCCTTCTCTATCCTCACACTCAGAGGGCCACCCCGAGTTTAAAAGAATAAAAATTTTAAAAAAAGAAGAAATGCAATTCAGAGAAACTATCCAACTGACCATGGCAGCTAGGTGCTATGGTGGATAGAGTACTGGGCCTGGAGAAGACTCATCTCCCTGAGTTCAAATCCAGCCTCAGACACTTACAAGCCCAGTAACCCTAGGCAAGTCACTTCACCCTGTTTGCCTCAGTTTCCTCATCTGTAAAATGAGCCAGATGGAGAAGGAAATGGCAAACCACTCCAGTATTTCTGTCAAGAAAAACCCAAATAGGGTCATGAAGAGTTGGACATGACTAAAAAGCGACTGACCAACAATACATCCCCCTTGGTTATAGATGAAGACCAGTCCTGCCTTGGGAACTCCAGTCATATATGCTCGCCTATACTTAAAGAAAGTTGTTTGAGAGATCTCCCAGTAAGTATCTCTGCCAGCATCTGACACATTAATACTATTAATTCCCTTGAATAGCATGCCCATGTTGGCACACACCTATTCAAAGGGTACCATGTCCTCCTCCTTCCGTCAAACCTATGCCAAATCTGGTCACAACCAGAATTGGAAGAGCTTTTCTGTGGTCTTCATATTCACCATTTCTTCAGCACAGTAATATTCCAGTACATTCGTGGACCACATTTTGCTTAGTCCTCCCCCAAATGATGGGCATTTACTTCGTTTCCAGTTCTTTGCTACCACAAAAAAAATGTTGCCATAAATATTTTGGCATGTATGGAGCCTGTTTTTGTCCCATTGCCTGATTTTCAATCTGTGAACAGCTTTTCCATTTTGGGAGCCAGCCCCCATCCCATCCTATTTTTGTTAGCAAGTCAGAAATGCATCAAGGAAACCAATAGTGGCTAACATCTATGCAGCATTTCAAGGGTTACAAAGCATTTCCCATATAGTAGAGGCTGCTTGGTGCAAGAGAAAGGAGGGTAGCCTTGGAGTCAGGGCAAATTGGTTGTCTGAATTCCAGCTCTACTATTTGCTTTGCATGTGACTCTGGACAAATCACTTTACCTCTGGATCTTAGCTTCCTCGTCTGCTTGCTTCGATGACCTCTAATGTCCTTACCAGCTCAAAATCTATGACCATATGATCTTATGGGTTCCCTGTTGAGGTAAGTACTTTAGTTGTTAACCCATTTTACAGAAGATTGATATGAAGTCACTTACCTGTGACCACAAAGCATCTGAGGCAGGATTCAAACCAAGATCTCTTCTGTCATTTTAGCAATGACTGGAGCAAAAACCCCTCTGTATGCACAGCCTTATAGTGAATCAAAGATAGACCTTTATGCAATGCACTTGGCTCCCATGGATTCTGTCCACTTCTACTATTATCCATAAAAACAAAATGACTTCAGTCAGATGGGCTGAGTATCAGTCCTGGCAAATCTGTCACTGTGTATCTCTCTCAGTTCAGAAAGAGGCTGCATGGAATCCATTAAGTTTGCTCAACTGGCATGTCCTATTGAGTGCCATCTCAACAATGATGCATGACCATTGATTGTCCTCCTTCCAGCTCTCTTAAAATATTATACTGCTTGACACTGTCCTATTTTTCTCTTCTTTTCAGTCCTGCAGATAAGCTTCCTCAGTCATATTATTGAATCTGTAATTGGTTATACATGTTCAACACTTAGACATATCTGGGAAGTGGAAGAAAATACTTTATTCTCTCCTAATACTCTCAAATGATTTTGCAAATCATTGTTAGGGTGGCCTGATGGTAAAGGACAGAGATGTCCTTCTTTTTAACAATCCTGCTGGAACCCTGGTAGTCAAAGGAGTTAGCTTGCAAGTGCTTAAAGAGAATCTTTCTTCTTACTTTATTTTTACACCTTGCTTTTAACTTCAAACTACATTACCCATCCAAGTCACATGCCTTACTCACTAGATTTCGAACTGAATGACATTTTCATAAATCATTCCACCCTCCAGAGGTGAAGATTTGCCATCATTGTGTGCATTTAAGAGGATGTGAAATACTTTCTGAATTCCATTTTCATAGGTACTCCAAAAATATTTTGAGTAATCCAGTCTAATAAACTTTAATTAGAGAGGTTGATAAAACCTTGATTAAACACTATGTATCAGATACTGTGTTAAGCATGCTAGGGATGTAGGTAGAACAAGAAGGTCATTGATCTCAAGGAGTTGGTATTCTAATGGAGGAAGGCAACAGATGAAGGTGCCAGCCTCCTTATTGTCAGGCATTGTGCCTGAAGATACAAAGATAAAAGGGAAAAAGAGTCCCTCCTCTCAGGAGGCTTACATTCTTTTATTTTTATTAATCAGATGCTTTATTAACTTCTACTTTACAGCATTCATTTCCGCAAGATTTTGAGTTACAAATTTTCTCCCCGTTTTTCCCTTCCCCACCACCCCAAAATAGCGATCCCACTGGATATCTCCTCCTCCAATCTGCTCTCTCCCATATCTTCTCTAATACCCCCTCTGATTTTCCAGTAGGGCACACTGGATCTCTATGCCCCAGTGCCTTTATGTCTTATTTTCCAGTTATATGTAAAATAATATTAATAATTATATATATATATATATTTTAAACATTTGATTTTAAAACTTTGAATTCCAGATTCATTCCCCATTCCCTTCCTCCCTTGTCACCCACCCTTACTGGGGAGATAAGCAATTCAGTATAGGTTGTACATGTGTAGCTAATACAAAACATTTCCATAGTGGATATATTGTAAAATCGATTATATTTCCCTCCCTCCTATATCACCTTCCACTTGCTCTATTCTCTACTTTGATCCTGTCCCTTTTCAAAAGTGGGTGCTTCCAACTTCCCTCCCTCCCATTATCCCCCCTCTCATCCCCTTCCTTCCTACTCTTCTGTAGGGTGAGATACCCTGTTTAGTGTGTATGTCATTCCCTCCCTAAGCCAAATTCAATGAGAATAAGGTTGACCTATTCCCTTTTTCCTTCCTGTTCTTCCCCTCTATTGTAACCATTTTCCCTTGCCTCTTTTATGTGAGATAGTCTACCCCATACTGTCTCTCCCCATCTTTTCTCATTATATTCCTTTCACTTCTTAATATCACCTTTTAAGTATCATCCCTTCATATTCAGTTGGTCCTGTGCCCTCTATGTATACCTGTACACATATATACACACACTCACATATGTATTCATAGGTCCATACACCCTCCTATATAGACATATCACAGAAAATTCCCTCCAAAGATGCAGAATGCACCTGCCCATGCCTGTCCATCCCGTGAGACTTTTGTTCATGTCCTCCCATAGGTTGGAGGTCCATTCAATGTGCTGGAGTCCTACCTCCATTTCTTCTGACATCAAGTGTGTACCAGTAAGCAGTCCAGCTGTCCATTGATCACCCTTTGCTTTCTCCACATGGCCAGTCTATCTTTTCTTCCTATCACTCATTTTCCTGATGGTGCCTTTTACCACTTTGGGTGGATGAATGCCGTGGTCTGATGAGGAAGAGAGTGTTAACATTCAAGTACCAGGAAATGTTTTCTGTGGAATTCATAGGAGTTAAGCTTTAAAAGAAGATGGGAGATTCTAAGTGCAAAGGCAACATATCTGGTAGAAAGTAAGCTACTTGAGAATGTGGCAATATTTTGTTTTCTTTTTGGATACTTGGCATTTAACACTATGCTATAAGGCACACATAGTAGGTGCTTAATAAACACTCATTGGATTAAATGAAGTTAGAAGAAGTGAATAGTTTCTCAAGATGACTCCTTTAAATGGGGGAGAGGTTGCTTTATGGGGATATTTAAGTTCTTGAATATTCATTTTTCTTATGTTATAGTCATATAATGGATGTTCCTCTCATTGCTGAGACTAGTTAAAAAGAACATATTTTGTATACCATTTTTTTCTCACAAAAAACACAAACAATTCCTCAATTCAATAGGGAATTAAAAGCACCATTTGTGAGATATAAATTTGACTGCAGACTAGAGTGTGTAGGGATGTGGACTGCAGCAGTGATTTCATTAATATAAGGCACCAATTCTTCCAAGACAGATTGGCACCTTCTCTGCAAGTTAATCTTATAGAGTTGTCTATAAGCGAGATTAAGAGACTTGCCTAGCATCACATAATCAGTACATGTATGTAAGGACCTGGGTAGCCTCCCCTACCCTGCATAATGGAAAAAGCCCTGGGAAGCCCAGATCGCCCAAGTCACCTGGTGAGAGCAATGTCCCTCTGAATGGCCAAAGGCTCCCTTTCCCTTTAGCAGAGTTTGAATATCAACCAGCTGCCAACTGCCAGGCAGGGAACCCCCTCTTCTTCCTTCCCACCCCACTGACCAGCATGAATTAGCATCAGGCCAGGCTCCTCACTCCATCCTCCCAGTGCCTGGTCCTGCTTAACCCAGATGAGACCCTGTAAAATCCACCAAATTCTTCTGGTTTGGGGCCCTATTCTTCTGGGTCCCAGCTGGTCTGATCTGCTCCCATCATCCCTGCCTGGCCTTCTTTATTGTATTTTCCTTTTGTTGTTGTTGAGTCATCATGTCCCACTCTGTGGCCCCGTTTGGAGTTTTCTTGGCAAAGATATTGGAGTGTTTTGTCATTTCCTTCTCCAGCTCATTTTATAGATGAGGAAACTGAGGCAAACAGGCATAAGTGACTTGCCCAGGGTCACACAGCTAGTAAGTGTCTGAGGCTAGATTTGAACTCACAAAGATCAGTCTTCCTGACTCCAGGCCTGGCACTCCATCCACTAGGACACCTAGCTGCCCTTATGTTCCCTTTACTTTTATATTTTGTCTTGTGCTCTTGTATTCTTCTACTGAATTCTGGATAAGATATTTAACCTCTCTAGGCTTCATTGGACTAGCTAGCCTGTGAGGTCTCTTTACACTCTAGTATTATGATCCTTTTATATCTTCATTAACTAAATCAAGGGTGGAGTCCGGTTCACTCCCCTCTATGGATCACTTCCTTTCCTGAGTTCTTGTCAAAAACCTCAAGACTGCAGCCATGGTAACATTGCCATGTGATGCCTATTAATATAATAGGACATGATGACTGAGGTCTGTTGAGAGAATGACATGGCAGAATTCTGCTCACTTATGAATGACTCTGAATAATTGGTAAAAAGCGGCAGAAATAGGGACACTCTTTGGATTTTATTTATTAGTTTTATATAACAGTATTATCCATAATGATAGTTGAGAATGAACAGCCTAAGGATGGAAAGAAACAAGCATTTAATAGGTACCTCCTGTGTGCTAAGAGCTTTTTACAAGTCTAATCTCACTGGTTCCTTACAAATAACCCTGAGAGGTAGGTGCTATTGTTATCCTCACTTTACAGTTGAGAAAAGTGAGGCAAACAGAGAGGTTAAGTGACTTGCTCAGCATCATAAAGCTAGTAAGTGTCTGACGCCAGATTTGAGAACGGGTCTTCCTGATTCCACACCCAGAGCTCTAGGTACTGCACCATAGCCTTGCCCATGGCATTTGAGAATCACAACATAAGGAATCACTTAGAAGTCATATTCTTCAAATTCCACCCAAAATACACGCTGTTTAGGCTACATTGGCGATCTTTGGGAGCTGGAAGATGAGGTCACAGTCTAGGACTTGTGTCTTCTCTGTGGGACCCTTGATGAAGACTGATAACCGGCAATGGTAGGGCAGCTGTTTTTAGAAGAAGACGTAATTCTTTCTTAAGAAAACACTCCATCAGAGGGGATGTTTATTTCTAATCTTGTTTAGTGACCAATGGCAACCCTGGAGCTTCCAAATTAATAGTTCTTGTAGCTTTCATTCTAGCTGGTGCAAAGCTTATTCTTTTTCCTGTTAAGTGTCTAATTGAACCTTACTAAGCTCACTGATTTTACAATATCCTTTGGCATCCAACTGCACAGGTTAACTAGGCACTAAATTAAAAAAAGACCCCCTTTTACCCATTTCTAATCACATGCCTTTTAATTTCATCAACTATTTTTAGCTTCTCTTGAAGGAATTCAATAAAAACATCTGACTGGTCTTCACATTGGTAATTTCATTGATACCTCTCTTAACGCCGCCTCAATTGCTTCTCTTTCATTTTCACAGGCTCAACAGTCCTGATCTTCCACTCCTTGTGAAATTGTCTTCAAAGGCTTCTGGTTTATAAGGGAGGATTTGGGGCCAGAAAGGCCCTTAGAGATAAAATCATCCAGGCTCCCCTCATTTAGGGATGAGGATACTGAAAGCCAGAGAGGTCACTCTCACCTGGAAAGGTTATGCAGGGCGTCAGCAGCAAAGCCAGCAACAGAACAAGGTTCTCTGAGCCCAAGTGTGTGATCTTTCCAATTCACCTGGTGATATGCTTGAGTTCAGCAACTGAATTAGTTGTAACTCATTCAGCTCACTGCTTTAGCTCAGCACGTAAAGCTCTGATGATGAGTAGGGTGTAGGTCTACACTGGAGACACTTGGGGATGGCAACTGATACTGACTAGAACTGGAAAGATGTTAGGACTAAATGTTCCCTTTTCCCTATGCCATTAAACAGACATTAAAAAAAATGAGATACTAGACACAAACTATAGGTTCAATGTGATGTAGAGGAAAGGTCATCAGGAGTGCTGGGTTCTGGTCTCAGTTTTGCCACTAATTAGCTGTCTGACATTGGGTAACAGAAGGCATAACTAGGGTGGGGTGATCAGAGTTTTTCCCCAAAGTGCTGAAGTTTAAAGGGCATTCCTTTGGCAACAGATGGCTGGCTTTCTTCCCCCTGGGATCTCCACACTCTGGATGAGTTCTGAGTTCTCCACCCCTTGAGCAGAACAGCTTTAGCATATCCCAGAGTATCTACCTTTTCACTTCCCAGCTGAATTTTTCTTAAAAAATTTATGTGAGGGTGCATTTTATGCTGCTTTCTTGGGGGAATGTTTTGTGAAATTTGTCTTAGGTTTTAAAAAAAAAATGCTGTTAGGTAGTCCTAGATGTTCTCTATATTTCAGTCTCGTTTGTCAAATGGCTTAATCCTGTCTCATGGGCTTATTTTGAAGACCTAAATATCAAACTCCAATAGAAACAATGCCACTAAATGCCCACAGGCTGCTATGTTGACTCAGAAAACTACATATTAACATTATCTATGTTCTGTCACACTTTTATTTATCTTGTTAAATATTTCCCAGTGACATTTTAATTTGGTTGGGCTACTTTCAGTGTTGCCAGCCATGTCTCATATCTCTGACCAAAAAGGTACGAAAATATAAAAAAATGGAAAGTTCTACAGAAATGTAAGGTATTACTAGTATTATTTCGATGTTTAAGGTTTTTCATGGGTAATATTCAGGTATGGAAGTCTCAATTGAAATGGGATTGGATTTGGAGTCAGGGGATCTGAGTTCAAATTTTCTTCCTCTGCTTACTACCTGTGTGACTTTAGACACATCTCATAACTTTTCTGGGCTTCAGGTTTCTCACCTGTAGAATAAAGAGAATGGATGTGAGGACCTCTAAGGTGTCTTCCAACTCCAAAGTTATGATTTGGAAGCCTCTTGTGTACATTATTTGCTGAACTTACAGTTTGACCAACAAAACATATTGGAATTGGAATTTTTTTTTTTTTTTGGAGGGCAATTGGGGTTAAATAACTTGCCCAAGGTCACACAGCTAGGTTTTTTTCGTTTCTGTGTGTTGAGTGTCTGAGGTCGGATCCAAACTCAGGTCTTTCTGACTCCAGGGCCACCGCTTTACTCACTGCGCCACCTAGCCACCCGACCTAGGATTTGTACTTTTTGAACTCTCTTTACTCTAGGACTAAACTCATATGAGTAAAAGATACATTTTTTTTCCAGTGGACAAAACAGAATTTCCCTGTGTTAGAACTGTGATTCTTTAGCTTAGGTCTAAAAATTGATGCATGAAATTGAAATTCAAAAATTCTTATCAAGAAATCTAATCAAATAACTTTCTGAAAAATGACTTCTTGGCTGGAGTTATTATTTTCACTGGGGCTTTTTTGCGGAGGGGTTTCAATGGAGTTCTCTTTAAAGGTAGAATCTTTTTTGGTGTTTGCAGACCCCTTGCCATCTCTACATGCTCATTGCAGAAATATTTACTGCTTCCTTCTGAGAGATGAATGAGCAACTGCTCGGCCAAGTTCATACACTGGGCATGGACCCAGTGGCCATCTCCATGAGAACAGTAGATCATGGCAGGTTTATTGAGTTCAGTGGAATAGAAGGGTACCCAGGTGTTGATGTCAACATCACAGGTGGGACAGCAGATGATCCAATAGCCTGTTTCTGATTCATCTTCTTCATCATCTTCATTATAAGTGTCAATATCATCATCCCCATCAAAGCTGTTGATTTCTGAGCTGAAACAAAATTCTTCTGAGTCTTCAAAGGGAGTGGAGTCCCCTGGGTCTTCTGTTGATGCTTGACTGCAGGAGAATGTTGCCTGTTCTTCTGCTGTTGGGTCATCTCCACCACACTTCAAGATGTAGAAGTAGTGTGAATCTGACATTGTTTGCTTGTTGTCCCCTGGTATACCAAGAAAAACGGTCCCATTCCCCATGCTGCTTCCAAACCATAACTTGCTGTGTTTAATATCAGGGGTCCAATCTGGGGTCTCCATATCTTGGATCTCAATATTATTGTCCTCTACGGTGACAATATTGCAGACCATCCTTTTTTGGTTTTCAAACTGGTAGCCCCCCACGATGACAAACTCATTGCTTTTAGTTTGAGTCAGAATGGCACTAGAGATTGAGACTCCTCCTGGCAAGACGGTACAACTCACAGCTGGACTCCCTAGTGGTAGATCCACCTTCAGTCTGTACAGGCTGGGCAGTCGGCTATTATTAGTGAGAGAATGGCCCCCTAGAATGTAAATGGTATCATTTTTGGCAATGGAGACATGAAAGGAGAGCCCATCCTGGAGCTCTGGAAAGTTATAGGACGTACAGCATCCAAATTCAAAATCCATTAAGAAGACATATGGAGAGCAGTCAATGACACTATTCCATTTTTCTGTGGTCCTCTGGGCAGATGGCATGTAGGACCGTCCTCCAAAGATAACACACCTGCTTTTTCCTCGGCTATAGACAACATCAATGGTGTGGCCGTATCTCGCCTCAGGAACATCTCCAACTAACTCTTTCTCTGTACAACGAAAAGTAACTTTCTTATTGTTCTTGCAAATGGCACTCATAATGTAAATCTTATCGGACAGCTCATTGTTTGGAGTTTTTCCTCCGTGGATGATGTATTGCCCTTTCTCTGACTCGAGGCTATTTTGGAAGGTGCAAGTAGCTGGATATCGAAGGGGTGGGAGGTAGCAGGAGTCCTTAGAGAAGAGGGCAGGCTTCAGTTTGAGCTGGTTCCGCTTGATATCGAAGAGAAAAATGCCAGTGGGGCAGGACCTCTTGGGCCAGCCTTTTTGTCCAAAGAAAAAAACTTGTCCATCAAAATTCATCAAAGAGAAACCCGGTTGGATTAAAGAGGCATTATTATTCACTGTTATCATCTGTAGGGACATGTTGACTGATGATGGGCAGATCCTTTATCTAAAGAAATCACAGAAAACAATAGTAAGAACCCACATTTATATACCACTTTTGTTGGTTGTTGTTTCTGTTCAGTCATGTCTGATTCTATGTGACTTTCTTGGCAAAGATACTAGGGTGGTTTGCCATTTCCTTTTCCAGTGTGTTCCCATTTTACAGATGAGGAACGGAGACAAGCAGGGGTTAAATGACTTGCCCAGGGTCACATAGCTGTAAGTATCTGAGGCTAGATTTGAACTTAAGATGAGTCTTCCTGATTCCAAACCTAGTGTTCTATCCGCTATGCCATGTAGTTGCCCTTAAAGTAAATAAATATGAATATGTGTGTGTATACTTATGTGTATATATTGTTAGCCTCAAAGTTTGGTTAAAGGAGGCAAACAGGTTAGGCGATAGACATTTATATTATTTATTCCCTTAAAGCTAGATGAAGCTAGGGAGCTTATATATACAATGAGCCAAAAACTAAGTTCTAACTGCCTGATACAAGATTGACAAAGTTTTTTATATGTTTAAGGACAATCCCAGGATGCCTGTGTCCCTCAGATTTATGGTCTCCATATGTTTTTCATTCATTCCATTAAAAAGGAAGTTTCTTAGTTGTAAATACCAGACAATTGACAAAGTATTGTCAGTGAAATTTATGATCTCAGGATGTTTGTTCCAACCTTCCCCCTCCCCCCCATGAAGTACTACTCCAAGATAAGAAAATTCCATTATTCTGAATATCCAGGTATCCTACCATAAATGGGAAGGAAACATCCACTGTTGACCTTATCTGGTCTTTCAAGTTACTGACACAGGAAATGACATTTTTAAAGCAGAACAAAGTGGTTTGGTTGTAGTTCAGGCTTTGGATCTTATTGGGGGTTGTCAATATATATGATGTGAGGGGTCAGGGAGTTCAGGGAGTCCAGGAACCCCAATAACCAGAGTCCCTGGAAAGAAGTCTGGAATGAATTCGTGGACCCAAGCATTCTCTGAGTCAAGGTGGAAAAGATTTATTGTTATGTTATGCTGCTGGCAAGAGTTTTTAGGGAATCTGCCATCTTAGAGGGGGTATATTATAGTTTATATAAGATAGACTATAGTATAACCTGTGCCAAATATGCTAAGTAGGGAAGTCAGGGTGATATTAGGGAGGAGCTAAGGAGTGGTTAGTTCTTAAAGTAACATGCACTTTTAATATGTACTGCACAGGCCTATTGCCCAGAATTCACTGGGAAATAGCCCAAGGAGGGGCTGCCTGAAGTTATGATTTTAGTCTTGAAATGTCACTAAGTCAGCTAGTGGTCAGGGCTGACAGAGAAAACTCAGCTGTCCCCATCAATGTCTTGTTAGACAAGGTAGATGTTAGGAATAAACTTATATTGCAAGCTAAGGATGGATTCAGGATGTGTATTATGACCAAATCTAGGATACATACTATTGGTATGACCCAGGACACAGCTGCTTCAGCCGGTACACAGCTGGCTCAAACTACTAAATTCTATAGGTGCAGCTTGTAATTGTACCAAGGGGAGACAAACATGTGGTTGGGGCTTGATCATGAATGGTTGCTAGGCAGAGTAGATTTGAGGCTAGGGAGAGATGTAATTTTACAAACTGGGGTTCAAGCACAGGCACCCAAGCTCCCTATCACACACACACACACACACACACACATATATATGTATACATACACATATATTTTTGCATATGTAGGAATTGGAACTTGTATGTATGTGTGTATATATTAATATGTATAATATATTAATATATAATACATATGTCTATATTAATACATAATATAATAATTATATATATATATATATATAACACTTGTAAATGTATATGAACACATAGAGTAGTTAATATGAGGTTATCTGGAACACAGTCTCAGAAAAGTGAGATGACTTGACCAGGGTCTCACCACTGGTGTGAGCCAGAACTCTAACCCTGGTGTCTTGCGTTTTGGTCCAAGGTACCTGCTTCTGCATGGTAGCCCTGGAGATGGAGATTTCTCCTGGAAAGACTGCACAGCTTGTAAGTGAGCTCCTCAGTGGAAGTTTTTGCCTTTTCACACCTGAGACTGGCAGCTAGGTAGGGCAGTAGAGAGAAAGCCGGGACTTGGAGGCAGGGGTTCGAGTTTAAGTTCGTTCTCAAAAGCTTACTGGCTGTGAGACCTTGGGCCAGTCATTGATTCCCTAGTTTTAGCCCATTAAAGTTAGCTGCCCATTGCTTCCACTCCTCCCAGCCTCTTCTTCCCTTGGCAAGCTCCTCCCCAATCTCCTTCTCTGGGAAGTGCCCATCCTGGCCATCCCTGTTTCTCTTCCTTCTCCCCTTTCCAGGGTGGTCTTCAGCCACTAGAATGTAAGCCCCTTGAGGGCAGGGATGTCCTTTTGTTTGTACTTGTTTTCCTGGTGCACTCTTTAAATGGGATTTGTTGGTTGATATCCTAGCCCCATAAATTAATCATTCTATTGGTAGGAATGGCCTCAGGGAAGGCAGATGCTCACTGGATAAAGTTTAGGGCCGATATTCAGGAAGCCCTGAGTTCAAATTTGGCTTTAGATACTAAAGTAGCTGTGTGACCCTGGATAAGTCACTCAACCCTAATTGCCTCAGTTTTATCTGTAAAATGAGTTGGAGAAGGAAATGGAAAACCACTCCAGTATCTTTGCCGAGAAAACACAAAAGGGGGTCACAAAGAATCAGACAAGACGAAAGAGCAACAAAACAGCCATCCACAGTCAAAAAGGAATGGTCCCGTTAGGTCTGGAGTTCCGGAACCTTCTTCCAGAGCTCTTCCAGCCCTTGGGAAAGGTTTAAGGTGAAGACTTGTTTCCCTAGGAATTCTGGGAATTGTAGTCCCAGGTACCCACACTTTCCCCTCTTAGTCCTGCGGGCCGGACCGAAACTACATTTCCTAGAAGCCTTTTCGCCAAGGGATGCGCGGCTAAAGGCGGCGCAGGCCTCCCGGGCTCCCAGCGGGAAGGAAGCCTGGACTCCTCTTGGCTCTAGAGCGAGGAGGTGAGCGTCGAGGCGAGCTTCGAGGCCGACTCCGCCTGCGCCGCAGGGGCAGGGGAGGCCCGGGGGCTCAACGGAAGGGGCGGCTCGGGCCGGGAGCGGCGGGGAGCCGCCGTTGTCATGGCGACGCCCCCTGGACCCGTCTCCTCCTGCTCCTCCCTGGCCACCTGAAGGAGCCGCTGCTGGAGGAGCCGGAGCTGGGGGTGCGGGGAGTTGCGGGGGGCGGGGGGTGGTGGTGGAGAGGAGCAGGCTGGGAGGCCTTGGGGCCCAGCCACCTGCATCTTGGCAAGGGGGTAAACTGAGGCCCAGGGCAGGGATCACGAGCTGGCAGGGCCCTCCCTCCCCCATCCCATTTTACAGATGAGGAAACCGAGGCACGAGGTGGTAGCGAGCTCCAGGCGCAGAGAAGGAGCCCAGCAGTCTTTGCTTTCCCGCCCCACCCCCTCGTTTCACAGCTGGGAAAACTGGGGCCCTAGAGGCGGAGGAGACTGTCCCTAGGCGGCCCCACAGGATTCGAACCCACGCCCTCGGGCTCCAGAACCAGTGGCACAGGGCCTCGGAAGGAGGCGGCTTTTCTAATGGGATGGCACGGTAGAGACCGCTAAATTTTCAGAAGGAAGGACCTGGATTCGAATCCTGCTTTTGACATTTCCTAGCAGCGTGTACCCCAGGCAAACCAGTGACTCCCCTGGAGCCTGTTTGTTCCCGAGTTAAACAGGGGGGCAGCAGGCGGGGTGGTGCGCGGGGGAGGGGGGCGCCCTCCGACCCTGTGAGTCAGCACTCTCCCTGCAGCCCCCAGCTGTTGTGACGCCGCGGTAGGACTCGAACCCAGGCCTTGCTGGCTTCCTGGTGGGTCCCTAGAAAGGGACCTACCCAAAGTTAGATGCAAAGCCAAGCTGGGATTCAGGCCTTTTAAGCATTTTGACCTAAAGGGTAGTGGTCACTGCCTCACTTCCTCCCGGGGGCCCTCCCTGAGCCCCAATTTCTCGGTCCTTCAAATAGGGGACATAGTTTTTCACTACATAGTTCATATAGAAACACGGTGCAGATCTGAGTTATTATAAAGAAAGCCAGTCTCCCTCTCCTTTCTTTCCTTTTCTTTCTCCAAAGAACAGATAGGAAAAAGGTGGGAGTGGGGCCTAGTTAGTTGCTACCTCTTATTCTCACTATCCAGCTTTCTGAGATGGGAGGGGTCTTTATTTCTTCTCTGAGAATACATTATTTAATAAAAAAGTATGCTTTCACATATGAGAGTGCAAGTCTAATTCAATTCAGTAGACATTTATTAAGCATTAAAGACAAAAACAAACAAGACATTCTACTGGGTGTATATAGCAAGGACACAGAGACATATAATGCAAGTTAATTAGAAGTAGAGCTTTGGGAGGGCTCCACAAGAGGTGACCCTGAATCAGATCCTTGCAGGAAGCCATTTATCACAAGGGTTGGAAATGAGAAGGGCCAGGAGTCAGGTATGGGAGGTGGCTTATATTAGTACCCAGAGGTAGGAGATGGGATGTCAGGTTTGGGGTACGGCTAGTATGTGGGTCGGATTGTCAGGTCTGTGTAGAGAAGCATTCTGAATAAGACTGGACGGGTAGGTTGGAGTCAGATTATGTAGGGATTTAAAGGTCAGTCAGAGAAACATGTATTTTTATAATTTAATCGGAGTTAATAGGCAATGAATCTTTTTGAGTTGGGTCATGATAAGGTCAGACCTGGGCTTTTGGAAGATTTGGGCAGCTGTGTAGGCAACGAGTCACAGAGGGAAGAGACTGGAAGCAGGTGGACCAAGTAGTCAGCTCCCACAGAAAGTCCAGGGGAGAGGTGATGAAGGCCTGAGCTAACTGGGAGGTAGAGAGGTGGGGACCTAAGAGAGAGACTGTGAAGGCAGAATTGACAAGACCTGCCAGCAGACTGGGAGCGAAGGACAGGAAATAGTTCAGAATAACACTAATGTTAGGAAACCTTCACTGAGAGGATGGTGGTAGGTGCCTACCCTCCCGAGAGAAATAGGAAAGATTGAAAGAGATGACTATTTTGGGGGGAGATAATGGCCTTCAATTTGAGTAGTAAGTTTGACATGCTGGGGGAACATGTGAGTAGAGGTGGTGATATGAGATTGGGGTTTAGGAGTGGGATTAGGGCTAGATACATAGATAAGGGGAATCTTTTGTCTTCATGGCAAGGTAAAGTCAGCAAGGAGAGACAGATTCAGGTAGAAAAAAAGAAGGCACAGAACAGAGCCTTGGGGATGCCTGTGATTGAGGATGGGATATGGGTGATGACCCAACAGAAGAGATGGAGAAGTGGTCCTACGAGAGAGCAATCAGGATAGAGCAGTGTTAGGGAGGCAGCTGCTCTCTGTAAGCCAATGTGGCAAGGGCGTCCCGAAACTGGCTGAGCTTTTAGTATTTACTTCTTATTTCAGCCATGAAAAATAGCAGTCTTTTTCCTAAAGGCACTTAAAAATCTAAGAAGGCAAAGGAGATTCAGGTAATACCTAAAATTCCTATGGCATTTTAAAGTTTGTGAAGTACTATATATGTACATATATACACATGTATATATATACATACCTACCCATATATAAATGTGTGTGGAATTGCACACACATATACATATATGTCTGTATCTAACTCTGATAAATAACATCTTTTGTTTGAAATACCCAGCCTAGTCTGGTTCAAGGTGGAATGTGATAAGCACATTTCTTAAATACCTTTTACCATGCAAAGTCAGTATTATTAGACCCTATTTAGAACATGAACTTTAGAGGGATTTTGGGTGTTTGAATGCTATACACCACGCCTGTTTAAATAGTAGTGAAACTGAGGCCAAGAGGTTCAAGAAACAAACAGAAACATTAGTGTCCAAATGGAGCAGGGAAGCATACCTTGGATTTATTGGGCTCTTTTTTAATATGATACTAAATCTCTACATCTGAACCTGTCACAAGTGATGCTCTTAGTGTATAATAACTTGTCACACTTGGAGGATGACGGTCTTAATGCTGACAGGTGATTACTAAGCTTAGGAAACTGGGACAACTGGTTATTGTGTATGGGTTTTTAACCTTCTGGGTTAAACAGGACAAGTTAGGGACAGAATGAGTCACCTTCAGTGACTCCCCTTTGTCCCTAAGATAAAGGTTAAATTCCTTTCTTTGGCATTTAAAGGGAGGCAGCTAGGTGGTGCAGTGGATGAGACTGGGAATTAGAAAGACCTGGGTTTGAATCTTGGCTCTGTCATTTACCAGCTGTGGGACTCTGGGCAAGTCACTTGAGCTCTCTGAGACTCAGTTTCTTCACCTGCAAAATGGGGATAATGATAGCAGCTACTTCCCAGAACTGTTGTGATGTTTGAATGCAATCACATATGTAAAGCACTTTGCAAGCCTAAGGCATCACAGAAATGTTAGCTATTATTAGCCATTATTAAGACCCTTTACAATCTAGCTTCAATCTACCTTATTTGACACAACTCCGGGTCACACACTCCATGCCCCAGTTTAATCAGCCTCCCGACCAGTTCCATTTATATCTGTGTCTTTGTCCTACCTGCCTAGAATCTGCTCCCTCTTCTTCTCCGCTTGTGGAAGGCCTTCTCTTTTGTAGCCAAACTCAGGGGCCACAGCCTCCCTGAAATCCTCACTAGAAAAGATCATGTCTCCTTCAGTTTTCCTCAAGCTTTTGTTTCACTCTCTTCCTTGTCCTTGTCACATTCCTCTTTGTATCACACCTGATGGGGCACCATATATCCTCCCCTTTGGACTGTAAGCAGATCACATGTTGCTTTTCACTTCCTATCCTTAGTGCCTAGCATAGGCCTTACAAATAGGAAGGTGCTTAAAAGTGCTTGAATTAAATCCCGAGGTCAATTCAAATGACACAGTTTAGCACCTTCCTCTTAAGTCCTTTCTCCTCAGTCCTTGGTACCACTAGGCTCCCAGGGACTGGAGAATCAGGAATTCCTTTAATGAGGAAGGTTCAAGTGATGTGATTTAAAAGGGTTCTTCCAAACTCTTGGAATCTGATTCTGTGATCAGTTCACTGCCCACGTATCCTTGAGACATGTAGATGGTTCCCTAAACCTAATGTGTAGTTATTTTCAAGGAGTGGTTGGTGCTCCTACCTAGAATCAGTGCTCCATATTATATCTTATTACATCTTCTTTGTATAAAGGTTTTGGACTGAGGAATGACCTTTAAATATTCTCTCTTCCGAGTTCCCCAAGGGGGAATTCATTGATAATAATCATGGCCCCTTAGACAGCAATAGGACTAGAAATGATCTATAAGAAGGATTTTTTATGTAAAACAAAACAAAACAAAACAAAAACCCTTGGTTTTCTTTTTCTTTGGAAAATAAAGGTATTTTTTGTTTTTTATGTATATATTAGTCCTAGCGGGCAGATTTATTTACCATTGCTTAATCCTGGCACAAGAAGAGAGGGCAGTCATGTAATTAAGAATGTGCTGGCTATGAATCCATAATAACTGAAAGGAATTATTACTGGCCGTCAATTTAATAAACTGGAACACACAGGTGATCAACAGTATTTCCATCATTCTCTCCAAGCTGCGTAACTCTAGGGCACAGGCCACAAAGAAGCCAGAGGCTAGTTGTTTCTACCACCTGGGAAGGCTGTCAGGTTAGAAAACAAACTTTGCTTGGGGAAGGGCTTCCAGATTAAAGCCAACACTATGGAGCAGGATGGTTTCTTTTCAGTAAGGCTTTTAAAAACAAGTTTCCATTTTAACCAGCTGGCTTCAGGTTTTGAGTGTCATAGGGATCTTGGACTCTCATATGTGAAAACGTGATTATTTTTGATTAAATAAAAAATTTGTTCTTGGACAAGAGTCAAGGAAGACTGTCCTCATCCCTGCTAGCTTAGGGTCACTGTGGATTTCCCTGGTAGCTTTGGAGATGAGTACTTGACTGTACTGAATTTTTGACCTGCCTTCCCTTTGATCCTGTGTTGGTAACCTACCTCATTGTCATTGCAGGGGCCTCAGAATAGTGGCTGAGATGACAAATAAATAAATAAGGTAAGCTTGCCTTCTGTGTTTTGTAGCACTCGTCAAATATTTCCCTATTCAGTTTTAAAAAAAATACTCCCTATTTAAAATCAGGTATTGCACATATGAATATGATCAAATATGTTTCATCTATACAACTTATTATTTTGCCCTCTTTTTTGGTTAGTTACATGTCACTTTACTAGGTCAAATATATTTTCCTTGAATTAGACAGTTTTACATTTTCCTTGGGTTTCATATATTTTCCATGCCTTAGTTTTTAAATGAATACTAGAAATAAAATAATGTAACAATAATCTTTCCTTTAAAAAAGAATAAAATGGACCAAATTTTAAACAAAGCACTATTCTTCAGCTGAGGGAAATTTCAAAGTGATGACATACTGAAGAGCTTTTCTAAAAGGCAGGAACCTCATACCATTACACTTCTATAGTTTTTCTAACCCCATGCTAACATTTCTCAGTGGGAGAATTTCATTTATTCATTTTGAAGCCAAGAGCATAGATTACACTCAAACCAAGTCTGCAATATGAGGTCTGGGTTTGTAGTTTCTCACATCAGTCTTCTTCCTCACCCCTGATTTTTTCCTTCTTAAAGAAGGTACTGGACTCTGGATTAAGATCAGATTTGATTGGTCAGTATTGCACATGTTTTCAGATCTCCCCTTAATAGCAGATAACTTTATGTAACTGCAGGCATTTAGTGTATGAATTAACACCATCTTGCAAGGTTAATCAGGTTTGATGCATACATTATTTGATTTTTGCTAGCAGTAAAACTGGGATTAGTTTTTCTTTCTGACAGTTCTGCCAGGGAAGCATTTGTGCACTAAGATTAATACATAGCTCTCCAAAGGCACAGGGATTAAATTCCCGCAGTGTGCTGAGCCAGAAAAGCAACCCAGCTTCCCAATTCTTCATTATCCCTTCCCCATCTGGACACCCAGTACACTTGAAATGAATAAGCTTCTGAAGTGTGGCATTATAATTTCCCCCAAAGTTTATGAAGTGGGCCCCAGCTTTAGATTTGGTAGAAATGAATGGATTGGACCTACCTGAGTGCCAGAGGGGCTGCTTCCCCCTCCCTGAAATCTTTGCGTCTAAACCAGGATTAAAATGTCAGCACTTTGGGAAGATTCTGTGCCTGCACACTGGGCCCGTGGCAGCAGAAAGCTGACAGTGAGAGAGTTTGTGTGCTTACAGATGTTCTAATGAACGCTCTTCAAATGTGGGTAACTGGCTGTGACCGTTTCCCCCCGCCCCCTTCAGATGGTTCAGGAAGATACCCAACAGGGTATATGGTATATGTTAAAAATTTAACTGTTTCATGACTAGTCAGAGAACAGGAAAGGATGGTGATGGTGGTAGTGGGGTGTAGGATTCAGTTTGGGTTTGTGAAGATGTGTTCCTTTGGCATGTGAATTAAAAAAAAAAACATTTTAGAGAATAATAACAACAAACTAAAGCTTTATCAAATGTGAGTACTTCCTCCTGAAGTAGAGACTGCAGTCAGTCAATCAGTAAACATTTATTAAATAACTGCTATGGGCCAGGTGCTGTGCTAATACAAAAAGAGGCAAAAGATGGTCCTCGCCCTCAAATAACTTACAGTCTGATGGAGAGACAATGTGCAAACAAATATATACAAAGGATATAATAGGAAATAATTAGGAGAGGGAAGGCACTGGAATTGAGACGTATGGGGAAGGCTTTCTGTGTAAGGTGGGATTTTAGTTGGGACTTAAAAGAAGCTGGGGAGGTCAGTAGTCAAAGTGGAGGAGGAGAGCCTTCCAGGGACAGGGGGCAGCCAGAGAGAACAGCTAGAACCAAGAGATGGAGAGGCTTGTTCTTGGAACAGCGAGGAGGCCAGTGACATTGGATTGAAGAGTGGGTGTTGGGGAATAAGGTGTAAGATGACTGGAAAGGTAGGCGAGGGCTGGGTATGAAGGACTTTGAATGCTCAACAGAACATTTTATTTTTGATCCTGGAGGTAATAGGGAGCCACTGGATGTTATTGAGTGGAGGGTATGACGTGATTGGTCCTGAGCTTTAGGCAAATCACCTTAGTGGTTAAATGGAGGAAGGATTGGAGTAGGGAGACACTCGAGGCAGGCAGGCCCCTCCGCCCCCCACCGCCACAGCTATTGCACCAATGAAGGCATGAGGAGATGAAGGCCTATGCCAGGGTGGAGGTAGCATCAGAGGAGAGAAGGGGGTGTGTTTGAGATGCTGAACAGGTGAAGTTGACAGGCCTTGGCAACAGCTTGGATTCAGGGAATGAGAGATAGTGAAGAGTGACTCCAAGGTTGTGAGTCTGAGGAGCTGGGGGGATGGTGGTGTGTCCTCTACAGTCATAGAGAAGGTAGGGTTGGCGTGGATGGGAAGGTACAGTTAGGGAGAAAGATCATGAGCTCTGTTCTGGACATACTAACTTAAAGATGTCTGCTGGGTAGCCAGTTCAAGATGTCTGAAAGGCAGTTGGAGATGCAAGATTGAAGGTCAGCAGAGGGATTGGGGCAGGAAAGGTAGGTTTGGGAACCATCAGCAGAGATAGTTAAATATTGCTATAGATAATAATAGATAATTAAGTCCCATGGAAACTCCTGATGAGATCACCAAGTGAAGAAGTATGGGAGGAGAGAAGGCGGCCAAGGACAGAATCTTGAGGGATACCTATGGTTAGAGGGCATGATCTGGAGGAAGATCCAGAAAAGGAGAGAGAAGGAGCAGTTAGAATGGTAGTAGGAGAATCAGATTGGTATCCTAAAAACCTGGAGAGAAGAGACATTAGAGGAGAGAGTGATCAGTGCTATCAAAGGAGAATGAGAACTGAGAAAAGGCCATTGGATCTGGCAACTAAGAAATCATCAGTAACTTTGGAGAGAGTATTTTTGGTGGAATGATAAAATTGGAAGTTGGAATAGAATGAAAGGAGAGAAGATGGAGGCACCTAATGTACATGGCCTTTTTGAGGAGTTTAGCTACAAAGGGCAGAGGAGAAATAGGACAGTATTTAGTAGGGATGGAGAGGTCAAGTGAGTTTTTCTTTTTCAGGAGAGGAAAGACAGGGGCACATTTGTAGGCAATAGGGCATCAACCGGGTAGACAATGAGAGATTGAAAGTAAGTAAAAGAGTGGAGATGACAGAGGGGGACATCTCTTGGAGGAGATGGGATGAAATAGGATGGCTTGAGCAAGTAGGAGGGTTAGCCTTGGTAAGTAAAAAGGCCAGATTATCATCTGAGACAAGGGTGCAGGAAAGAGTGTCAGAAGGCATCTGGGTGATAGGAGATGAGGAAGAGTGGAGAGGAGGGAGCTCATAGTGAGTGGCCTCAATTTTTTCTGTACAGTAAGACACAAGGTTCTCAGATGAAAGAATGGAGCAGGGGGAACCATGGGAAGCTTGGGGAGGAGGTTGAAAAGGTTTGGAAGTTGCCATGGAGAATGGGAAAATGAGTTGAGACCCTGACAATTTAGATGTGCATTCCGATGGATTTTTTGTTTGAGGACTTAATGAAAAGGGGCTAATATCTAGTTTTAGAACCCTTAGTAGCTGGAGGCCAGTAATTTACATGTGGTCAAAGGACAAGTAAGCCAGAGTGAAGAATCAGCATAGCACACTCTAGTTTTCTTTAAGAATCAATGTCAGTGATGAATACTGATTGATTTCCAGAAACAACATGAATGTCATCCTAAAGGATAAGTAACAGGAGAAACAAAGTCAGCCAGCCATGTAGTGAAGATGAGGGGACAACACATAGCATCAGTGTTGCCTTGTTAAAATGTTCAGAGCAAGGTCTCTGTCATGTGGGATGCGTCCTTAATGGGGGATTTATGGAGAGATATGAACAAGAATTTTATAGTGGGAGAAAGTTGCCTATGAGGGTTGCAGTTTGCATGGACAAGATGGTGAAATCACAGATCAATTGGAATATGGTTTCTGTTGATGAGAATATTTGCCCATACCTTTAAAAATGGAGATATCTATATCAGATGTTTCTTCCAGATTACCTTTTTGGTTTGGTGTGCAAAATAGGTTCCACAGGATCTTTTTTATACTCTTTATATTGGGATGTGAAGAGCTATGATTGATTTCAAGAAAAAAGCATAATGAGGAATTAAAATGAGGTATATCAAAGAATTGGCATACTAGGTGTCCCATGGTCTGAATTTATCAACACAAATTAAATAGCACAGAATAGAAATTACTAGTAGCTATTGGCTAGTTTCTGAGATTATGGATTTTACTAATACCTAAACAGCTAGAGACAGGTCCAGTAAATTCCTCAGTATTGAGCATAGTAGTTGCGTTCCAGGGAGGTTGGGCTTTAGCAAAAATGTAGGATCATAGAATTCAGAGCAGGAAGGAAAGCACCTTAGATTGTCTAACCCTTTTGTTTTATATATTAAGAAGATGAGGCCCTGAGAGATGAAGAGTCATTGAACATTACCCAAGACTCAGGCTCAGATATCTGACTCCAAAGTCAGTGCTTTCAGAGCTTAGACTGTGCATATGCCAACTCATTGTGTGTTAGAGAATTTTAGAATTGCCGTGATCAAAGGCAGGCAGCTTACCCTGCTGATATAATACACCAAGATGTATAACACCAAGAAGAGAAGTGGTCAGTCAGCAAAATGCCAGCGCCCACTGGGTATGGAACCATAGCTTAGTAGGGCCTTGGGAGAGTTAGAAAGGAAGTGTTGGATATAGTATGGGCCTCTAAAGACGTCAGAGTAGTGGGAAAAGGTAGCCACAGAGGCAGCTTCTGGTTGTGGTTCCATAAGATCAGAATTATCTTGACTCTTCTTTTCCTGCCTGATTCAGCATTTCTGAATAAATCACCAATAGGGAAATCACAGTCATAAGCTATATTTTCTTCCCCCTGTTTTCAGGCAGATCAGAATTCAAATCCTTACTGTAACGTATTTCTATACCCTTGTCTTAAATCAGAAGCAACTGAACATTTTTAGAATGGGAGTAAATATAATCCCAAAGGAAGAAGAAAAAATCTTTGCATCTGTGTATTTGGAAGGCTTAGCAAGGTGATATGCTGACATCCTTTGATCCTTGGGTGGAACCTGATGTCCCCAGTGAGGATGCTTCCTTTCCCCAGGGCAGATTTTGACCTCTTCACAGCTTCTTTTCCTGTATCATTTTTGTCCGTAGCTTTTCTGAAATCCCTCAGAGAGGATACCCCTGCAGAATCGGAGGCTTCCCTGGGATTCACTTACTATTTTAGGGATACTAGACCATGGATCGTCTACCAATTTGTTTGTCATTTCTGTGGCATGATCGGTCCTCCTCCTTTTCGAGTGATACATGTCCTCAGGGCTGTCTTTTCTATTACTTATCACATACTACCCCCCCCCCCTTAGTAATATGTTGCACTGTCTTTATGCTTATCATATGCTTTTCTGTTACCTTTTGAGCTACTTGTAATTTTGATTCTTCTGAGATTGTGATCTTCCGTTATTTACAGTGAAATAACATTGCCAAGAAAATATTTGTGCTAAAGGGATGGCTTTTTTTCCTTTTTGGCAGGCAGAATTTTGGATCTTTGAAAATGAGTTATGATGAGTTTTCCAAATAAGACTGAACCTGATCGTCTTTTACTTAATTCTAGACTTAGACTTAAGTAATGAATTGTCTACATACATTTTCATAGGCAGCTCTGGACCATATCTATGGGTCCAAGATATTTGAAAAATTATGTAGTGCTTTTAGTGACCCTAAGCTTTTCCTGGGATAGGGAGAGACTGTCTTTTTAAACAGCAGTATTGTTCCAGTGATTCTGTGTGGCTAAGGCTTTGAATGTGTCCAAAGAATTAAAATTGAGTCTCGCCAAAGGGTAATACAGTAGGCCACAACAAGTTACCCACAAACAGTTATGAAAGGAAAGCTGCAGAGAGGATGTCATCAGAGAAAACTGAGCAGAAAAGGTGAGCCAGTCAGTCCTGTGGTGAGAGCACACAATGTTGGAGCTCCTGTAGAAGATTTGTGGGAAGATATAGTCAGCAATCACATCGAATGAGGGAATGTGGATGGGTTGTGATCGGCACCTTTGGAGAGAGGTCCACATTGTCCATTGGTGAGAGTACTGTTTCTGAGTAAGTTACTGGTAGTGAAATCACAATCATGAGTTATCCTTCCAGGCAGAATGGAATTTGTATTCTTACTGCATTATATGTATCTATGTACATAACCTGTATACACATTGTGTAGAAATGGACTTGCTCAATATCTCTATATACAAATGACATGTGGTTGCCCATCCAGCTTGCTGAGGCAATGACAATAAAAGGGAAGAGAATCAGTAACAAGAAACCAGAACTATGGAAGGGACTTTGGACATCACTTAGTGTATCCTCTTTGTGTTATAGCTGGGAAATGGAGGCCCAAGGATGTGAATCGACTTCCCTGGGCAAGTTACATGGTGAGTAAGTGGGAAAGAATAGGGCAGCATCTTTCATTAAATTATCATAGCAACATCAAAGTATCTGCAAAACTTGTGAGGATTTTTTCTACTTTACCAATAGAGAAGCAGTTTAAATAACCAACAAGATGAACTTCAACAGGAATAAATATAAAATTCTGCATTTAAGTTAAAACTTTCAGCTGTGTAAGTACTTTTGACAAGACCACTTAGCTCATGTGGAAAAACCCTGGAGTCTGCACTTGATCACTAACTCCGTATGAGCCAGCAGCGTGGCATGGCTGCTAACAGTGTCACTTTAATAATAACATACAGATCAAGGGAGGTGACAGCCCCGTTTTCTTCTGCACTGGTCCAACCACAGCTGGAATGTGGTGACCGCTATTGCGTGTTCTATTTGAAGTGGAATTTAGCAAGCTAGAGAAAACATATAAAGTCAGAATTTTGAGGGGTCTGGAAACGACTGTGTTTAATGATTGGATTGAGGAAATTAGGGATTTTGGGCCTTGAAAAGCAGACTCAGGGGAAGCATCATAGTTCTCTTCGGATATTTGAAGTGTTGTGATGTGGAAGAGGGAATAGTGGTTGATTACATGTGACTCTAGAAGGCAGAATTAGGACCTGGGAGTGGAAGTTCTAGAAAGGCAGAGTTGGGCTTACTATGACAAAGACCTTTCTAACAGTCAAGGAAGTCTAGCAGTGGAATGGGTTGTATCACAAACTAGTGATCTCCCTATCACTAGAAGTGTTCAAAAAGAAGTGGACATCAGCCAAGGATGTTTAAGTAAAATGTATTCTTTCATTGGGAGAAATGTTAGACTCAATGACCTCTAAGGTACCTTCCAAGGCTAAGATTCTATCATTTTAAGACTTGGTGTTACCCCAGTGAGTCAATAAAAGTATCTAAAAATAGAATCAGTGGCAGGTTTTCCACTATATTTTAGGATAAGCCTAGAAAGTGGAATCATTGCTCTCTGTTAACAAGTACCTGGCCTACCAGGAAATAATATAACTGAGACTGGAAAGGGAGATAGTTTGGCTTGTTGAATGAATAATTATTACTATGAGAACCTTCTGAAACTGGCAAAAAGGAGGAAGGAGGAAATGAAGGGAAATACTAAGAGAGAGGCAATTTCTAATTATTATGATGGATTGGTTAAGAGGTGAAAAGGTGACAGTTGATGTGCCAGTTTCATTTAAAACAATTAATTAAATGTAGCCATCTGACCAGAATGACTAGAATGATTTTTCACTAAAAGGTTCCTTGATCTCTGCTTTAAAGTTAGTCTAATAATGATACTTAAAAATGAAGATGAAACCCAAACTCTAGGGCAGGTTTGCAGTGGTGATTGAAATTTCTTTTCCAGAGGGAGAAAACTTGTCTTTCCACCCTTTGAACATGGAGAAAATGTTGGCAAAGTGAAACTGTGTTTTTTTTACACATTAAAAAAGTGGAATCAAAACTGCAAAAAGAAAATATTGAAACCAATCTGTTTCAAACTTTTAGAATTTTACTTCTTAAAAAATTTAAATTCTATAAAATGTGCAGACACATAGTAAAATCACTCAAAACTTACGCATACATCATATCCTTTTTAGAAAAGATGATAAGGTTGATTTTACTTATTAACCTATTTCTAATATACATTTTCATTATATATTTTTTCTATAACATTTTAATTTAAAGTTTGAGTTCCAAGTTCTATCCCTCCTTTTGTCCCTCCCTTCCCTTCCCCCTCCCTGAGACGCTAAGTAGTCAGATACAGGTTTTATATGTACAATTATGTAAAACATTTCCATATTAGTCATTTTGTTTAAGGAGACTTGAATAATAAGAGAAAGAAACTAAGTTAAAAATAGCATGCTTTAGAGCACATCCAAGGCACTCTCCCCCCAGACCACTTCCAAACCATGTAAAAGGGGACTCTGAACAACTTCTGGAGCCCCAGCACCCACAGAACGACACAGAGAAGCTAACCTCCTGCTGAGGACAGCCCAGCAGCCCTGCAGGAAGGGCCAGCGCAGCGCTCTGGGAGCCGACAGCCCAGAGCATTGAGAGCAGAGCCCAGGTCCCTGTGAGCCGCGGTTTTAGCCCCAGGGCGGCCAGGCCAGCAGCCGGCTGGAGGGACCCCAGAACACCAGCAGCTGTGGCGACTCCAGAATTATCAACACAGACAGGCCTAGGACAAAGTGAGAGGTTAGTGCCCTATGGACTTTGGGACCAGTATTTGGGGAACGTGTCGGCTTCCTCCCCTGGGGGCTAGAAGCCACTGAGGAGACACGCCATTTTTGCACTTTCAGTGGCAGCTCCAGCTCCTGGCCTGCAAACTGTAGGGAGATCCAGCGATCAGTCTTGGGAGGCAATCGCTCTTGCTTTAACCTCCCTGGATCTGGATTGTGATCTGGGGTGGAGGTTGTGGGGTGGGGATCCAGCTTGCCAGAAAGTTGTGAAGACCCCACACGTTCGGGACAGAAGCTCCCCTGTCTGGTGGCAGAGTCCTGCTGTGGCAACAAGCCCAAAAGTCAAGTAATTAAGTGGCAACATGCCAAGGCAAAGGAGACAAATTAAACAGAAAAATGCAACATTAGACTCCTATTTTGGGGACAAAGAGGATCGAAGCATGGAACAGGAAGAGGACTGTGAGGTCAGAAATCCTGCTCCAAAAGCCCCAAATGAAAATATGAGCGGGTTACAGGCCATAGAGGACCTTAAGAAGGACTTTAAAAATCAAATAAGAGACAAGAAAGTGACAAATGCTGGAGAGGATGTGGACAAATTGAAACACTAATACATTGCTGGTGGAGTTGTGAACTTATCCAACCATTCTGGAGAGCAGTCTGGAATTATGCCCAAAGGATTATAAATAATTTCATACCCTTTGACCCAGCCATACCACTTCTAGGGTTATATCCCAAAGAGATCATAGAAGTGGGAAGAAGACCCATATGTACAAAAATATTTTTAGCAGCCCTTTTTGTGGTTGCAAAGAATTGGAAACTGAAGGGGTGCCCACCAATTGGGGAATGGCTAAACAATTTGTGGTATATGAATGTAATGGAATATTATTGTGCTATAAGAAACAGACATACCATGTCTGTGATGACCAACTATGACAGATTGGACTCTTTTCAGCAATGTAGTGATATAAATTAATCCCAAAAGACTCAAGAAAGTGAGAAATGCGCCATCCAGAGATATAATTAGAAAGAACTGAGCCTGAATCCTGATGGAAGCAAACTAAATGATCTTGTTCTTTTCATTGTTTGGTTTTATTTCTTCCTTACCATCTTTCATCCCACCTAGTACAATACGCCTTTGTAATTGGAATAATGTCTAATATGAATGCATTTGCAGATCATATACTGGACTATATGCTGTCATGTGGAGAGGGGGGAGGGAAGTAAAGGAAATTTGAAAACCAAGGAACTATGGAATTGAAACTTGTTAACTGAAACTAAACTAATAAATTAATTTTTTAAAAAATCAAATAAGAGAAGTGGAGGAAAAATTGGGAAGAGAAATGAGAAGGATGCAGGAAAAGTATGAAATGAGGGTCAACAGCCTGATTGAGGAAAACAACACCTTAAAAAATAGACTAAAAATAGCATGCTTCAGTCTGTATTCAATCAATATCAGTGCTTTCTCTGGAGGTGGATAGTATGTTTCATTGTTAATCCTTTGGAATTGTCTTAGATCGTTATATTGCTGAGAATAGCTAAGTCATTCACAATTACTGATCAAACAATGTTGTTACTGTATACAACGTTCTCATGGTTCTGTTCCCTTCATTATGCATCAGTTCATGTAAACCTTTCTAGGTTCTTCTGAAATCATCCTGCTTGTCATTTCTTTCTTTTTTTTAAAAGCAATTGGAGTTAAGTAACTTGCTCGAGGTTACTCGGCTAGTCATGATATATGTGTGGGTGCTCATTTTCTGAGGCCGGTTTCGATCCCGGGTCATCCCAACTCCAAGGACGGCGCTCTTACTCACTATGCCACCTAGCCACCCCTGCTTGTCATTTCTTATAGCACGTTAATGTTCCATTACAATCATATACCACAGCTTGTTTAACCATTCTCCAATTGATGGGCATCCTTTTCATTTTCAATTCTTTTTTTTTAACAAATGCTTTATTAACTTCTGGTTTACATCATTCATTTCCGCCAGATTTTGAGTTACAATTTTTTCCCCATTTTTCCCCTACCCACCATCCCAGAATAGCAGTCCCACTAGATATCCCCTCATCCAATCTGCTCTCTCCCATACCTTCTCTCATACCCCCTTTGACTTTTCCGTTAGAGCAAGGTGAATCTCTGTGCCCCAATCCCTGCACATCTTATCTCCCAATTACATGCAAAATAGTACTAATAATAGTATATATATATATATATATATATATATATTTGAAACATTTACTTTTAAGACCTCGAATTTCAGACCCATTCCTTTCCTCCCTTGACACCCATTCCCTTTGGGAAGATAAGTAATTCGGTATATATTGTACATGTATAGCTGTGCAAAACATTACCATAGTAGATATATTGTAAAAGGCTGCTTATAATTCCCTCCCACCCATCCCACCCCACACCTGGTCTATTCCCTACTTTGATCCTATCCCTCTTAGAAAGTGGGTACTTCCAACCTCCCCTCCCCCCAGAATGCCCTCCCCTCCATCATCTCCTCTCTCATTCCCCTTCCCCCTACTCTCCAGCAGGGTGAGATATCCCATTTAGTATGTATGTCATTCTCTCCCTGAACCAGATTCAGTGAGAATATTGTTTTGACTTTTTGCCTTCCTGTTCTTCCCCTCCCTTACAATTATTTCCCCTTGATTCTTCTACATGAGGTAGTTTACCCTATCCTGTCTTTCCCCATCTTCTCTTGCCACTTTCCTCTCTCACCTCATAATTTCACCTCTTAAGTATCACCCCTTCCCGACAAATTCAACCTATGCCCTCTCTCCATGTATACCTGTAAACATATATACACACATTCACATATGTATTCATATGCCCACACACCCTTCTTCCATTATTTTCATACTGAGAAAGATTTCATCAGTCACAGTTATTGTTTTTCCATATAGGAATGTAAATAGGTCAACTTTGATAAGTTCCTTTTGATTTCTTTTCCCTGATTACCTTCTCAGGCATCTCCAGCTTCTTGTGTCTGGATGTCAAATTTTCTATTCAACTCTGGGTTTTTCATCAAGAATGCTTGAAAGTCTTCTATTCCACTGAATGACCATATTTTCCCCTGAAACAAAATACTCAGTTTTGCTGGGTAGGTGACCCTTGGGTTCATTCCCAGCTCTTTTGCCCTCTGGAATATCATATTCCATGCCCTTTGATCCCTCAGTGTAGAAGCTGCCAGGTCCTATGCTATTCTGATTGTGTTTCCACAATATTGAAACTGTATCTTCCTGGCTGCTCGTAGTATTTTCTCCTTGATCTGGGGATTCTGGAACCTGGCTATAATATTCCTGGGAGTTTTCTTTTTGGGATCTATTTCAGGAGGTGATCTGTGGATTCTTTCAATCTCTATTTTGCCCTCTGGGTCTAAAACATCAGGGCAATTTTACTTGAGGATTTCTTGAAGTGTGATTTCTAGGTTTTTTCTTTGATCATGGCTTTCAGGTAGTCCAATAATTTTTAAATTATCTCCCCTGGATCTATTTTCCAGGTCAGTGGTTTTTCCCATGAGATACTTCACATTGCCTTCTATTCTTTCATTTGTTTGGATCTGTTTAACAGCGTCTTGATTTCTCATAAAGTCATTAGCTTCCATTTGTTCCAGTCTAACTCTGAAGGAATGAATCTCCTCAGTGAGCTTTTGAGATTCTTTTTCCATCTGGCAAATTTGGCTTTTTAAGGCATTCTTCTCCTCATTGCTCTTTTGGGCCTCCTTTGACATCTGAGTCAGTCTATTTTTAAGGTGTTGTTTTCCTCAGTCAGGCTGTTGACTCTCATTTCATACTTTTCCTGCGTCCTTCTCATTTCTCTTCCCAATTTTCCCTCCACTTCTCTTATTTGATTTTTAAAGTCCTTCTTAAGGTCCTCTATGGCCTGTAACCCGCTCATATTTTCATTTGGGGCTTTTGGAGCAGGATTTCTGACCTCACAGTCCTCTTCCTGTTCCATGCTTCGATCCTCTTTGTCCCCAAAATAGGAGTCTAATGTTGCATTTTTCTGTTTAATTTGTCTCCTTTGCCTTGGCATGTTGCCACTTAATTACTTGACTTTTGGGCTTGTTGCCACAGCAGGACTCTGCCACCAGACAGGGGAGCTTCTGTCCCGAACGTGTGGGGTCTTCACAACTTTCTGGCAAGCTGGATCCCCACCCCACAACCTCCACCCCAGATCACAATCCAGATCCAGGGAGGTTAAAGCAAGAGCGATTGCCTCCCAAGACTGATCGCTGGATCTCCCTACAGTTTGCAGGCCAGGAGCTGGAGCTGCCACTGAAAGTGCAAAAATGGCGTGTCTCCTCAGTGGCTTCTAGCCCCCAGGGGAGGAAGCCGACACGTTCCCCAAATACTGGTCCCAAAGTCCATAGGGCACTAACCTCTCACTTTGTCCTAGGCCTGTCTGTGTTGATAATTCTGGAGTCGCCACAGCTGCTGGTGTTCTGGGGTCCCTCCAGCCGGCTGCTGGCCTGGCCGCCCTGGGGCTAAAACCGCGGCTCACAGGGACCTGGGCTCTGCTCTCAATGCTCTGGGCTGTTGGCTCCCAGAGCGCTGCGCTGGCCCTTCCTGCAGGGCTGCTGGGCTGTCCTCAGCAGGAGGTTAGCTTCTCTGTGTCGTTCTGTGGGTGCTGGGGCTCCAGAAGTTGTTCAGAGTCCCCTTTTACATGGATTGGAGGTGTTCTGGGGGGAGAGCACCTTGGACGTGCTGTTTCTATTCCACTATCTTGGCTCCCTAATTTTCAGTTCTTAGCTGCCACAAAAAGAGCTGCTATAAACATTTTTGTACAGATAGTTTCTTTCCCTTTTTTTGGGATGTCTTTGGGATATAGACCTAGCAGTGATACTGCTGGATCAAAGAGTATGCACAGTTTTATAGCCCTTTGGACATAGTTCCAAATTGGCCTCTACAGTGGTTAGATCAGTTCACAACTCAACCAGCAGTGCATTAGTGTCCTACTTCTCCTAAGTCCTCTCCATCTTCCTTTTTTGTCATGTTAACTACTCTGATATATATAAGGTGGTGCCTCTGAGTTGTTTTAATGTGCATTTCTCTGATCAGTAGTGATTTGGAGCATTTTTTTCATATGGCTATAGAAAGCTTTGATTTTTTTTTTGTCTGAAAATTACCTGTTCATATTCTTTGATCATTTATTAATTGGGGGAATAACTTATATTTTAATAAATTTGACTCAGTTCTCTATAATTTGAGAAATGGAGCCTTTGTCAGAGATATTTGTTGTGAAATTACCCCCTTGTTTTATGCTTTCCTTATAATTTTTGTCACATTGGCTTTATGCAAAAACTTTTAAATTTTATATAATTAAAATGATCTATTTTACATTATATAATGCTCTCTTTCTCTTTTTTGGTTTGAAATCCTTTCCTTATCCATAAATATAACAGATAAATTCTTCCATGCTCTCTTAATTTGCTTATGGTATCACCCTTTATGTGTAAATTATGTACCCATTTTGACTTTATCTTAGTGTACAGTGTGAGATGTTGGTCTATACCTAGTTTCTGCCATTACTGTTTTCCCAGCAGTTTTTGTCAAATAATGAATTTTTTTTCCAAAAGCTTAAATCTTTGGGTTTATCATATACTAGACTGGTATGGTCATTTGCTATAATATAATTTGTACCTAAAATATCCCACTGGTCTACCACTCCATTTCTTAGCTACCAGATTGTTTTTATTATTATCTCTTTATAATACAGTTGAGATTTGGTATGGCTAGCCCACCTTCTTTCACATTTTTTTTTCATTGATTCTCTTGTTATCCTTGAGCTTTGTTCATTTAGATTAATTTTGTTATTCTGTTTTCTAGCTCTATAAAATACAGTTTTGTTTTGTTTGGTTTTTTTTTGAGGACAATTGAGGTTAAGTGACTTGCCCGAGTTCACATGGCTAGTTTTTGTGTTAAGTGTCTGAGGCCAGATTTGAACTCAGGTCCTCCTGACTCCAGGGCTGGTGCTCTATTCACTGTGCCCCCTAGCTGCCCCAAAATAAATTTTTTTGATAGTGTGATTGGTATGGCACTCAATAAATAGATTACCTTAGGTAGAATTGTCATTTTTATTATGTTGGCCTGGCCTACCTATGAGTAATTAATATTTTTCCAGTTGTTTAGATCTGACTTTGTGTGAAAAGTGTTTTATAGTTATGTTCATATAGTTCTGGGGTTTATCTTGACAGATAGACTCACAAGTATTTTACATTGTCTATAGTTATTTAAAATAGAATTTCTCTTTCTATCCCTTGCTGTTGGACTTTGTTCATAATATATAGAAATGCTGATGATTTATGTGGGTTTATTTTCTACCCTGTAACTTTGTTTAATATATAGAAATGCTGATGATTTATGTGGGTTTATTTTCTACCCTGTAACTTTGTTCAAGTGGTTTTTAAGTATGACATCATATATGCAAAAATGATAGTTTTGTTTCCTCATTGCCTATTGTAATTCCTTTACTTTCTTTTTCTTTTATTGCTATAGTTAATATTTCTAGTACAATATCAAATAATATTGGTGCTAGTGGACATCCTTGCTTCACCTGTGATTGTATTGGAAAAGTTTCTATCTTATCCCCTGTATAGATAATGCTTGCTGATATTTTTATATAAATATCACTTGTTTTAAGATAAGCTCCATTTATTCTTGTGATCTCTAGTGTTTTTTTTTTTAGTAGGAATGGGTGCTGCATTTTGTCAAAGGCCTTTTCTGTATCTATTGAAATAATCATATGATTTCTGTTGGTTTTGTTATTGATATGGTCAATTATGCTGATAGTTTTCCTTATATTGAACCAGCCATAAATCCTACTTGGTCATTGTGTATGATACTTGTGATATATTCTTGTAATCTCTTTTATAGTATTCTATTTAAAAATTTTTCATCAATATTCATTTAGAAATGGGTCTATAATTTTCTCTCTTTGTTTTGGCTCATCCTACTTTGAATGTCAGCACCATATTTGTATTGTAAAAGAAATTTTGTAGGATTCCTTCTTTACCTCTTTTTCCAAATAGTTTTTATAGTATTGGGATTAATTATTCTTTCTTTTCCTAAAAACGGGTTATTTAAGTATTTTATTTTTTCTTTTGTTAATTTGGGTAATATATATTTTTGTAGACATTCATTCATTTCATTTAGATTGTTAAATTTTTTGTCATATAATTTTGCAAAATAGCTCCTAACAATTGTCTTAATTTCCTCTTCATTGGTGATGAATTCACCCCTTTCATTTCTGATACTAGTAATTTAGTTTTCTTTCCTTTTTTAAAAATTAATCAAATTAACCAAAGTTCATTTTATTGGTATTTTCATAAAACCAGCTTCTTCTAGTTTTATTTGTTAGTTCAATGGCTTTCTTTCAATTTTATTACCCTTTGATTTTCAGGATTTCTAATTTGGTATTTAAATGGGATTTTAAAATTATTATTATTATTATTTTTTAGTTTTTTTTTTTAGTTATGTGTCCAGTTAATTGATCTGTTCTTTTCTTTATTTTGTTGATATAAGCAATTAGAGATATGGAATTTCTTCTTACTACTGCTTTGATTGCATCACCCAAATTTTAGTATGTTGTCTTCTCATTTTCTTTAAGGAGATTATCAACTGTTTCTGTGATTTATTCTTTGACCCACTTGTTTTTTAGGATTAGATTATTTAATTTCCAATTAATTTTTATTTCTCTTTTGATTGTCCATAATTGAATGTAATTTTTATTGCATTATGATCTTAAAAGGATGCATTTACTATTTCTGTTTTTCTGTATTTGGTTGTGAATTTTTTATGTCCCAATACATGATCGGTTTTTGTGTAGGTGCCATGCACTGCTAAGACAAAAAAATATTCCTTTCTATTCCCATTTGATTTTCTCCAGAGATCTATCATATCTAACTTTTCCAGAATTTTATTCACCTCCTTAACTTCTTTCTTATTTATTTTTTGGTAAATTTATCTAGTTCTGAGAAGGGAAAGTTGAGGTCCCCTGCTAGTATAGTTTTATTATGTATTTCCTTCTGTAACTCATTCAACTTCTTCAGAAACTTAGGTGCTGTACCCAACATATGTTTGGTACTGATGACTTCATTGTCTATGGTACCTTTCAGCAAGACATTGTTTCCTTTTTAAAAATCTCTTTTAATTAGATCTATTTTTGCTTTTGCTTTGTCTGAGATTATGATTGCTACCCCTGCTTTTTTTTTTTTACTCCAGCTGAAGCATAATAGATTCTGCTCCAGTCCCTTACCTTTACCCTGTGTGTCTCTCTCTGCTTCAAAAGTATTTCTTGTAAACAACATATTGTAGGATTTTGATTTTTAATCCATTCTGCCATCAACTTATGTTTTGTGGGTGAGTTCATTCCTTTCATCTTTATAGTAATGATAACTAACTGCGTATTTTCCTCCATGCTATTTTTTGCTTGTTTAAACCATCCTCCTTTTACTCCCAGCCTTTTCCTTTTCATAAATGTTTTACTTCTGATCACTGCCTTCCCCAATAGACCCTCCCTTTTATGGATCTTCCCCTACTCCCCATCTTCTATTTTCCTTGTCCCTTTTTACTTCCTTATAGGGTAATAGTTTTTTATATCCAATTGAGTGTGAATGTTATTTCCTATTTGAGCCAATTTTGATGAGAATAAGTTTTAAGTTTTGCCTCCCCACCATCTGCCTCTCCATTATAATAGCTCTGTCCTTCCTTTTTTGTGTGGGATAATTTACCCCATTTACTCTCCCCTTATTCTTCCAGTGCAATTTTCTTTTTCAACCCTTTATTTATTTATTTTTTGGGGGGGGAAATCATCCTATCAAAGTCACCTTATATCCACACCCTCTGTCTACATATACTCCTTCTAATTGCTCTGATATTAATAAAGTTAAGTTACAAATATCTTGCCAAATAGAAATATAAACACTTTAACCTTACTGAATTTGTTTTTTCTTTCTTGTTTCTTTTTTTTAACCTTTTTGTGTGTCTCATGAGTCTTATATTTGGAAGTCAAATTTTTTATTCACCTCTTGTCTTATGATTAGAAATGCTTGGAAGTCTTCTGTTTCATTAAACATCTTTCTCCCCCAAAAGATTATATTCAGTTTTGCTGGGTAGGTGATTCTTGGTTGTAATTCAAACTCCTTTGCCTTCTGGTATATCATATTCCAAGTCCTCTGGTGGAAGCTGCCAAATCCTGTGTAATCCTGACTGTAGTTCCACAGTGCTTGAATTGTGTCCTTTTGACTGCTTGTAATACTTTATCCTTGACCTGTGAGCTCTAAAATTTGGTTGTGGCATTCCTGAGAATTTTCATTTGGGTATTTCTTTCAGGTGGTGATTGGTGCATGTTTTCACTTTCTATTTTATGCTGTGGTCCCAATATATCAGGGCAGTTTTCTTTGCTAATTTCTTGAAAAATGTTGTCCGGGCCTTTTTTTGGAGGGAGGGGGGAATCATGACTTTAAGGTAGTTCAATAATGCTTATATTTTCCCTCCTAGATCTATTTTTTCAGTCAGTTGTTTTTTTTTCCAATGAGAAATTTCACATTTTCTTCCATTTTATTTTTACTTATTTGATTTTGTTTTATCATATCTTGATGTCTCTTAGAGTCATTAGTTTTCAGGGGGGCAGGGTCTCACCTGTGGATTGCCCCACCCTTGGAGTCTTGCTGTAGGCCTTACTCCTCTACCACTCCATTGAGACAGACCTTCCCTGCTGGTCTGGTGAGCAGCATCCCTGCTCCTAGACCAGTTTTGAGGTGGTTTTATGGTGGTTTGGAGGATTCAGGAGGGCTTCAGAGGGTTACTTCTTCACTCTGCCATCTTGGGACCAGAATTCTTCCTTATATTTTTAATAATAGCTCATTTGCTATTGATAGGAGATAAATATTTATTCTTAATCATAGTATTCTTCCCTGGGATATTTAAAAAACACAGTTTTTCTGCAAAGGTCCCTGTACAGTTGTAGGCAGCTAGATATACCAGAGGACTTTCAATGAAGCCTTCCTTCTCCATGGTTAAAAATAGTAGCTTGATTTGAATATTTGTTTTCTTACTCTCTGAGGAATTCACTTCCAGAATCTTGGTTCTTAGCCTAATGGCCTCAATTACTACTACTGAAAAGACCAATGTGATTTGAGAGAACACTTCCTCCAAAATTTGCTTCTTAAAAGTGAGTTGATCAGAGGCAATTGGAGCTCTGCTTAGAAGCCTGCTTTTGTGTTTTCCTGATAAATGCCACCTGCTTCACTAGGCATTTGGTGGGTTATAGAAGTCGGGGAATGGGGAACAGCCCTAACTCTTGGTCTGCAGCCTGGCCTTGCATTCACACTTGCTGCTGCTCGGCCCTCCTGTAGGAAGTGTCTGATAGTGACTGACTTGCCATTGAGGGATCACAGTTAGGGGCCTCACACAGTCCTGAGGCTGAGTCAGGGTCCACAGTGGTTTTAAGTCCTTCAAACACTTTCTCATAAGAGTGGAGAGAAGCCCTCTTCATTTGCCACTGAGATGAGTTTGAATATGAATGAAATGTGTGCAATGTGGACCAAATGCAGAATGTATGTGACTTGACAGAGTGGTGATTTCTGAATTTGCTAAAGGGGACTTTTGGCCGGGGGTATTGTAGGTTTATTTGATACAGATTACACATACCTCTGGTATTTCAGAAGTTCAAGTATTTTAAGCTACTTAATTAAAGAAAATGGAGTTTTACAAGATTTTGTTTTATAGTCATATAATTCAGGTTCCTTGGACTCAAGAGTATTTTTTATTTTTTAAGAGGAAGCTCCAGTGCTTAACTATTTTTCTTTGTTTAATGGAATTAATAACTGTGTAATTGAAATCCCACAAATTGAAATCCCACAAATATTCAGCTGACCTAACTTGGGGATTCAATGCAGACACTTCTGGTTTGGTTGAAACAGCTGGGAGGAAGACTATATATTTTTTTGGAAATAAAATTGATTTTATGCAATCTGCTGATGATGAGTAAGACTTAATGAATGATAGCCTCGAGAAACTTAATTATTATTATTTGGATGGATGAACAGGAAAGGAAAGCACATTTTTCCATAAGAAAGAAAGTTTCTGTTTAGCCATATAATTTTATAGGCTAGTTTTGTTTTTCTTCCCCCAGCTTTCTGAAGAAGGATAAAAATGAGCAACTGAGCTCTAGTTACTACAGAGTCAGCAGAGGACTGTGGAAAGAAGACTGGGTATAGAATCAGGAGACCTGAGTTCAAATTCTGCTACTGGTACTTAGTGATGTGACCATAGGTTACCTAACCTCTTAATTTTCTCATTTGCAAAACAAGAATAACAACAACAACAATAAAATCTATCTCATGGGTTTGTTTTGAGAAAAGTACTTTGTAAGATACTATATTAATGCAAATTGCTGTTATAAAAATTTTTGGATAATTTGAGGTCCTTATAACTTTACTTGCACAATTGATCTTGTTTTGTCACTGATCTGTGTCGTTTTTTCCTTCTAATTTTATTTTTATTCTCCCTTCCTTTGTCTTTTTTCCCCTTGCTTTTCTTTTAATATAACTTATTCTGATTTCTGTATTCCCATAAAGGATTATCCAAGTGACCCTGCTACAGTTTTGAAACTCTTTCCCTAAATAATTAAGTAGATTATAAACCTTTTGAGAATAGGGCTCTGATCTTCTTTCAGCACAGTTTGTCACACCTATTCTTACTTCAGGGCAGCTTGGTGGTGTGGTAGATAGAATGTTAGTCTGAGGTCAGATCTTCCTGAGGTCAAATCTGGCCTCAGATACTAACTTTGTGACTCTGAATAAGCCACTTAACTTCTGTTTGTCTTAATCCATTGGAGAAGGAAATGGCAAGCTACTCCAGTATCTTTGCCTGGAAAACCCAAAATGGGATCAGGAAAGTGGGACACAACTGAAAAATGACTGAAGTTCTTCCTTTGATGGATTTATGACATCCCTGATGTGGTCTTCCTCTGCTGGATCAGGCCTCCAGCCATCCATGCATGCCTTCTCAGCCTGTGCTTTTCTTATCCACGATCCTTTATGAATCTTCTCTGGAAAATCTATCCGATGTGCCAGAGACCTGCCTAGATAGCAACAATTGCCACTGTTTGTAGATAATGTGAAAAAAAAATTTGTAGATTGCCTTCCCCCACCACATGATAGTAGTTGTACTATTTCATGCCATGCTTGACTGAAGCCCCACTCCATTTCCTCCTCATGGTATGTAGGTGATCCTGTGACCTCTAAGGATTTCCTAGTGGACCACAACCTCTGTCAGGTTCTACCAGATTGGAAAGTATATGACCAAAAAGCTCCTGGGAATTCACTGATACTTTAAATAGCATCTACATTCATTTAGAAAAATCTTACCTATATTGCAAGGCATTATTTATGGTTTTGCATGTGCATTTGTGTACCTTTACAATTATTCAATAGCCCTTCCCAGATTCATGTCCTCAGAGTTGGAAACCACTTCT